>JANQAP020000592.1:3385241-3395301 GCA_026874005.2 Erythroxylum coriaceum | reverse complement strand
TTTGATGTAATTATTATTTATTATATAATGAAAATTGAAATTGTAATATTTTAAATACTTTATATTGTTCTTAATTTATATATGTATGGTAATGATTGTTTTTTCATATAAATCGTGGTTATTATTTATATGTGAAATATCTGAAAGTTATTGTTATTTCATATTAATTGTGATTATTATTTATTATTTTATTTTTTAGAGACAGGGTTAAAAATATACAGTATAACTGTATAATATGACAATGGACTATTTTGCAATTTTTAAAAAAATTCAGGGACTATTTCATAAATTTAAAAAATTACCCGAAATAGTATCCGGTATTGACCGGTACCGGTACAGTACCGTACTAGAACTCAATCCGATACCAAATTCGGTACGGTATTCGTAAGATTGTCTTTTACTCAATTCTTTCTATATAAAAAAAAAGTGCCTTATTTATAGTTTGTGATTTAAATTTATGTTACCCTTGCTCCTAACGTTATTTTTGAACTTGGGCTTAATTATACCATAACGTTAATTTATGGTAGATTTGAATAAATTCAATAAATTCTTTTGCGATGACATGAAGTTATTTTTGCTCCTCCATATTTGTCAATAACTATTTGGTAAGCTGCCATTGAAAAAATGCATTTATAGATGAAATAAAAAACAATTTGTAAATTTAAAATCTTCAGCTAAAAGGAAATCAGTTGCTTCTGCTTTCGACTAATGCTGAACAAAGAAGCTTCGTCCGTGTATGTATTTCAGATCAGTAATGCTGCCCTTATATTCGATAGGAAAGAAGGATTATGTGCTTGTCTACATGATCCCCCCTTTCAACTATTCCCCCCCATCCTTTGAATTACCTTTTATGACATATGTTCATTTTAAGTTTTATTAGTAGTTAAAAAAGTTTTAATTCATCTTTAATTATCTTATAAGTGAAAAATAATTGTGACGCTACCATATAATTACGTACGGGTGCACATAAATAAATGTATTAAAACAATATCATAATTATCATATAATAGGTTAGGAATATTAATAGTTAGAAAAGAAGGATTATGCATGTGCTTGCCTTAAGTCTTCCATCTGCCCATCATCTGGGCCCTTTGGACCTTTTCTTAGGAGACAGAAGAATGTGCATCACAACGTAAGAAGCTAGATAAAGAAGAAAACCAACGAACAGGACAACGTGAACTGAATGCAATTTAATAGGAATCGCACATTTTATTGCCTATGATCTTCGACCTATTCAAACTAATTACCTGACACATAGGGCCGAAAATGCCAGGTCCTGAAAATGCCCTATCCTTCCAATTGCAAACCATATACTCTTGCCTAATCCTAAAACTGGTATACAAAATACATGTTCATGATCATGACATGTGTACGAAGATTTCCTCTATCTGCTCTGCTCTTGTGATTCTCCCGCTCCTGACCCTTCACGTCACTGAATAACTAAGCAACATAAATTTGTTGTTACCCTATCGAATCAGGCATGTCCAGCTGTCAAGTCTCCAAATGGTTTTGAGCCCACGAGTACTCGGACCAAGAAACATACACACAAGCAATATCTCTTTTGGTTCAATATATAGCTGGTCTACCATCCACTTCTCTCCATAACTCATCAGGATCATTCCTTTCTTTCAAGAAGAATTCCAAGTGTTCAATCTCTTAAGTTCACTAGCGCGCAATTCACAATGATTAGTCCCAAAAAACTCCTGAAGATTGCCAAGAAGTGGCAAAGACTAGCGGCCGTAAACAGGAAAAGAATTTCCTTGCCAAGAGGGCAGAGAAATGATGCAGATCCAAGCAGCAGGAACAACATGACATCAGTGGCTGAGAAGGGTCATTTTGTTGTTTATACAGCTGATCAAATACGTTTCATGTTCCCCATGTCGTACCTTAACAATCAAGTTTTCAGAGAGCTGTTAGCTATGTCTGAGGAAGAATTTTGCCTTCCTGGCAATGGACCGCTCACATTACCTTGCGATGCAGTTTTCTTGGAATATGTAGTTTCATTGATCACAAGGAAAGTTGATAAAGAGATGGAGAAGGTATTGGTTATGTCTATTTCCACTAGTACCAGATGTTCATCGTCTTACAGTCACTATCAAGGCCGAAGTAGTCAGTACTTACTTGTACCTAGTTTTTGAAACAGAAAGAACAAATTTTGTAGATCAATATCACCAAATTTTGGTTTAATTTACAGGTTAGATTTTGTCAATACCAATTATCAGTTTCTGGATGGACCCTTTTCTGAAAATTTGTCAAAAATCTCCATCTTCAAGGACAAAAAGAAGTAAATAACGGATCTTTTATATCTTTTATTGTTCTCCAATCCAAACCCAAGTTTGCACAGCACTCGACTCATCTTTAATTTGATTCCTTTTTGTTGTATTTTGTTGAGAACAACTTGGTAGTCAAATAATGACTATACAAAGCAACATATGACTGTAGAAAATCATTTTGTTATTCAAAATGTCAAAGTTCTATAATTAGCTTTGGAAATGGTTTCTTACATTCCATTCAAAAGGGAAAATGAGAATGAAATGATGCTTTGCTATCTGCAGGATCGCACACAAAGCTCACTTATGAGCCTAAAAGTTGGATTAAACTCCTTTTCCAAAGTTACACTTACAGCAATAGCCAAAGCCCACAAGGGCGTAACGAAACAAAGTCATGTATTGTTGTCCTCTAATTTGCACCAATCAACCTTTTTGATCTTTCTTGAATAAAAATATATATGTAAACATATTCTAAAGTACACAATCGAATGATTTCTCTTTATTTCTACCGATCACTTAAGATTATTATAAATTAGAATAGACTCTCATTTATTTAATATTTCCAAGGAAACGGATTCTAGTTATGAGATAATATATAGGAATTGCGATGAGTGTTAAAACTATATAGAAAATGTTTAATATACCATAAGTTGATCGTATTAAAACACGGTCCTAATGAAAGGACTAGTAGGTATGAATTGTAGGCATGCAAGTTCCTTTCAGCAGCTGGTCGACAAATTAGACATTTTTCTTTGAATAACTTCAGTCTAGTCAGAGACTACGAATAAAGTTGTGCGAATCAACTATATGCTTGTAAAGGGGATGAGATTTAATGATTATTTATTCTATAAGATTTTGGAGACCTTGACGGATAATGAATATGTCTTTCAATATTCCAAGTAGCCTCAAAAAAAATGAAAGAAAATCACCACCTTTTAATTGAGGGTCACACTTCCCAATTAGGCCAACTTTGACACCTCAACTCTCGATCATGTGAATTTCGTTCTTGAAGACTACATCCTACATTTGTGTATCCATGGAGCAGATTAAAAAGGAATTTTAATTTGGTCGTCGAGTGACTAAGAATAAGCAATCACATTAGGATTGATATAAATGTGTGTGTGTGTGTGTTATCAAACTCGGCGACCGTTATCTTTAAGTTGTAGCCGCTTTTCTCTTATGTTCTGTATTATTTGGAGAAGGATACATTGTAACAAGATCAAACAAGGAATAAACTGGACATGTAATTTTCCAGGAAGTCATCACTTGAAAATTGAAATCAAAAACTTGGTTTCTTTTCCGAAATAAAACAGGAAAACGGAAGCAAGCCAACATGGACGGCCTGTGGGCGCCTATATATCTCACCTACTTTAATGCTTGAAAGGCACTTGAATGGGCCATGTATGCTAGCGACAAAGATACACATTGTTTGTGCGCGGTTGATTAAGAGTACACGATAAATAATTGAATTTGGTAAAATCCGAGATAAAGTCTTGATTGATAATAAGCGGGTTGCATTATTTGTTAGCTGATTTTATTAGTGATTAGCTAACAATTGATTATATTAGTTGATTTGACTAGCAGATAACATTAGCTGTTTATTAAAGATCGTATGGTAAAATTAGCTGTTTAGTATTAACTGATTTAAGTTTTTAACTTTAATAAAAACATAGAATATTCTTAAAAATTTTGTCACCATAACATATTTTTTATTTTGCAACCAAAAATCTTATTTCATTAGTAAAAAAAAACTCCCAAGTTTTGTAAGTAAAAAACTTATTTCATTGTAAAACAATTTATCACTGTAAAATACATGTATGATTTTTAGTTATGCATGATTTTTAGTTTGAATTATCCATAATATCACTATAGCATAATTAGCATAATTCAAAAATTATGAAAGGAGAGTATAATTGGTTTTTTACCTATTAAATTTTGGCTGATCATCAAAAAAAGCTCCTCTTATAAAGATTTTAAAAAACAGCTTATTAGGGATAGATAAACTAACTAATAAGTCAATGACCAAACACATCAGTAGCTTTTTAAAATAGTCAAAAAGCTAACTTTTAGTTAATAAGCTAAAAAACAACTTATCAGTTGTTTGCCAGACATCTCCAAAGTTACTAATCTATTTTTATTAGAATATTATTTAAATTGACATAATAAAATTTAGTTATGTTATATTAATCCAAAGCTTCTTCTTTATTAATTTGTACCAAATTGTTTTCTTATTGTGTTGTTTGTGTTATCATCTTTTTAAAATTTATTCTATTTGATTTTTTTTTAGATTAAGCAAAATTAGACCTCATATGTTTAACAACATACGACAATAAACTATAGACTGGTATGGTTGAGCCCTCTCACTTGTGTCTCCAAGGTTAGGGGTTTGGAGGGTGGGTTTAAATATGAAGTGTGATAGTCAAATTTCATATGTTTTGCCTCTATTACTAACAAATAGAACTATTGAGCCATTCTCAATCGTTGATGGGTAACACGTAATGTCCTTATTATATTAGCATTACTTAAAATATATCTTTGTTAATTATTACGACCTTTTTCGTTTGTTATGGTTTTTGTCCTGTCCTTCGTTCCCATTTAGCATGTGCGCGGAGACGTTCAGGATTAATTAATTAGAAGGCCCCTTTATGATCATTTTCTTTTATAAAAAAACTTTTATATTTGATTAAATTATTACTATTCTTTTATCTATGAATTGTTATTAACTTACCGTCTTATTTACTTTATAAAATGATGCAATTTTAAATTTAAAAATTTTATTCCAAAGTAAATCAATAGGAAGATTTACTTTGCGTCATGTACTAACTTCTGTCTTCAGGACCGAACAAACTAATCAGTCAAAAAATGAATTGGCTTTTAAAACAAAGAGGTCTGTATTGGAGTTAAAAGAGTGCTTGGTGGCATATCTCGCCAAGGCCACACCTTCTTGTAAACGGAGTGCCTCAATTCTGACCAAATTAGGCCTCAGACGCCATGTAATGACCGGCTCTCTAGTAAAGAAACTATAAGTCGCCCAAATTGACAAACATGGCTGGCTGCTAAAATCCTTAATTTTGTACTTAGTTGGAATGTTTTTGTTATTCCTTTTCCTATAAGTCAACTTAGACTTTATGACTTTATCCAATTATTCTATTCCATTTACATCTTTATCCAATTAATATTGCATTCCCCGTTATATATAGTCTACTAAAAGTCTAAAATTGCAAACTTGTGTTATTTCATGCATCGTCTATATATAGTCTCAATTTTCACTAGGTTTTTGTGGGCAAGGAGCTACCGTAGTTAAGGAACAAGTAGCAGAGTGGAAGCAGATAAAGTTCAAGAGAAACAATGGATGATCTTGTTGAAGTAAGCTCCACCCCGGTGACACCAAGGCTAGCCTCCGTGGCACCAACGCCACCAGTAATATCGACTCCTCCATCGCAGTTTCACTCCCCATCATTGTCCCGGTCACCGCTGCTCTTTTCACCGGATCGCATACAGCCTGCAACAAACAGAACCTCGAAAAACACAACCCCTAGAATTCGAACACCTCGCTTCATTACCCCTCTAGGTAGTCCACTGAGAAAGGCTCTCCATCTTACTAAGCTTGACCCCCAAGATGCTTGGCTTCCCATCACCGAGTCCAGAAATGGAAACAAATATTACTCAGCCTTCCACTGCCTCTGCTCAGGAATTGGAATTCAAGCACTTATTCTTCCTGTTGCCTTCACCGTCCTTGGTTGGTAAGTTACAATATTCTTATCAATGACGGTATGATGTTCAGGTCCGTTTGTGAGAACTATCATGACACGTTCTTATCCGTTTGTTTCAGGGCTTGGGGTGTTATAAGCTTGACTCTAGCGTTTATATGGCAGCTTTACACTCTTTATATACTGGTGCAACTACATGAATCCCCTGAAAATGGCATCCGTTACAGCAGATACATGCAACTTGCAAGTGCAACATTAGGTAATTAAAACTTTATTTAGAAGTTCATTTTTCATCTTGTTAGGTCCTTATACGCTGAAGGAGTGGTTAATCTAATCCAGGTGAGAAGTTGTCGAAGGTATTAGCAACTTTCCCAATTCTATATCTGTCAGGAGGAACATGCGTGGCACTGATCATTATTGGAGGGTCTACGTCCAAATTGTTCTTTCAGACTGTATGTGGGGCAACATGTGGCCTCAAGACATTAACAACAGTGGAATGGTACTTGGTGTTTACTTGCGCGGCCGTGCTTCTGTCTCAACTGCCTAACCTGAATTCAATTGCCGGAGTATCACTCGTCGGAGCAATTACAGCTGTTGGATATATTACACTTATATGGGTGATCTCTGTAGCAGAGGGTAGGATGCCTGGTGTATCATATAACCCTGTTCGTGCACCAACTGACTTGGAGAGGTGTTTTGCTGTTCTTAATGCCCTTGGAATCATTGCTTTTGCTTTCAGAGGTCACAATCTCATACTTGAGATTCAGGTATCGACTTGCTATTCTTTTGAAAGAAATGTTTGTCTATATAATTATACTATTCGACTATATACTATAAATGTATAAGATCATTGCATATATTTTGTAATGAAACCAATCCTTGAACTTTTTTCTTGTCATGGTCAAAATTCGCTGCGTTATCTTTGCGACTGATGACAACTTTTAGATGCTAGTTTCAATGCTTCTCCTTAAATGTTCTTCGTTAAATTTTGGTGGCTGTCCTGTCATCATATATTAGGCGTCAACTATCATACTTTTCGGCCCTTTCTTTATTGTATTAATTGCCTTTTCTATTGACGAAACTTGAAAATATAAAATTTCGACTTAGGAATAATTTAGGTATGTATATAATATGTGAGTCGTTGAACATCTGAAATCGTTGACTTGAATAAATTTTGTTAAGGAAGTAAGTTGGGAAAATCCACCACAGTCATGACCATGGATGTGATCATGCGGATGCTATGGAAAAATCTGTTAAAGGAAGATACAGAGGGCTGGAAGTTCATGAGAAACTATTTGGAACTTTGTTCTTAACGAACCTCAAAGAGAGATTATTTCTTTCCTTCTTTTAATTTTTTTTTAATTTCACTATTTGAACATGATCCTTCAATTATGTATAGTAGGAATATATAAAACATAAGATGATATCAAGATGTTGATTGCAGGCTACAATGCCTTCAAGTGAGAAGCATCCTTCCCGAGTACCAATGTGGAATGGAGTCAAATTTGCTTACCTCATCATTGCGATGTGCCTCTTTCCCCTTGCAATTGGAGGATATTGGGCATACGGTCAAATGGTACGTACTAATGTATTTTCATTTTACGTCACAGAGAACCAGACAAACTTTTCGTAGCAAAATTTGCTAACCAGTTGATTCACAAGAAACATCTTCTTGTCAACTTGCAGATACCACAAAATGGCGGAATGCTGACAGCCTTGTACGCATTTCATGGAAGAGACACCTCACGGTTCCTCCTAGGAATGACAAGTTTGTTTGTGATAATAAATGCTGTGAGCTCATTCCAAATCTACGGCATGCCAACGTTTGATGACATGGAGTCGATGTTCGTAAAGAGATTTAAGAAGCCATGCGCATGGTGGCTAAGGGCACTTATCAGGGTGGTTTTTGGATTTGGTTGCTTCTTTGTGGCGGTGGCCATCCCATTCTTGTCAAGCTTAGCAGGTCTTATTGGAGGTCTAGCATTGCCAGTAACGCTAGTGTTCCCATGTTTCATGTGGCTCAAGATTAAGAAACCAAAGGTTTATACGCCTATGTGGTTCCTTAACTGGGGACTAGGTATACTTGGGGTGCTTCTAACTGCTGCTCTCATTTCAGCTGGCATATATGTTATCATTGATACTGGTGTCAAGTTTAGCTTCTTCAAGCCTCAGTAGTTTTGGGGTACTGTTGTTCTAGGTGTGCAATGATAGTCTCAAGGGAAAAAAAAGTGAAAACAAAACAGAAGGTAGCTTGAAAAAGAGGAGATGAGGTAATCGGTTTGATGTATTCTTTTAGTGGAATTGGTTACGTTAGAAAGTTAAGCCCTCCAAGATTACAGATTTTTCAAATAGTTGAAGATTTAATTGTAATATAAATCAGAAATGTGTAGTTTGTATGACCAATCACATAATGCACTACAAATTAATAGAGAAAATTTTCCGCTTCAAATTATTGTATATGTTTAAAATTCTTTATTTTATCATAAATTTTATTTTTAGATATTTGATTGGAAATATTTTAAATTAATTTCAATTTTTAAAATCTCAATGACAAAAGATAATGAAGCATAATTCTTTCAGATACACTAAAAATTGACATCTCTACTTAAACCAACTTGTTAAAAGGCTGGACAATTGAAATTGTATATATCCCTCAACTTCACGCCAATTATTATGCACTGAACATTGTTATAGTTTCTCCCCTACTTTCTACTGTGGGCTATCGAAACTTTTTTGGGGCCTATGTCTAGGACTCATTGTTACTTACCACCTTAAGCCTATATGCCGCCGGTATGATTTTGAACACCCTTTCTTGGTGCCACCATTTAGGGAAAGAAAAACACATTTCCTATTTGGATAATATCTCTTTGTAATTAACCAACAAAGCAATATAATTTGTTGAAGAACATTATGAAGAATTTCTTAGAAATAGTGAATTTGAGGGTCAACATGGGCTTTCAAAAGCTGATGTAATTTTTTTTTTTTTCATCTATCTACAAGTATGAACAAACGTACCCTTGTTCTAAATTAGAACATATATTGTACATGTCTTCAACAACTTCAAGCCTTTTCAATCTCTCACGTCCTATCTCAATAGTTTGACGGGCCTTAACCATAGAAAACATTCTGTAATTACAAAGCAATGTGTATGATAAAGAAACTGTAATTATCGATACGCTTTTATGACCTTAACCATAGCAATTAGAGTACTGCTAGTTCTTGAATTGTAGTCCAACTTTAACAACTCAGTTAATAAGTCATATTATATTCTGTATGTTACAGTTATATAAGATTTGAAAAAAGAAGTTACAAATTACAAAATTCTAAGGCCATTATATATATCAAATCATATTTTGTTAGAAGAAGAACCATTTTCTTCGGAAGATTCTTTAATTAATTAGGAACAGTTGTTACAAATTACTATAGAGGTTAGATAAGGCATAACCATTTATAACTGTTTAAAAGCATACATTCGAAGAATTTAGTCTAACAACAATAACATCCCAATAAACTACTCATTTGAGGGAGGTGGTTGGTAGTGCCGCCCTGGGTAGGGGCACGCCCCTGGCCCACCTTATTAGGGGGCCATCTTTATTGTATTTGAACATCATTTTTTTATTTAAAAAGGTAATAAATCTTTAGTTGTGGAAGAAGAAAAAGTTAACGTTAACTAATAAATAGTTTCTTTTATTAGCTATATTACTAAGAAAGTTAGCGTTAACTTTTAATCTTGGAATCTAAATAGCTTTGTTTAATTTATTAGCTATATAATTTTGACTTGTTATATTTATAAATTCCTTTGAAGCATTTGAGTGTATTTCTTAAATTTTAATTTTTTTATTTTCACTAACATATAAATCTAAGATATTTCAACTCAAAAATTGGTGGTAAAAAAATTTCACGATTATATCTTTTGAGTTCTGAGTGATAATTTAAAGATAAAGTTTTTGATTTTATTTATTTTTAACTTATTAAATATTTGAACATATTATAATGAATTTGTAATCAAAACATAATATATGAACATTGTATTAACATTTTAAATCAAAACATAATATTAAATGATATTGTGTTTATTTG
>JANQAP020000592.1:3238447-3248742 GCA_026874005.2 Erythroxylum coriaceum | reverse complement strand
TGAAATATTTTATGTTCATGAAAGACATGTTTTGAAAATGTGCCATTTGGGCAACATGTTTACAAGTTATGAAATGCTTGTTATATGGGTTTGGTTTGGTCCCTTAAGTATGTCAAGTGCACTTTGACTAAAGGCTTCTCCTGCCTGCCCACTAGTGGCATGGAGCTCCTTCACGGACTCTCATAAGTTCATGGCTATGCAAAACTACATTGGTGGGAATGCGATAGTACGTTCTATTCACGGCTACACAGGACCCTTATGGAAAATGTGTAGTACGTTCTGTTTTGGACCTACCCAAACTATTTTGATGTGTTTATGTGTTCATGATATATTGAGAAGATTGATGCATACCTAAATTGTTTTATTGTGAATTTGGTTGAAAATTTAAGAACCCTGTGTTTTATGATTCAATAAGAATTTTTCTATGACAATGAATGTTTTAAATGGTTTTGCTTGTTATTTGTTATAAACTTATTACCTACGAGCTTTTAAGCTCACCCCACTTTTCATCCCATCTTCAGGTGAAGAAAATGAGATCGAGTGAAAGAGAATCGAGGCATCACTCCAAATTTTGCATCTTTTGTGTTTAAGCTAGATTTGTAACCACAAGGCTTTAGTTGCATTTTGAGCAAATTACTGTTCATGTATCTTTTTATAATTTGGGCATTTTGAGATATTGATGTATTGTGGCTGAAAATGCCCACTAAATCTTTGTAAAAAGTTTTATATTTTGATGTTAATGAAGTATGTTTGTGTTTTGCGGATGGTATGTCAATTTTGTTCATTGCATTTTTTTTTAGTTTTCCGTAAGGGTGAGAATTTGTGTTCTGGCTTCGAGGGAAATATTGTATTGATTTAGGCTGAATTGGATGAAGTTGCCTTTGTAAAAATTGTAGATTTCTTTGCTAGCTTTCCAGTGATATATAGTATGAAATTTTTGGACATTGGAGTTGAGAGATATGAGCATTATAAGTGGTGATGTTGCATAGGAGATATGTAAATGACAGCTTTGATGAATAATGAGAGTTTGTGTATGTGATTACGTCATTTCGTCTGTAAAGATGCATCGTCTATAAAGATGCATCTTCTATAAAGAAGTATCGTTTGTGATGATGTCACATCATCTGTGATGACATCATATCGTCTTAAGAATTACATCAACTTAAGTTGACTTTGCTTCGTCTTAAGTTGACCGAAACTTCTTCTTCTGTATATTGTTCATTTTGTATCGTCTAGTCCATCTTTGACCCTTTAGATGATAGAATTTGTTCCTAAGGTCTTCAAGAAAGTTATAGACCTATAAGTCCTCTTTCAAACCATCTAACAAGGATCTTGATCCGATACCTATAGCAAAAGTTATGCTAGTTGCCCCACTAGAAAAAGGTTCAATATGATTGAGGACAGAATCAAATTGAATGATTTTGGTGCCGTTAGAGACTTAAGACCAGGGGCAACAAATGTTCTGAAGAGGTCCAATTGAAATTCCACTTTGAGTTTTCCCACAAATATGTTCGAAAATAGGAAAAGTGAGTTCTTTTTGAGGATTGGCTAGTGTGGGCACGCCACCTTTATGGGATGCACATCCAGATGTCACTTAGGACGTCGAGCTCGTGACTCGCAAGGGTGGGGTCCCAACAGTTCTACTGTTCTTAATTATCAGTGATTTATGGAATTCTCTGGTCAAAGTGAATTGACATTTGGAAAGGTATTTTCAAATATCGATTATAAATCAATTACTAATTAGCAAGTGCGAACATGATTGGATGAAAAGAGTATACATTGTATCCATACTCTGTTCGATTAGAGCATTAGATGAAGAAAGGATTAAATTATATGTCATAAACCATGCATGAATAGGTTAAGTCAAGCTACTTTGACATCCTGATATTTGGGTAGTCATGATATGTTGCTAGATGTCAATCTTGATATATGATTATAAATTATTCAATTGGAGAATTAAAGATAAATTTAAAAGAGTTTTAATTTATTCGATTCTAATTATGAATTATACTTATAATTTATCATCATTATTAATATATTAGAAACTTAATAGGTCACACATTAATGAACAACTTGTGAAGGAAAAATCAATTTTAATTAAGTTGGATTTAATTATAGAGTTTGAAAAACTTTAGGGATCAAAATGAGATATTTGATTTTATTAAAATTAAATTAATTATAATTAGAGTCATTAATGTTTTTCTATAAATAAGATTAAGTATCAGGGAGCTGGCACTCTTGCTTAATTTTTGTTAAAGCGTCGAGAAGTTGTTTTATGGATATTGTTAGGAGTTGGACAATTAAACAACTCGTGGTTGACACGGCAAAAAGCTTTCAACAGGAAAAGCGAATCAAATACGATTTCTTATTTTATGATTCGTGTTTTTATTTAAGTTATTCAAATATCGAGATCCAAACAGAAATCATTAAAAAAATTATATTTTTGTTGCATCTATGGTTCAATCACGATTAGTTTCTAACAAAATGTACTTTTGAAAGTAAATCCATTAGAATGATGTTTGTTAGCTATTCTAATAGAGATAGTTATTTTTTACTTATGGTGTGAGATAAATTAATTCGTTATCACATATTCAACCTTGTAAATATATTTGATAATTATTGAAAACAAGTAAACTATGTTCAAAATGTTAAAAAGAATTGGCCTTAAAAAAGACGAGCCATGTTCTTTGAAATGGAATTACTAGTGACAGCGGGGTCTTTTTTACATCATAACCTTTGCCCATATACATACATGCAATACAGTTATAGGAATTCGATTAAGGGGATATCTCACTTTCGACCAAAAGCCACCATCCCTATGCAATTATAAACATATAAATATAAGAAAAATCAACCTTCCATTGTCAAGTACCATTTGAAGGCTGCCAAGGTTGCAAAGTAGTAATATAAGCCGACAATAACATGTTCTATCTGCAAAGCTACAACATTCTTTGCAGTATATCCCTCTTTCCCTTGATACTTTGATGATATAAGATTGATATATCATATTAATGTGTAACAGAAAAGCACATTAACGAGACAAAGACAAGAGAAATGACATAAATGCCTATCGAAATTAGTTGCAAAAAGGTCCCTACCAAATGGGATTTAATAAACGATGTTGGGCGATAGTAGGACATCTTTATGAAGTCATGTTACAAAACCATGCAAAGTCATGACCTTGCATATATCTGTTGAAATTTATACTGATGCAGAATACCAACATGCTGTATGCACATTCAATATTCACTGTCACAACTAACTTATATAATTTTTATAGTTTTAAAGTATGTATAATAACAAGATTAAAAAACTTACCTCCTAAAATAACACAAAAAAATTAAATATCACTAATTCTCTATAAATTATTGCAACATAACGATGGGTTAGAGAGATGTTCTGCCTTCTCTCTAACCTCCCTTAGCTCTCTGAGATCTGCTTCCATTACTCCCCTCTTCTTCTCGTCTCCACCCCTCAGCCTTCCTTTACTTCACCTCCAATTCTCCCGCTTCCAATTCTTCCAGCCCTTCTTTCACTCTCACAGCTACATTCCTTCACCACAGAAATGGCTCTCTGGTCCTTTTCATATCTTACTTACTTTCCCGCTCCCTTTCCTTTCCATTTTCAGCACCTGACTTCCTACTTTAAATCATGCTGAACCCACATACCTTCTTTTTCCACCCAACTAAAACACCTTGCCTGGAGGTTGTTCCTCCCTTACCTTCCAAATCTTCCACTCCTGAGCAGCCTTCCAACCTAACCCTAAACACACTCAAACCTCCTCAACCCCCACCCCAGCACCTACTTTTGCCTTACCTCAAAAGGATCTTCCCCCTATTTATGCTAACCTGACCCCTGAGAGGAGAATATGGAAACAAGTTGTGGGAGGATCTGTAGAACTTGCCCTGCATTTCTGCCCCCCAAAAACTGAAGATGGCAGAAGCATAGTATTTCCTGACAGAGAAACTTTAGAAGAAGGAGTCAAATTATGGGAAAACTCACTCAAAGGGTTTTTCTGGGACAAAAGACCAGCATTCTCGATCATTTAAAAATGGGCTCTAATAGCTTGGAAGAATAAAGGTTTCGTGGAAGCAGTAATAGCAGAAGATAAATACATACTATTTAGATTTTCCACAAAGGCTCAAGCTTTGAAGGTGGTAGAAGAAGGGCCATGGCATGTAGCTAATTTTCCTTTATTTCTCTAGCCTTGGCAACCAGGTTTCCATATTGATTGTAAGGATAAAAGGCCTGTTCCAATGTGGGTAAATCTTTTTAATATTCCTCTAGAATACTGGATAACAAAGGGATTGAGTATGATTGCTAGCTTTCTTGGAAAACCACTATACTTGGATGATAATATAGCAAATAGGAAGAGGTTAGGCTACACTAGAATCTATATCAACATGAATCTTTCTAACTCATTACCGGATACTATCTCTATCATGAGATTAGGACTTGATGGCTCACTCTATGAGGACAAGGTTACAGTCCAATATCTATGGAAGCCGTCCACTACTGTCCAAGACAAAAAATGGATCCCTACTAGTAGGACTTTCCTTAGAAGAGATTATGAGGAGCTGATGGGGATGATTGTTAATACCCAAGTAGAACAGACCGAGGTCATCACTTCAGATCAAAAACCTGAAGATGGAGAGGATAAAACAGAACCAGATGATGTTGAGAAAGTTACAGAAAAGGCAAGCAATGAGGGGATTATAGAGAATGGAAGAAATGAAATCGAAGTGGTCAGTGCTGAAGACAATGGTGTTGTTCAAACTGAAGGGGCCACTGTTAACATAGAGGCAGATACCGAGGGGGGATATGTGAATGATGACCTACCTTCCATTCTGAGTCTGTCCACAGAAGAACAGGAACCTTTGGTAAATCCTGAAACCAGTACGGAAAATAAGGAGGATGACCCTACCATAGGAGAATTTTTGCCAGTGGCCAAAAGGAAAATCACTAGGAGCAGAAGAAAGGGCTCCAATCTTAACCTAGCTTAATTATAAAGATAGTAGCATAGAATGTGAAGGGGATTAACTGCCCTAACAAGTTAACGGCTTTAAGGGATTTTGTCTATAGCACACAACCATGGATTTTTGCCATTTTGGAAACTAAGCTTAGATATGGAAAATGGAAAGTCTTGAATAAATTGGGCTCTAGATGGAAGTTTGTCTCTAACCACCAAGCACACAGTTATGGAAGAATTATTGTCGAATATGACCCTAGTTTGGTGGATGTACAAGTCCTATCTATGGATATGCAAGCTATACACCTGAATTGCAAACTATTTCAGGTTAGCAATAACATCAGTATCTCCTTCATTTATGCCTCTAACCATGCATTTCAGAGGAAAATTCTTTGGGACAGTTTAGTGTAGTTTCAAAATAGGGTTAATGGTGCATGGCTTACAAGTGGAGACTTCAATGATACTCTTTATAACACAGAAGCTGAAGGCCACTTCAGACAAAGAAATCATTCCTCTGATTTGAATGATTGTGTGGAGCAACTGGGAATATTTGACCTTAACCATTAGGGCCACTTTTTCACAGGGAGTAACAAGCAGATTGGAAGGTGGGCTCTAAAGAAAAAGTTGGATAGAGCAATGGTGAATAGAGATTAGTTGACACAGTTCCCAAATTGTGTTACATCTTTCCTTGATCCCTTATTCTCTGATCACTCTCCTATACAGATTGAAAATCTTTCTCATAATCAAATCAGAAGGGGACCATTCAGATTTAAAATTTTCCTAATTGATGATGAGGGATTTACTGATGCTCTTCATAAAGGTTTGGATAGTCAAGTGGGAGGCACCTTTCAATATATATATGTGTAAAAGCTTAAATCTATCAAAGGGGAGATAAAAACCTTGATGAAAAGTCGAGCATCCTCTACTCAGATTGCAGTTAATATAGCCAGAGGAAACTTGGAAAATGTGCAAAAGCAGATAGATCTGGACCCCTCAAATTCAACACTGCTAAATACTGAAAAGGAGCTACTGAGGACTTATCTCTTAAAGGTAAAGGAATATGTCAACCTATTGGAGCAAAGAGCAAAAGTCAATTGGCTAAAAGATAGGAAAAGGTGTTCTAAATTCTTCTTCAACACTATCCTATCCAGGAGGAATATAAATAGAATAAGCTCCCTAAAATAACAAGATGGTGTGGAAATTTCAAACCAGGCTGATCTGTTGAAGGAAGCAGAGAGACACTTTAAAAAATTCTATGGTTCCTCTCAAATCTGCCCAAACTTACCCATTCTTGAATCTTTTATCCATCACAAGATCTCACAGGAACAAGCAGGAGATCTTATTATTCCAGTAACAGAAAAAGAAATAGAAGAGGTCTTGTTTTAGATGAATCTGAATAAGTCTCCTAGCCCTGATGGGTTTAATGCCTTCTTCTATTAGAAAACATGGCCAGTAACTAGTCCTATGGTCAAGCAAGCAGTGTTAGAATTCTTCTCTAGAGGATCCCTACTGAAGGAGGTTAACAAAACACACATCTATTTGATTCCAAAAACCACTTGCTCCTCTTCTCTATATGATTATAGGCCTATTGCATGTACTAACGTCCTATATAATATTATTTCTAAAATCATTGCAAATAGGCTGAAGATGGTTCTGGATTCATTAATATTTGACAATTAAAGCGTTTTCTTACATGATAGAAGAATAGGGGATAATTATGCTATTTTTCAGGAGTTGATGAAGGGGTATCAAAGGAAGCACAGTCTGTCGAACTGCACCATCAAAGTGGACTTCAAAAAAGCTTTTGACACTATAGAATGGGAGTTCATTCTTCAGACCCTTAAACTAATGGGATTTCCAGAGGATTTTGTTAAGTGGATTGAGGCATGCATAACCACTCCTTCCTATGCCATTCTAGTAAATCGCTCCCCTACTAAAGTTTTCAGGAGTGCTGGGGGCTTACGATAAGGTGACCCTATCTCTCCATACCTATTCATTATTTGCATGGAGGTACTCACGTTTGGTTGATTCAGCAGAGAGTTGGAAACTATAAGTCCTTTAAATATCATACTAAGTGCAAGAAGGTTAGGCTGGTAAATCTATGCTTTGCAGATGATCTACTGCTTTTCTCAAAAGCTCATGGCAAGTTTATAGAGCTACTCATGAAAACCTTGGCTGATTTTAGGGAATTATCAGGTCTAGAGATTAATCTAAATAAGAGCCAGTTTGTCTTAGCTGAAGGAGCCAATATTATGGAGAACACAATCTCCCAACTAACAGGTATGAGCAGAAAATAAGCTCCTTTGACCTATTTAGGACTTCCTATTACCATCAAAAGAATACAGTATTCAGAATGTTAGCCCCTGATCGAGAAAATTTAGAGAAGGTTGGGCATGTGGTCAAATAAGGTGCTCTCCTTTGGTGGGAGGCTACAACTGATCAAGGCAGTCTTGAACTCTCTACAAATCTACTGGTCCTCTAATATCTCTCTAGCAAAAGGAGTGATTAAAACCATTGAAAAACTCTTTCGAAGATTCCTATGGGGTAACCTCAATTCAGAAAACCATCATGCTAAGGTTAAATGGAAAGAGGTCTGTAAAAGGAAAGAGGAAGGAGGCCTTGGACTGATCTCTATTGCCTCCTATAATATAGCAGCATTGGCAAAGAACCTCTGGAATATCCTGCTAGAAAAGAAGTCTCTTTGGATTAGATGGTTACATAGCTACATATTGAAGGGTTCTAGTATCTGGTTCATTCCTATCAAATCTTCATTTTCATGGCCTTTGACTTAGCTACTGAAACTAAGACCTATGATTGAACCTTTGATCTACTGCATGGTGGGGAATGGAGAGAAGGTTTCCTTCTGGTTTGACAATTGGACAAGCCATGGTCCCTTTATTAGACACCATCAGGCTATCCAAATATGGCATGATATTCCCATCCAAGAGAAGGTCAAAATCATCCTAATAGGTGATCATTGGAATTTCCCAGATGAACTATAGTACCTGTCCCCTAATTATCTTCCTAACATCCAAAGAGAGGATGCTTACTATTGCCTCAATTTACCAGCTAACATATTCAGCATTCCTAAATTCATGCAGTCTCAAAACAATCCTACACAACCATGGTTTCTTGTTATCTGGCATAAAATTTTAATGCCAAGCTACTCTATCACATTATGGCTAGCAGTACTTAATCGATTGAGAACTTTGGATAGACTACACTATACGACTACTAATACTGCTTGTGCCCTATGTGAGATAGAGAGAGAATTAAGAACCAACTATTCTTTAGATGTTCCTTCTCACAAGATATATGGAAAAGGATTAAATCACTCAATCTTACTCCTAATGTAGGTTCCACTCTTACAGAAGCCATTGATTGGCTTCTAAGGTTGTCACACACTCCTAAATCTACTGAGTGCATCTCTGTTATCTCTCTCACCTCCACTGTCAAGGAGATATGGAGAGAAAGGAACTATAGAAGATTTCAGAACAATCTTCGTACAAGGCAGGAGGTATTTACCTCTCTGATTAGAGAAATCAGAGAGAAAATCCTCATTTCTACTCATCCAGAAGATCTAAGCCCAAATCTAACTTTATCATGGAGAATCAGATAACAGAAGAAGGTTTTAATCAAAAGAAAGACAGAAGAAGTACCTGGCTCCATGGATCTGGAGGAGACTCAATCTTAGCAGATAGGCGTATTTGGGAACCACCATCATCGGAGAAAGCAAATATTCCAGAGATGGATCAGTACATCTAGTAGAAGAATGTAGACTACATAGTCACTCAAGAAGATGAAGCTTACCTCTTCATAGTCACGTTGCTTCGGTTGTAATCCCACTGTCGAGACTTGACTCACCCGTAACCCTAAATGAGAACAATCTGCTCACAGAAGGGAGAAGGGGTTTCCCAAAGATTGAGCAAGCTAGCTGTGGCGTGAAGTAGAGACAGAAACGAACTCTCCCTCTCCTCCCTAATTTGGTGTCCTCTGGTGGCGTTTTTAGAAAAGAGGCAAACGATTTTGCCCTAAATGCTTTTGTCGTGATGCTTAGATAATGTAGGCTTGATTGGCCCATACGGTGTCGTTGCACTTAGAGAAGACTTTGTATTTGGCTTTATTGTCACGAACTCCTTTGTACAATTCTTTATATAATTACATTTATTTAACTTTTCAAAAAAAACATAAGAAATAGCACAATAAAAAAGAAAATTAGGTGGCTCTGAATTCTATTCACCAATCTCTTTCACATGTTAGAGAATATTTGACAATAAGTAAAAGTACATCAATTAGATTAAACTATATTTTATGCTAGGTCACAAGCTCAATAAGTAGATGGTAATAATTAGTAATATAAGATTTATAATTGGACTTAAAGACCTATAATATAGTCAGGGCCGTTTCTAACGTTTTATAGGCCTTAGGTGAAGTACAAAAAAAGACCCAAAAAAATTGACAATAAGCAAACATGTAAACTTTAAAAGGATATTTTTATTATTAAAATTTAATATTCATACATAAGTGACTCAATTTATAAATCTACATAATAAAAAAAATATTAAATGATCATAACAACAGCTAATAATATTTTACAAATATTATGATAAAGGTATAAATTATTAAATCAAATATTTTTAGTAACTTTTGAATTTAATTAACATTGGTGATTTTTTAATAAAAAATTTTCTTTTATAGGAATTAACATAATGGTAAATGTAGTAATCTAATGATACCAACCTGTTTATAAAAAACCAATCAAACAAATCCAACTATTTACGGTCTTATTTAATTATCAAATAATAATAATAATTATTTAATTATCACAATATGTTTAATAGAATTATTAAAATTTTTATAATAAATGAAACCATTTATGTGATCTTTGAATCGAATAACTTAAATTATTTGATTTAGTCATATTATAACTAAACTTATGTGAACCTCTACAAGAACGCAAATCCAATAATTATTACAAGTGGCAAAGTGTTGGATCCCGCTTTTAGGATTTTTACATTTTTATTTTATTTTAATTTTTTATTTAAATTATCACGCATGAAAATAAATTAGAATTTATGGATTAGGAATTTTTGGAGTTTAATATGGTATATTATAAATTTTGTAAGGTGGTATGAATTAAAAGAAGGAGTGAGTAGGAATTTCATGAATAAGGAAGGGCAAAATTGGAAATTCAAAAAGATTGTCTTAAATGAATAAGACAAAAGAAGAAGGAGTCGTGAGTGTGTAGGAAAGAAGAGAAGGAGTCGTGAGAGTGAAGGAAAAGAAAAGAAAAGAAGGGAGAGTCGTGGAATAACCTAGAAGGAGA
>JANQAP020000592.1:3207736-3223339 GCA_026874005.2 Erythroxylum coriaceum | reverse complement strand
ATATACCACTTTTACACCAGGTTGTCTTTCTTTTTGTTCTGTATTAATTGTCTTTCTTTTTGTTCTGTATTAATTTCTATAGTTTGTAATCTACTTTCTAAATGATTGATATGATTATTAATTAAAGTAATATTATCATGAAGTAATTAATGGATAGAAGAATTAATTTTTTCTTGTTGTTCCAGAAGTCCAGTTATTTTTTCTTCAAATAACTGATGTTGTATGATTAATTCACTTAATTGTTGAGATACACTCATAATGTTTTCTGAATATATTCAGTTAACTGACTAATTTTATTTTCAATTTTTTCTAATTTTTCGTCAGTTTTATTTTGTCTAGGATCCGTAATTCTTATTGATTGATATTTTATTTCAGGTTCTTTTATTATAAAAGGTCTACTAAAGGATTGGGATCTGATTAGAGGGGACTCCTTGGAGAAACTTGGTATATCAGAAAAAGAAGTCCTTGTTGGTAGTATTGGATATTGGATAGAAGGGAGAGGTATAATTTTTGTTCGAAAATTCGTTCCAACCTTAGCTACATCTTTAAATAATTGATCTAAATAGATTTTATCTGTATTTTTAAATTTAATACTATGATGTGAATTTGTTAAAGCATAACTAATTTGATATGTAATGGAAAATGGGTACTGGCCTTGATTCATTAAATTTTCTCTATAAAATTTATATGCTATGGTAATTGTATCATCTAGATTAGGTGATCTTAATGGAATTCCTAATTTTAATCTAGTATTAAATTTTATTTTTCCATAAGCTAAATTTCCATTCATCATACCAATGATTTGATCATTCAGATTTGTCATTCTTTCATCTATGATAGCCATTCTAATGGGTGAATCTATTCCTTCTAGGAATGTAGATTTTAATAAAATTTGTATTGTTGATAATTGAATATATCCAATTTTATTCCGTTTGCTTTCTGGAATCCTTTTTAATTGTCTACTAATTTGATCTTGATCTATTAAGCTTATTCTAATATGTCCATTACATTGATTCATTTGGATAGGTGTTTCATGAACCATTTTACCAAAATAAATAATATTTTGTCTATCAAATAAATTATTTATAACAGATGATTGAATATCTTGTTCGGATTTTAAATTTAATTTTGTTTTAGCTATTTGTTTTTGTTTTTCTTGAGTTAATAAAGTATTTAAATGAAAAGTTCCTTGACTTTCTTCTAATTCTAACATATCTATATCCAAAATATTAGAATCTTTTTCTTTATGATTCATAATGTATTATGAACATGAATCCTATGAAATTGTAATGATCTAATTAAAGAATCTTTGTCATTTGAAAACACTTGATAAGTTTGTCTTATAAGATTTAATTCTAATTGTATATCTTCTAATTCTACTAAATCTATGGTTTCTGAAGTATGACTTTCAATATACTGAATAAATTTATTTGCCGATTCTCTCATATGTTGTCTATATGATTCTACTGAAATAGTTGATTCTTGAATATATTGTTCTAATTGAGAACAAATAGAACAATTATTCATTGATATAATTTATAATTAATATCATATTTATTATAATTTTGTGTAAACCATTCGAGAAATTCATCTCGAAAGATTAAAAACTGAATATATAAGAACTCATGAATTTCATATGTAAATCCATATCTATTGATAAGAATAAAATAAAGAATTAATAAATCTGGATTTAACACGAAAAAACAAATTTCAATAAACTTTATCATAATTTGCATAAATAATAAAGAACAAAATAGTAAAAACAAATAGATTAATAAATGTGAATACATGATTAACCAATGAGATATTGAATTTCATCTTTATAGTTTTTTAAATTCTTTTGTAAAGACTGATAAATATGCTTACTGACTGCTAAAGCTTGATTTAACTCTCAAAAACTAGGTAAATAGAGCATAAATTATGATTGAGCAATAAGATTGATTTGAATAGAAAGTTTATTTATTTGTTCCTTATATTCTTAAATAAGAAGTTCAGTATTGATGATTAAAGTTTTTAACATTATGAGATTTTCGAAATACATTTTTATTTCATCAAAAGTACATTATTTGTTTTAACAAAGATAATTCATACATGGAATTTTGTCTTCTTTTGTCTAGCTTCTTCTTCCTTGACTATCTGCAGAGATCTATCTAAATGCTCTTGATAATGTTGTCCATACTTGATATGTAATTGACGTAGTGTTTCTTCTTCTTGATGATATACTTTCTGATGGCTGGTTAATAATTCTAAGCATTGGCTTTTTTCGATTTCTATTTTGCTTATATCTGTAGGTTTTAAATACAAGAATCGAGATAGTCTTAATTTGGCTGCTAATTGTTGCTGATGATCCTTAAAAAAGTTGATTAATTGTCGGCTGATATGCATCTTATCTTCTTCAAGCTTTATACTGGTAGTGAATGCTTTACAGAACTAACATGGTATAGATGAACTAGATGAACTCATATCTATTCTAAATAAAGAAAATAAAGAACATTAAAAAGAGAATATATAAAAAGTATAATATAATGAATAATAGTAAACAGATAAGGTGGATACAAAGATATAAGTGTAAGATATATATATATATATATATATATATAAAGATAGAGTCCCATTGTACATGTCAATATTGACAACAAGGAAATTGATATTAAGAAGAAAATCCGTCGATTTTTTAAATCATGAGGGTTCAAGTCCCTCTATCCCTAAAATAAAAAAAAGGCCTCTTCGACTCTATAATTATTTATTATATTCTCTTTATTATAATTATATTCTTTCTTTTCATTAATGGTTCAAAATTCGTTATCTTTCTCCTGCACTTTATTATTTTACAAACGTATCAGAACTGAATTTTTTTTCTTTTTACAAGTCTTGTAATAGATATGATACACATACAACTAAACAACTTTGAGCATATGTATATATATGCAATACATGTCTGTAAGTGTGATTATGCTATATTTTAGAAGGAGCTTAAAGATCTTTAAGAATGTCTAATTTATGGTACATCTAGGTGGCTAGTAGATGATGGAAAAGGGAAAAGGATACCTCATAAAGTCTTGAGATTCTTCCTTGTAAACCACGACTACAAAGGCTATTTATGTTAACAAAAACAATCATAAATACGAGGTGGCATAAAGAAAAACACATTGATGAAATGTCATGTGTCATCCGGCAGACTAAAGGTGGAAGATTTTAATAGGAAGGTCTTACGATTTGTAAATCAATGTTGTAATGTTTGACTTAGGTTAGCCTCTAATTGATTTAATCCATTTGTTAATATAAGTACTTCTTATAACATATAGCTGGTAATTATTGTGATATATAAGTACTCCCATAGAAGTGTATAAGGAGCATTTTTTCTTATTGTCTTTGCTTATTCTTAGGCTTACTGTTCCTAGTAAAGACATTAATGTATACATGCAACTAGTAGTTGATGATTTAAAAGTGTTGACCCCAAAATTTTTTTGTTAAGTTAAGCATGATTTACATAAATTATGAGGTCATGATAGAATTATTATTGGACTTTAATTATTTATTACAGTGTTAGTAAGATTTTATTATACTGGTTAGTTAAATTAAAGCAGTAGGAATGCATTGAGGGCAATTTTGGCATGTCACTTAAGATTAAAAGGCATGAAGCATTAAAGGAAGGGTAGGATTGACTTTTAGCACTCATTAAGGGTAAAATTGGAAAAGGGAAAATGTTGTCTTGTACATTAGAAGGAGAAAAACGTGAATGAAGGGAGAGAAGAAGAGAAAAACATGAAAAAGAGAAGAGAAGTGAGAGAGAGTGGTTCATGAGAGAAAAGAAAGAAGAAGCAAGTTAGGGTTTCATCTTTTCTTAGCTTTCAAGAGTTTTTTTTAGGGTATTTAAGAAGAGAAAAAGAAAGAGGAAGAGAAGAGCTTCCCCTTGAGCCAAACATCTCTTTGTTTGGTGAAGATTCAAGGTAAGCCCATTCTTAATCCTTTGGATTTTTGGAAGTTTGGTTCATGAAGTTTAAGAAATACATAGGTTTAAGTATTCTAGAATCAATTTTTAGTGAATATGCTTTTTGGGTTCTCAATTTGTATTCCTATTGAATTGGAATTTTGCCAATGTTAAAGGGAATCAAGAGAGGCAAAAGAAGTAAGAGGAAGGCCATTTTAAACAAGTTTTTAAGTAAGGAATCAAGGTGGGTTACTTGTTTATAGTTGAGTTAATAAGCTATGAGTATTTTTCCAAATCAATAAAGTTAAATGGTTTCAATTGCTTTATAAATGTTGCATTTATTGCTTCTTAAATGATTTAAGTAATTGCTACATGTTTGGAACATGAATCTTGATGATGATTTATGAAATGATGATGGAAATTGTATTTGAAAAATATCATGCTTATGGAAATGATGATTTCGAAATGTGCAAGATGTTACAAGATATGAAATTCATGTTTGTATAGGTTTGTGGTGGTCCATTCTGTTATGTCACGTGTGCATTGACCATGTTAAAGGCTTCTCCCGCTTGCTCGTTAGTGGCATGGAGTTCCTTCACAGACTTCCTTATATTTATGGACTACCCAAAGTGGTCCATTCTGTTATTACTGGAGATTCGCAAGAACTCCCTCATGTTTATGGACTACCCAAACCATTATGATTGCTTATATGTTTATGATTTGTTTGACAAATTTGAGAAATACATGACTTATATTGTTTATGAATTGTTTGACAAGCTTGAGAATTTGATAAATACGTGTTTTATGGTTTCAATGCAATTTACTATAGCAATGAATAATTTTAATGGTTTTGCTTGTTTCTCCACTATAAACTTGTTACCTATGAGCTTTTAAGCTCACCCCCTTCCTCCCCATCTCCAGGTGAAGAGCAAGAGATCGAGTGATAGAGAGTCAAGTCATCACTCCAAGTCTACATATTTTTTTTGTATTTAAGTTGGTTTATGAAAACACAAGGCTTTAGCCGCATTTCAAGTAACACTCATTCATGTATATTTTGTATTTTTGTATTATGAGACCAATGATATATTTGGGTCTTGAAATACCCATTAAAGCTTTGTAAAACTCTTTTCTTTTGATGTTAATGAAATATATTCATGTTTTGCTCATGACTTTCCAAGTTTTCACAGTGCATTTTCAAGCATTTATAGGGGTAAAATCTATGTTTTGACTTTAGGGGAAAAACTGTATTAATCTAGGCTGATTTGGACAGGGTTGTCTTCTTGAAAGTTGTAGTTTATTCTCTTAGCTTTCTATTGATATAAAGTTTGTAACTTTTGGATTTCGAAGTTGAGAGATATGCTTTTTACAAGTTAGTGATGCTGCACAGGGTGTATGCTGGACATATTATAGCCTTTTTCTTTACTTGAGTTAATAGAAAATGAGTTATATGGTGCTTTGAAATGGGAAGAATTAGTGTGATAAGTTAGAGATGAAATGAAGGTGATAAAGGGACTTAAATATGTGCTGAATTATTGAAGAATGTATTGACATGATTGATGTTGTATTTATGTGATCATGTGCAAAAATTTATGATGAATGTGCATAAGTTTGAATGTTATGTTTTTGGATTAATGACCAAACATAGATTATGATTTGGTTGTTAATGATGTTGAGCTGAAATGGAAGTGAGAATGAAGGGAAATAATGTGGAAAATAAGTTAGAAATGATAGATATGCATAAAAAGGGTCATAGGTAACTTGTAGGAGTTAGAAATCTGGAAATTGACTCCTAAATGTCTGTTGGGTAGACCTTCTCGAGAATTGCAGCATTCCAACTTAGTTCATGTCCGTTTGGAGGAACATATGTCCGCTAAGCAGACATTCTCGAGATAGTTATATAATTATGAAATTTTTGACCCTTTGGACGGTAAAATCTCTCTTCGAGGCTTCATGAAAGTTGTAGAACTCGAAGTTCTCTTCAAAATCATACTTAAATGACCTTAATCCGACATCCATATTGAAAGTTATGCTTTTTGTCCCAAATCATGTGCATTTATAAGTTGTGGGTTTATCAATGCTTTCCTATGATACATTTAGGCTCAAATGGAGCTTGAAATGTACTTAGTTTATTATGGAAATAAGAGATAAATTGAGTGATATGTTTAGGGTGACGATTGAGGATATGAATAAAAGAATGGATTGTCATATGTCAAGTGTTCAATTATGGAATTGTGGGATGTTATAAGAATAAAGATGAACCTATGTTGACTAATGGGGTTCCATTATAAGAATCATACAGAGTGCTGCGCTCACGTTTTATGACTCTCGAGTTAGACTCTGGAAATGGGGTCTAGCAAAAAGATCCTTGGGAAGTTCAGTTAGAAGCTTATGAACTTATAGAAGGTGAAAATTTTAAAATGCATATGGCTATTTTATGGAATATAAATGATTTTTTGGCCTATGATAATTTTTTTGAATAGAGTACTAAAGGATACATGACATGTCCTATGTATAATCATCAAACTTATTTTATAAGGCTAAGAAGCAAAATATATTATATTAAGAAATTGTTATTACTTAGCACATGAGCATAGGTCATGGAGAAGTAAATTTTTTAATGGCAAAGTAGAACATAATGAAGCTCTTTTACATTTGTTAGGACATGATGTGCTAGATCAATTATCACATTTATAATAGTTGTTACCTAGCAAACACCCAAGTAATAGAAAGCGAAAGCGAACTTTTTTTTATGTCAATTGGATTAAGCCAAAGCATATTTTTCAATTTACCTTATTGGAAGGGTTTGTTATTAAGGCATGATTTTAATGTTATGCGTATTAAAAAAATATTTGTGAGAAATGAAAGCTATATTATACTTGGAAGACATAAATATAAGAAAAGATTTGCATTTGAAAAGGAGAGATGATGGGTTATAGATGATTCCACCTGCTTGTTACACTATGTCAAAAAATGAGAAAGAAATGTTTTGCTAGTTTCTTAAATCAATTAATTTTTCATGATGGATATGCTTCTAATACAGCTTGCTTTGTTAATGCAAATGATGAAAAAGTGTCAGGCTTAAAAAGTCATTATAATATGTTTATACAACATTTACTTCCTATTGGAATACGTGGGTGTCTTCTGTTATGTCAACAACTTTGGGTGAATTGGGTTATTTTTCAAAGCAATTATATTGTAAGACACTAAAAACAGAAGAAATTGAACAAATAGAAAAAGACATTGCTTTGGTTCTTTGTAAGTTTAAACTAGTTTTTCCACCATCACTCTTTGATGTTATGGTGCATTTGGTAATTCACTTACCATATAAGGTAAAACTTTGTGGCCTAGTTCAATTTAGATGGATGTTCCCGATTAAAAGGTAATTTTTCAATTTTAAATTTATTTTCTTTTGTTATTATTTAGTAGCAAATGTTGATATTTTATACTATTTTAGGTTTTTGGGCTCTTGTTAGCTTACATGTATAATAGAGCTTAATCTGAAGGCTCTATCGTATATTAAATGTTTGACAGTTTATTTTTTGTACTTATATAACGTTGAGAATCAATTTAATAGAGAAGAATATACATTTGATTTTAATCAAGATAATAGCTTGTCAGTTTTTCCTAAAAAGTAAGGTTTTTTAGAAAAGGAAAATATGTGGAATAAACTAAAGAAGAACTTGAAATGGCCATTCGTACATTTGAACAATTATAAGGAAGTTACATATTACTTCTCATACATTAGTTCATATTATAATTTAATATTGCGATTCTCTTCTCCTAAATCAATTTACATTTTAATTAAAAACCATAAAAGTGAGATTAGAAGCAAAGGTGAAATTAATTTTGAAGAAAGGCATATGCTAAACTTCCAATTATGGTTTAAGATACAAGTTATTTGCGTAAATGCTTTAATCTTGGTGACAAAGGAACAAACATAAAAGTGAATGGCAATATTATTAGCATCAATTTTAGTAACACTTTGTATGAAAAAGAACCATTTGTGATCATAAATTAAGTAAAGCAAGTTTTTTTTAATCTCAATGACACGATATTGGGCATTAATTGGAAAGTTATGTAGAAGTTTGAACACCAAAATCCTTTTGATGTTTTAGAAAGGAAAAATGGTGAAATGAGTCATGATAATGATATTGTAATAACTCGTTTCTCCATACTAAGGCTTAGGACATAAGATCCTATACCACTGTACATGAGTAATAGTATTGGGAAAATAAGAGTTGCATTTCATTCATGTGCATATCATTAGCATACACACGTGAATATTGATTATACACATTGCAAATATTGTATATGCACTCAATTGACATATTTTGGGGTATAAAAGATTTAAAATGGTTATGATGTGAATTGCGAACTTTTATGTCTTGAATTTTGGTTTGGTGGATTTCAATTATTAATTTGGAATTTATTTGTTACAATTGGGAGATTTATGAATTTATTTGTATTTTTGGACTAGGAAAAATGCCAAGTGGCAAAACAAATTGATAAATGGCAATAGAAATAAGTAACAAATGGTAGTAGAAATAAATGCCACATGGCATTAGGATTTATTGACAAGTGGCATAGAAAATTGTGTAACAAATGGCTTGGAGATTGAGAGACAAATGAACTAAGCTATAAAGTGATTTTTAGTATTATAAAAAAAGGGACATATGGTAAGTGTCATGACACTCACCATGTAATTAACCCACGACACCCATATGCTTAAAGATCATTTCTTTGTCTTTCACTTTTGCTAAATGCTCTCATCTTCTTCATTTTCTTCTTCTCCATTCACGATACTCACACTCTCACTAACCCACTTACTAATTTGAAATTTTGCTTAAATCTTGCACCTTACCACTCCAAGATTTCGTTGTCTCCTCCTTGTAACAAAAAACCTAGCCTATTCTGCCTTGGTAAGTTGATGATTGTGTAAGTGGAGGAGCTAGGTTTACTTGGAGATTTAAAGAGTTTTGGAGTTAAACAAGTAAGTAAGATCTTATTCTTTATGGCTTGATTTAATGAAACATTTATAATAATGGTTTAGAGATAGATCGAAGGTGTTAATGGTGTGTGAAGTGTGTTGTACGTTAATGAGTGTATGGATGAATTTGATGTTATGTTTTTGTGTAAATGATCAATAATAGTTTATAAGTTGTTATATGGATGATTTGAGTTGGGATTTAAAGTATAATTGATGATGAATTCATGCTAAAGATAGTTATTAATGAAGTGTTTTCAAATATGGAAAAGTTAGGACTGTATGTGTGATGGTATAAAGTGAATGGTAATGAAGCAAATGAGTAGATTTTTGTGGTATTTAATGTAACCATTATGGAAGCTAGACTAGTATGAAATGAAGTAGCTTTATAGGAAATGAATTCTAGAAAAAATTCAAGTAGTAGTGACATCTCTAAGTATGTGAAATTCATGGAGAATTGAGGAAGAAAGACTGTGCATGATCGTGGCCCTTAGTGCATGATTATGGCTTGTTTACTTGCCTTTTGTCATAATCATGGCAAGGTCCCTCATGATCGTGAGCCTAGTTTTGGATTGATATTTTTTGTTTTGTGTACATGTTGAACCAACTGAAAAAAAATCACTCTAAATTGGTGTATTTGGACTTAATTAAGGCTTGGAATGAACCTAGATTGTTGCTTAATTAATTGGTTAAAGAGCTTGATATGTTTAGGTTGTTATATTGTTGATATCAAGTGTTTACAAATCTGGAATTTTATGAGTGAAATAGGAATAAAGGTGTTCTTATAATTATAAATGTGATCTAAAGGATATGAGTAAGGTGTATTTGGCAAGAATGAATGAGAATTTGGATATTATGTAATGAAAAAATGCTAGAAAAAGGATTGGTGAATGTATGATAGATGAACTTAGAATAACCAAGTTTCTTTGAGGTGTAAACCTAAGTGCAAGCAAGACATATATAAGTGATAATGTTTAAATGATCAAGACTTATGATTTAAGGATACATACCAGAGAATAGTCAATTAAGCATGCATTGTACATAACACATATACATATGTGTATGAATGAATACCTATGTTAATGGTTGACTTAGTAATGTGTCCAAATGTGTGTATTGCATGATTTAGATGCTAAAGTTAAACACCAACATCTAGACATTGTCGATCCGTTAAGGCAATAGCTATTTGGAGCTTGCTGTGAGTCAACTTAGATGTTTCTCACTAGGATTGATTATATCTACTAAATTTCAATTATTGAACTGATATTTATGTGAATGTGATAGTTCCTGACAATGATGGTCTGAGGAGTTTGATAATTGAGATTGCATTGGAAGTGTTTCCTAATTGAATATGAATTAGGAAAAATAAATGTACTCAACAAAAATATTGAATGTCAGACTTAGATCCAATGAAAATATGTAAATGGCTATGTGAAATGAATGAAAGTTGTTGATTGCATATAATGTGAATTGATGCATCTCATTACATTAAAATGCATGATCAGATAAAGGAAGTTGTGATCAGAGTGGTCACTGAAAAGAACTTAAAGCTCAGAAATGTGTATAAAGAGCCACAGGCTTAGTACTAAAATGACCCCGCTATCCACAATGGATACATGACAGTTATTAATGAGCTTGGTATTCACAATGGATACAAGACAGTTGAAAAGGTGCTCGGTCACAACAAAATAACAATGAAAGTGAGTCACATGTGCATTTGCAATTGTACACATATATGTATTATGTGAAAGATTACATGAATTTACTAAATTGTAATGTTATGAATGATTGAGAAAATGATCAGATTACTATGAAATGAGTATGTGAAATATGTGATGTTCATGATGTATATTTAAGATGAGGTATATTGTGAATTTGGTTTTGATATGTGATATATGTGTTTTGATATGAGTCAACACATCGATAATGGTTCACTCATTGAGTTTGCAAAACTCATCAAAATTGCAAATGCTGATTTTCAGGTACGAGAGAGACATAGTTCCTAAGGCAAACTAGCAGAAGTCTAGTTTTGTCGATTTTGGACTCAAGAATGGCTCAAAGGTCAGTCAGCTAATATTGAGGAGTTTAGATAGAGTACTTTCATTTAGTTCTCATTTCATAAAAAACATCTTGTATAAATTAGTAAATTCCCATATGTTTTGTGATACTGTAAATATGTATTATATAGTGAAATGCTACAATGTAAACTATGTTTTATAAATGAAATGAGGATTTGATCTTTTGAATATTTATGCTTTCTATATGATGCCAAAATAAGTGACTGCTCTAACATACCACTTTCATAAGGTATGTTCTCGAATGTCCAAAGGATGTTTGGGAACGTGCCCCGTGAAGGTGGTACGTTACAGGTTTTGGTATCAGAGCATGGTTTGGCATCCATAGAGACAGATATAAGCTTATTGACATGATATATAGTATGAGATTCGTATAGTAATCAAGATTGTTTTTTATTATAGGTCATCCGCTATAAGTGATCCAGTTGCAGAATCAGCTAATCTAGAGTCTGTAGGAGCTAATAGAGAGTCTCCAGTACCTCAATCTGATCAAATGCCTCAGAGAATTCTTGAGAGGAGAGAAAGGAGATATGATAAACTTAGAAAGTAGGGGGCTATGGACTTCTACGAAGTACAGACCCTGCTGAGGTAGAAGGATGGTTAGAGAGAACAAAAAGGATATTCGATTAAATGGACTGCGAATCAGATGAAAGACTATGCAGTTTTGCTACTGTAAGGTCCAGCTTATCAATGGTGGAAGATTGTTCCCGATAATACCACTAGGCCTTATAGTTTAAAGTGAGAAGACTTTCTGAAAGTCTTCAAGGAGAATTACATGTCAAAGATCTACCTGGATAGGAAGATTGAAAGAGTTTCTGGATCTGAAGCAAGGAAGTCTCACCGTAGCTGAATATGAGATACGATTTAATGAGTTAATGGGATATGCAACTGCATTGATTCTGATTGAGGAAGACAAGTGTAGGAGGTTTGAAGATGGGCTAAATATGGAGATTAGAATGAGGTTAGCTATTACAAATCTAAACAGTTTTACTGAGCTGAGAGTTGTCTCGATCCGAATAGAATAATTATTGAGAGATAGATAAGGAGAATATAGATAGGAGTCTAGAATGAACAGACCTGGTAAGTCTTAAGTCAATTCTAGCAGAAGGTTTAGTAAACACCAGAATAGATCATTTTGACCACCCACTATATCGAGACAATCGAGGTTTAGACAGAGAGGTAGTTTTGTATAGACTAGTAGTGTAAAAGGTCTAGTATTTGGCCAGATGCAACAGATGCCTAACTACAAACATTGTGGGAAGAAACATGGTGGTGAATGTTAGAAGTTATCAGGAGCTTGCCTTCATTGTGGCTCCTTTGAACACCAGATTAAAGACTTTCTTGTAGTTTTTAGAATATAGTCTAGAGTGAGAGGAGGAGCAGTAACTAAAATGGCAGCTTAGTAAAGCAAAACTAGTGGATCAGGATAGAGAGGCAGAGGTAGAGGCAGAGTGAGTTAAGTTATACTAGATAGGAGGCTCAGAACTCCCCAGATGTTGTAGCAAGTGTGTTAAATGTCTTTAATTTTAAAGCATTTGCATTGCCTAAATCCAGGATATATGCATTTATTTATCACACCTCATCTGGCATCTAAACTGTATTATGAGAGAGAATTTTTTAATCATTATTTAGAGGTGAGTATACCGGTAGGTAGTACTACAATAATTGGTAAAGTTTGTAAAGGGTAAATGATTCGGGTTGATCAGGCAGAATTGAAAGCCAATCTGATAGTATTACAATTGAAAGAGATAGACCTTATCTTAGGTATGGATTAGCTTACTGGTCATAGGGTTGTAATGAACTGCTACACTAAGGGGGTGATTCTTGAATCTCCTAATCAACCGAGAGTAATCTTTTGAGGTGTTAGTTAAATAGTGACAGCCAGATTGATTTTATCAATGAGTGCTTTAAGATTGCTTCGAGGAGGATGTGAGGCTTATTTAGCCTATATAGTTGGTACCCGTACTGAACAGACAATACAAGATATTCCTATTGTTAAGGATTTTCTGGATGTGTTTCTCACTGAATTATCTGATTTACCCCTAGATAGGGAGACGGAGTTTGTTATCGATCTTGTTCTAGGTACTGTTCTAATATCTATTCCTCCATAGAGGATGGCACCTGTGGAATTTAAGGAACTTAAGGCTCAGTTACAAGAGTTATTAGATAAGGGTTTTATTAGGCCCAGTGTGTCACCTTGGAGAGCCCCAGTTTAATTTGTGAAGAAGAAAGATGGGACTTTGAGGTTATCTATTGACTATAGACAGTTGAATCTGGTGACAGTGAAGAATAAGTATCCGTTACTGAGAATAGATGATTTACTGGGTAAATTATAGGGAGCTCAAGTGTTCACTAGACTAGATTTGAGATCAGGGTATTATTAGTTGAAGATAGAAGGGGCTGATGTACCGAAGAGTGCATTTAGAACTAAATATAGGCACTTTGAGTTTTTGGTGATGCCATTTGGGTTAACAAATGCTCCAGCAACTTTTATGGCTTTGATGAATAAGGTATTTCAACCCTACTTAGATAATTTTATGATTATGTTCATCAATGATATTTTGGTGTATTCGAAGAGTAGAGAGGAACATTCCGAGCATTTAAGATTAGTCCTACAAATAATGAGAGAGAAGCAATTGTATGCTAAGTTCAGTAAGTGTGAATTTTGGCTTGATCAAGTGATATTCTTGGTCATATAGTAACTGGACAAGGCATACAAGTAGACCCAAGGAAAGTAGAAGCAGTGATGAAGTAGGAAGCTCCTAGAAATGTATATGAGATTTAGAGTTTTCTTGGAATAGCAAGATACTATCGGAGGTTTGTCGAGGGCTTTTCACTGATCTCAGTCCCTTTGACAAAACTTCTGAGAAAGAATATACTTTTCAGATAGACTGATGAATGCCAGAGAATTTTTTAGGAATTAAAACACCAATTAACTACAGCACCAAGGTTAGTTGTTCCATCTAGATTTAGAGGTTATATAGTGTATAGTAAAGCTTCTTTCCAGGGATTAGGATGTGTACTGATGCAGTATGGTAGCGTGATTGCATATGCATCGAGACAGTTAAGATCTCATGAATTCAACTATCCAGTTTATGATTTAGAATTTGTTACAGTGGTATTTCGTTGAAAATTTGGAGACATTTTTTATATGGTGAGACATTTCAGATATTCACAGATCATAAAAGTTTGAGATATTTGTTGAGTCAGAAGGAATTGAATATGAGACAAAGATGATGGATTGAATTGCTGAATTATTATGATTGCACAATTGAGTGTCATCATGCCTTAAGTAGGATATCTAATAGTAGTGTGGCACAAACGCAGACATTGAGATTACCAAACTTAGACAAATTAAGAGCATTGAATGTTGAGTTGAAATTGGGGTAGAATGAAGTATTATTAGCTACATTAAAGCTTAGATCGGTATTGCATGAAAGAATTAGAAAAGCTCAAAGTAAAGATCCAGAATTAGTGAAGTTTATTGAGAAGTTGAAACATAATCCAAATTTTGAGTTTGAACTGAGGAATGATACATTGTGGTTGACGCAGAGATTGTATGTACCTGATGTGGATGATCTGAGAAAAGAGATTTTGGAGGAAGCATATATAGCAGCCTATGCTATGCATCCTGATACTACCAAGATGTACAATAAGCTGAAACAACATTTTTGGTGGCCAGGGATGAAGAAGCAAGTGGCTGAGTATGTTGCTAAGTGTTTAACATGCCAACAAATTAAGGCAGAGCATCAAGCTCTAGTTGAGAAGTTACAGTCATTACCTATTTCAGAGTGGAAATAGGAGAGGATCACTGTAGATTTTATTATGCGTTTGTTGAGGACTCCAAAGCAACATGAGGCCATATAGGTCATTGTTGATAGATTGACAAAGTCAGCTCATTTCTTACCAGTAAGAGAGAATAACTCACTGGATCAGTTAGCTCGGAGGTATGTGAATGAAGTAGTGAGATTACATTTATAAGGCTCCAACATATACCCTGGAAATATTGTAGCATGTCTAGAGTGTATTAAAAAGTGAAAATAATGAATTAAATACATTTTAGTAAGAGATGTAAATGTACCTATTGTAAAAGACAAGGATAAATGAATAATTTCTTCACTTCGGCATGAACATACATACTTAGATGTGAAATATGTATAGAAATTTTTGATATGTTTGCTTGGATTTATGAATGTGATGTGAGGGAAATTAATAGAACAAGCATTCCATAAGTAAATGGGATGTTTTTGGTTAAATTGGATGTAGTTTTGTGTTGCTCTTGCATGATAAGACCCAAGTTAGTTGATTTAGGATGTGTATCTCGTTGAATGGATAGGTTCCACTGAATAGACTTCTGTAATTTGGCTATATCTTGGTCTGTATACATCTAAATTGGATAATTCCAATTGTAAATTAATCTGGAGACATAGATCTAAAACTTTCATGAAGGAACCCAAATCTAATTCTACCCTTCTAAGATTTTTGAATTTTGGTTTGAAGCTGAGTTCTGGCTGTTGTCCTTGTTTTTGAACAGCATGTGATTTTTGGGGTATAACTCCCGATATAATTAACCAAATTGTATGAAATTTATGTCATTAGAAAATTAAGACATA
>JANQAP020000592.1:3159705-3173734 GCA_026874005.2 Erythroxylum coriaceum | reverse complement strand
ACATTTATTAACACATATACCGGGAAATGTCATGAATGCATGTACAGTCATTTACATGTGCAAAATTTACTATTCACGGATATGTGTATGCATGAACAAGTCAAGACAATTCTAAGCACTCATAACTCATTCCAAATTACTATTCTACCCTTCCCATTGATGATGGGATGTTACATAATGTCTCTGATCCTTCATTCAACTAAATTTGATGGTCAAGTGATCTTAAGAGAGGTATTTTTTATTTGATTAAAATTATTAATATAATATTTTAATGATTAAATTATTTTAAATTATAATTAGTTTTTAAATTATAAAACTAATTTATAATTACCAGTTTGCATGTCATATCAGATGGATAATGATATAGTACTAAAATATCAATAAGAATTAATTTAGATCTTTTATACAATATTAGAAAATGTGATAGAGTTAGTTGTATTTAAGAAAAGGTTTTATCACAACCTTATCTAAGGAATTCAAACTCTAGTAAGAGAAAATCTATGATAACTTATTTGATGGGGTATGAATTTGAATTTTAATGTTGGCTTAAGTTCTATCAATGGGTTTTCTTAGTACTTACGTTTTGATGTGTTACATAAAAATAATAAATATGTCCTTTTCAGTGGAGCACATAATACATTACTACTCTTTTTAAACTTTTGTCAACAACATAAGCATTTTTATCTCATAAATATTTTCTTATCACACTACCCTACTAAATTACGTCTCTCTTAATCACCTCCCAATTATCAAATTAGTATTTGTTTATGATAATGAAAGAGCATGTGGGTGTGTAACAAATTTATCGTCTCCCTATCTTGCCAATGATATTTTACTTAATTAACAAGTGACACTTTGGTTTGGTTTATTTATCTTTTTCGTTCTGTCCCAATCGGAACCAAACCACATAAACAGGACCTGCTGCGTGCGTGTGATGATAATAGTAGAGCTAGTGCTCCAGTGGCCGACCTATGGTGCCAATCCTCCCTACTTTTTCCCCTGCCTTCGCTGCTTTCATGTCGTGTGGTCCTTCCCCCTCTTCGCTTCTCCTTTAATTAAATACGTAGCTATAAATTGGGATTTTAGATGCTCCTTGCCTACAAAAAATATCATGCTTCTTATTCCAACATAAAAAAAAAACTGGTTGAATATTGGGAGCCATCCGATCTGCTGACTTCAACATATCTGCTTCGATTTGAGGTCATGTCAGGTTCAGTAAACGGCATTGCGTAAGAACATGCCCAGCCTCTTGCTCTACTTCAGCCCTCAAAAGTGAAATCATCAGAATCTCCCGCGTTGCGTCTGTTCACTGAGTGATTCAATCCCATCGCGTTTGCAATCAATTTTAATTAACAAATCAATTATTAGTTCATTTAATGAACTTGCAATCAAAAACACAGTAATTATCAATTTCAATCTCTTTGAGCATCCCAACCGTCCATCCTCGTAAAACTGAGACCGCCTGGTACGAATCCCTTCGTCAACCGCCGTTAAACACCCACCGTAATTTCCCCCCTCCACATTCCAAAATTCATTTTCTTTACACCAATCACATCTCCACGTCGCCATTCTGATCCAATGTGGCAACAATAAGCACCTAGTCCTGGAAAGAAGAGGAAGGGCAAACGACAGTGGAACCCACCAAAAGGGCACCGTGTCGGGTGCGAAACGGAAAGCCATCTACCAACAAACGGCCGTCTCTTTTTTCGTTCTTTAGGAAACAAAAATGCAATACGTCCATGTATAATTCACCAAACTCATGCTGACCGTTCCAAAATCACAGTTACCAAATCCAACGACACACAGTATCTCTTAATACAGTTATACCATAAACGCACACGCACGCCAAGTCTCACCCCTCATCCTTGATAGTCCGCTTTGTTGCGAGTTGCTCTTTCTCAGTCTTTTTCTCTTCCTGACCCTCTCTGTTTCAATCATCACTTTCATTGAGCGGAAGAAGTGAGTCTTGAAGAAAAAGCAACCAATCAGCCAATTACTTCAATAATAAACAAAAAAGATAGAGAGAGAGAGAGACAGACTGACAGAGTCTGCAGCCGCCGTGTGCTCCGCCACCCACCCGATGCCGGAGCGGTGGTTCCTTGATCCTCACGAAGGCATTACGTTTCTTTGCCGGCTCTGTGCGTGTGAGATCTGTAGTGGTTAGTGTTTGACACCTGAATCTTTGATTTCCATGGGGAGTTTATCGTCGGACGACGGCTCCGATGACCAGCAGAGTGAAAGGTGCGGGAGCTACAGCTTGAGCGCTGACGTCAGCGAGTCGGAGAGTTGTAGCAGTTTGTCCTGTCAGCGCTTTGATGCGGAAGGTGCGTCGAGCTCCATGACTTCATCGCCCCTGCCGGCGCCTGGAGTTTTCACTTTCCCAAAACTACCTTTGATCGGAGGTCAAAATGTGCTGATTTGGGACGAGAAGAGCGAGAAAAAGGATGATGATTTGTCTGGTAGCTCTCTTGTTTACTTGATTTGCTTTTTTCTGGGAGTTAATTGCTTTCTGTATTGATTGTGCTTCTGGCAAATAAAGGAAAGATTTTGCTTTGTTTCTTAGGGAATTTGAAATGTCAGAATATGAATCTGGGTTTAGATTTCAGTTATATATATGTTTCTTGAAGATCTTATAATGTGTTAATTGCTGGCTGCGTTTATCCTTCTTTGCTTGTTTATGCATATTTATGTATAATTGGTCTTCTTATGTGTGTAGAAATTGAAATGATGAAAGAGAGATTTGCTAAGCTACTTTTAGGAGAGGACATGTCTGGTGGTGGTAAAGGTGTCTGTACTGCACTTGCTATCTCGAATGCAATCACGAATCTTTCTGGTTTGTATATAAGCATTGTCCACTGAAATGATTTTTGGTATAACTTACATAACTCTGAACTCGAACTGGGTTGGATTTGCAGCAACTGTGTTTGGTGAACTGTGGAGGTTAGAGCCTTTGGCCTCCCAGAAGAAGGCTATGTGGAGGAGAGAAATGGAATGGCTATTGTGTGTTAGTGATTCCATTGTTGAGCTTGTCCCTTCGATACAACAATTCCCTGGTGGGGGTACCTATGAGGTCATGGCAAATAGGCCACGTGCTGATTTATATGTGAATCTCCCTGCTCTCAAGAAGCTTGATGCAATGTTAATAAGTATGCTGGATGGGTTTTGTGAGACACAGTTTTGGTACGTGGATCGGGGTATAATTTTGGCTGATAATGGTGATTGTGATTCATATCCTTCTGGTCTTTCTAGTGGACGACCATCAGTTAGGCAAGAAGAAAAATGGTGGTTACCGTGTCCAAAAGTGCCCCTAAATGGGTTGTCTGAGGATGAAAGGAAGCGGTTGCAGCAGTCTAGGGATTGCACAAACCAGATATTGAAGGCAGCAATGGCAATCAACAGCTGTGTGCTGGCTGAGATGGAAATACCCAATGCATATTTAGAGACCTTGCCCAAGGTATGTGGTGATTGCCTATTAATAGCTATATGATATATGGATGCCAAGGATTACAACCAAATCACCTATACTGATGTTCTAATTGTGATGCATAGTTTTTCGCTAACTATTAGTTAGTTTGAATTCCCAAACTATTGGGCTTCTGTTTTAAGAAGCTCCTGAAGAAATTGGTTCTTGCTGTGACAAGTTACTAGTTCTTTTAATAAAAAATGTAAACCTGTGATCCTTTGTAGCTGATTGTGAAATAGAAAGAAGAAAATTGGGGTCCTTTGGTTAGATGATATTGTGTTAATTGTTTCATTTCCTGTTTCCTAATTAATATAACTGCATTTTATTTTCTTGTCGTTCTATAATTTTCTATCAGAGTGGGAAAGCTTGCCTGGGTGAAACCATTTACCGCTACATAACAGCTGAGCTTTTCTCACCAGCATGTCTCCTCGATTGCCTGGATCTGTCTACTGAGCATCACACTCTTGAAATTGCTAACAGACTTGAAGCTGCAATCCATGTTTGGAATCAGAAAGATCAGAGAAAACACAAGAATCATTCAAGAACCAAGCACTCATCATGGGGTGGAAAGGTCAAGGGCCTGGTTACTGACACTGAAAAGAATCATTTTCTGGCCCAGAGAGCTGCGACCCTCTTACAGAGCCTAAAGCTTCGTTTTCCTGGACTCCCACAGACATCATTAGATATGAGCAAGATCCAATACAATAAGGTATCTACCCTATCTTTCATTTTATTTAGTTGTTGCTAGCTGGATATATTTCATTATCTAGATTTAGACTACTTTTTCAGATATCTCTTATGGATTAACATGAGGTCCAAATAATATATATTCCAAATCAATAATATGCTTACTTCTTCATCTTTGAGAATACTGAGGATAGAAGGGCAGTGGTGAAAGAATTCATTTTATTGCAGGATGTTGGGCAGTCAATTTTGGAAAGCTACTCAAGAGTAATGGAGAGCTTGGCCTTCAACATTATGGCGAGGATAGATGATGTTCTTTTTGTAGATGATGCCACCAAAAGATGTGCTGCAGCAGACTCAATGTCTCTTTTCAATAGGGCAGGTTTAAGTGGAGTTCCGATCCAGAAGCGGATGTCTCCCAGCCCCTTCTCAATCCAACACAGTCCTTTCACGTCTCCTTTTGCAACTCCAACATTCTGCTCTTCAACTCCAGTTGCTGGAAGCCCAGCAAGGCTAACGACTTCTCTAAAGAAGACCAATATGAAGGAGACAGCTGGTTGCAAGTGTGAAAAATCTTTCCCAGCTGATATTGGGAGGGTTTGGTCATATGCTGGTAACCTTAGTGCAAGAAAAGTTTCAGGGGATGCCCCTGAGCGAGATTGACTCTGAAGCATAAATGTCATAACTCCTGGATAAACTTGAGTTTGATATTGGAAGAATAGTACTGAGAATGGCTGTAATAGGAGTCTGAAGGCAGAGAGGCCTTGAACTTTAGGTAATTCTACGACTTCGATGTATATTGTCTAGCGATAGAAAGATTATCTTCTGAATTTTTTATTTTGTTCCTTTTATCTAGTTGTATTGATCAGAGATTTTATCTTTATGTATGCAGTTAAAGTATGCCCTTTTATCTGGTAGGTGTTAGTTATTTTGCGGCCTTAGTATGCGTTGAATTTCTAATGCACGTTACATGTGAATGTACTTTTCATAACCGAACATGTACAATTTAAGGCCATGGAAGTCTCAGCCCTAGTTTACCCCCGTGTTCTACTTCTAATTTATTCAATGAGCGGTTTTGTCCTTGATTACGCCTAAAACACGGGTGACAAAACTGATTTTAGAACGACGCCGAGGGAAGCTTACGTTTCAAGCTGAGAACAACAGTTTTTTGTCATAGGTTGCTGATATCTGTGTAGACCAACATATGTTTCAACTGAATTTGGAAAGATCTTGTGTCTCTAACCGCCTTACATTTTTTCTCCACCATGTTTTCTAGTGTTTCGATGCCTCTAACGAACCATAGTCCAACTTCTCGCAGAAAGAGAGGCGATGCTGATCTACATTCCTGCCCCCACTTCAATTATCATCCTGAGCAAGCAGGCATGCGTTGTGGTTGCATTTTTAATATTTTTTCGGTGGCAAATAGTGGTCCCTAGATTCTGGACATGCACACAAGCATGCACATGAGACCCAATTTTTCTGAAACCATAGACAACACTCTTATGCCTCTCACCTGCATCAACAGGCGACCAGCCAGAAGTACCATCTTGCAGTTTGCCAGCAACTACACATTCAAACAAGCATCTCAAGTTGAAACTCACGTGCCTTTCGACTCTCACGACATACTTTATCGTTGAAACTGATAGGACTTCTTGACAATTGAAGGATGCGTGTGCTGGACCTAAGAAGGACCTTTATTGACATGGTACGAGGTGAAGATACGAGAATCATTCTTCATTTACATAGCTTTGAAGTTATATGGCCCTTTCGGTTTTATTTTGTAGGGAAATTTACTTCTTGTATGGCCATATCATGTGGTTACATACCTATTACATGGCTTGCTGCTGTTGAAATGACTGGCATGGAAAAAGGTATGGTTTGGGTAGAAAGTAAGACCATCGTTCGGCACTGGATGCCCCATGTCTTGCCTCAAGTCGACCTAGGAAAACATCTCTGTGCTTGGTATACAGATTTTGTGGTTAAAGTCGACAATTTTCATGAATGATATAACCAAATAACTTTTAAGTCCCAGCTAACTAGAGCAAAAACAAAAAACTAAAAGCCTACGTGTTTTGTAGCAACTTAACCAGCTCTGCTTCAAGATCCCTCTTGGGAACTGCAATCCAAAATTTGAAGCAAGTTCTTGAGCAGTTATGTTTCTCTACCAAGCTCCATATAATTGGCTGCTTTTGGTCTCCTGACATCAATTCTGAAACTCCAAACGCGCTTCATCTGATAAGTAATATTTACACGCGTTTGAGCAGCTTTGCCACTATTGCCGTGGGTGGCTTTTAAATTTGAATAGGCTACATTTGAAGCTTTCAAGGTGTCGCATTTTAGGATACTTTCCCTATTTACTTCACTGGAGGGAGTAAGGTTAGATTTTCGGAATCTAAATGCAATACACATTAAGATTTTGCACTTTGTTTCGAATGCAGACAGTAGTTTATAACTCTTGATCCTATGGATTCTACATTGAGCTGATACATGGGCCACCGGTGTCAACTTGTTCTACTGACATAAGAGAACTCAATTCTTATCTCCGAGGGAACTTAGTGTCTAATGACAAATGCTATTGTCCCAAAACCTGCGAGGCTACCAGGAACATTCTTAAGGCATTGATCACTTGAATCAATTTCTCAGCACACATTCAGCAAGTTCAACCTTTTAACTCCATAGTAGCTTGGGATGCCACGAACTGAAGTCTGTCATCACCAAATGTCCAGTCCAGTCCCATCGAACAACAAAACATCCAGCATTGCTCGTCATGAACGTTTACTTAAGGGCACTATCATGATCTTGCAAATTTAGCATTCATTTCTTACATTACACCTACAGGGGCCAGTAGCTATAATTGACAACAAATGACTAATACTGTATATTTTCAGTAAAAAATAAAAGGAAAAACAAGATTAGTTCAAATATATTGCTGTTAAGGAAATGGTTAGATTAAAGTCTGTACAACTTGTATCGCTTATCAAAGTAACATATTAAGGAACACCTAGACAAAAGTAAAACAATTGCATCTGACATAATTCACATGATGTACTAGAAAGAGAAATTTAATACTTATCCATCTGAACCATGGAGTGATTTTTGTTGTTGTATATCAAAATACTTACCCATGGATTGATGTTTTATTGTTATACACAGAAGCACCAGCTCATGGTTAGCTACTCATCATCGGAACAAATTTCTATATCAACAACCAAAATTCTGACAAAAAGCCCACAGTCAATCAACCACGCTGAATCAGTGATCAAAACTCCTCATAATACAAGGAAAATCGACCACACAAACTCCAGCAAGGCAAATGCCAACGTTCAAGGAAAATCTTTGAACTTTCTTCAAACACTGAAGAGACACTCAAAGATCAAAAGATCATGTTCCTTTAGGATTTCTCCATTTAGCTGTTGAAAGATTTAAGTCTAAGCAAGTCAATTGCTGCCTTTTGTGGCTTGATAGCAGCTATCAGCCTGAGACAACGTGTGCCATGCTGGGCACTTACTAAGACAGCTTATGAACCTAGTTTTCATGTTCGACCTGTTCAATTCACCAAATCAGCTTTAAGAGTCGATTAAAAGCAAAGTAGCAATTACAAACAAAACTTACAGGAAAGAAGGAGACTTACCCCCAATGTTGAAAACACCCAGTTAGGAGGAGGCCAAAACAGTTTGGAATATTCAGGATAATTACTCAGAGGTCCAATACAACCAGTTTCCAAGTTAAACACACCTATGTCTCGACCTACAAGCTCCCCATCATCTCCCCCTATGGGATACTCCTCCATAGAGTAAAAGAAGTTATCCACAAAAAATATGCAATTCCCTTTACAACCAGAAAAATCAGAAGCCAATGCTGAAAAGGTAGAATCATCACCTAGAAACAACACACGATCTCCCAAACTCTTCAGCTCAATCCAGTTCTGTGTCTCTTCATTCAACTTATAAACCTTAAACTTCACTGTCCTCTCACTCATATATTGAGCAAGATGCTCCAAAAATTCTTCACCAGTGCTCAGACTCCCTTCACCTGTATCAATACTCAAATACATATCAACCAACAGCAACTGCCCCTCAGACTCCACTAAATATTTCTTGTCACCTCCAAACACAGGATTTGCAACAAAATCCAATTCTGCGTTCAACCCAACAACCACAGTCCTCCCTATGTTATCCACTGCAAAGAACTTGCCTTTATAAACAATAACATCATCATAAGGAGAAGGCATGTCCTGCATTATATTCCATCTCTTATCACCACTTGTAAACATTGCCAACTTACCAGAAACATGAATTGTAAGCAACACAAAGGTCTTTCCGCAACTTGATTGTATCATCACCACTTTCTCCATGTACAAGTTACCAGCACCATCATGAGGGGACAAATTATAATTCAGAAGATGCAAAACATATTCTTTACCCAATTCACAGACCCTTAAGTTCAACAAATCTAATACTCTAGGAAATCTATTGGGTAAAGCATTCATCTTGTACCTAGAGAGAGGGTTCAACAACTGCTTTCTTGGCGCATCTTCTTCAACTTTGACTAACCACCCAACTGTGTCTTCCTGATCATTAGAACCCGGTAAGCCGATTCGAAAGACGGTGCGTTTCGAGAGACAAAAACCAAAAGAGGTGTGAGAGATTCCATCATTTGGAAGGAAACGGAAGTTTCCCGATGAATGGGGAGGTTTGGGCCCGACGGAGGATCGCCACGAAGAACAAACGGAACGGAGACGTAGTAGATCGGTGGAAGTCTCTAAACATTTGGAAACTTGTTCCAAGAGGTCTTTTGGTAAATTAGCCCACTCTACCATTGTTGTCTAATTCCCTCGGGAAGTTCAGGGAGAAAGTGAACGAACCGCCTAAAGCGAAGGAGAATTGTACATATACGCAATCGTGAAGTGGTGGACTTGGCCTTGGTTCAGGTCCATCGTTACAATTCGGAAGAGGCTCAAAACTTGATTCGCATAAAATACACATGAGACTTTTATGTTAATAATTTAAATTAACTAAGATCTTAATAGAGTTCTTTATCAATTAGCTCTATTTTTTATTTTTTATATTTATGTAACACTTACATTGTCATGTGAAAGATACATACATAATAGTGATGGTGTAGATTCTACTCTCTTTAATTAAAACTAATTTAATTATCTCTAATTTTATGTTAATTAAATCTAATTAATCACAACTGACATCAATTTAATATTTACTGTAAATAACCTTAATTAAATTTAAACAATCCAAATTTCACATTTATTATATTTTAGCCTAATTAGTTCTAATTATATTATTCTTATTATACAATTTGTTACTTCCGCTCCTTTGTGATTGGACCATAGACCCTATCTATGAAAAACATTTATTCTTTGCTTCTTTTGTGAGTTATTATATGCAAAACCCTACTATAAATTTTTGTCATTTCCTGTCATTCGTATTTATATTCTATTTTTTCAATGTCTTCTCTTTTTTATAGTAAATTTTAAGGGAGCTTCTAGATGTCGAACCCTTTGAATAATGATTTTAGAATTCAAGTTTCATATTTAAGAAGAAGAAGAAACAACAACAATTTTTAACACCAAGCCTATAAGACAAAATATTTTTTTTCTCTAAATGCTTTAAAGTGTAGAAAACTCTTCCAACACTTTTTCCCTTTAAAGAACCAAACTTTGAGACCTTTAGGTTTAATAAAAGCGAATGGGACAAAGTATCATTTGGCTTTAATATAATAATGTGACTCCACATAATTAATAAAAAATAAAAATAAAAATTGTCATGTGAATATTAAATATAACACTAGATTGATAGAGACATAATTTAGTTAAGAACTACAATTTAAGATTAAATTCAAACAGTTTTTGAAATATTAAGTTTTTTTAATGCTTTAAATATTAAAATGTAATTTATATCTTCATGTAAACGTTATGATTAAAAATACACTCTTTACTATTTATATTGTAAAATATGTCCAAGACTTTTGAAAGACATTTGACAACCACCTTACTTTGTTTTCTTAGTTTTGGAATTTCTTAGCATTGAAGGAGGATTTCAAGCAAGATTGGAGGAGCCAACAATAACTTCTCTAATTCTTTTCTTTATGTTAAGATTAATTTGTTTATACCTTGTTTTATTATGTTTAGCGGCTAGAAATCTTAGTTAGGATTAGGGATGTAACTCGGGATGAATATTTTAATTATCAATATATGATTTAATTATTTATTGGTTGAGCTTATTCTTTTTATACTTAATCATTGGATTCACGATTCGCAATCACAAATTTAATCTTAGGAATTGTATAAAGGACCAAGAGGTGAAATATGATATGTGCATTGGGATAATGAACACTTTAGCGTCGAAGAACAAAAATATCCTAAACTATAGTGATAACCAAATAGATTAACTATACTTAATAAATTTGATTAGGTTGAACTGGATATCAAAAGATGGTAGTTGCTTAATTGAGTATATCTATATGTCTTGAGAGAAGGCATAGATACAATAGGTTAATCATTATTTGAACCCGGATAATCAGTCTTGTGTGATAATTCAAATTTTGCCTAAATGAACTCTGAAGCCGTAATTTTTGCTTTATTTATTTTCCATTACTAATTTATTAACATTGATTTAGTCAATGTAGTAGTTAAATTACCTTTCATAATTAACTACTTTATTCAGTTTTAGTACTTGACCATGACTCATAAGTTTAGTGATATAGTTTATGTGGAGTCGATACTCTCGAATTACTCTTATTTTAATAACTTATTACAATTGACTTTATGCGCTTGCAGAATCAATCGATTTAAGTTTTTGAAATGTTGCTAAGGAACTATATAATTACTATTTTTAGTTTAATTTCATTTTATTTTCTTTTTCTTTTGATTTCTTTCATTTGTCTCAGGTAGTTGACACAAGATAGGAGTTTTAGGAGTTACAACTTCGATACCCTACTTTGATTTGATCTTGAAATTAAATGAACTTATAGACAAAATCAAGTGAGAAGGAAAGAAGTGATGACTATTAATCAAGATATTATTATTGTTAATATGGAGCAAGACCAACAATAACCACAAAGGATATGTATAAGGGACATCCAATTACATGTGATTAGTGCAAATTCCTTATATATTAAATTGAGTCATAAAGCAAAGAATTATAAATTGAAATAAGTAAATCTCTACTTGTTTTTCACCTTTGTTAGATCACCTATTGACGATGCGATCACATTTATAAAGAATTTTTGTTTAGTGATCCAAACACTTATAATTGATGGCCTCAAGAAGACAAGCTTCATATGAGTTATTAATGTCAATTAAGGTATATTCTTTTAAGGAGTGGGACCAGGTTTATGTTGCTTTCATTTTGAGATTCTTCCCTTTATATAAGACTATTGAGTTGAGGATGCATATTTAGAGATTCACATAGAAGGAGAAGTAAGCATTCTAGGATGCTTAAGAAATATACCTCTATTATTGCCCATATTATCAGTATTCCTTACAACTGGTGATGCAATTCTTTAATGAGAGTTTTACACTTATATGTCAAACTTTAGTTAACACTGCAACTTAAGGTAGAATATATACAAAAACTGTCAAGGAGGTAAAGTAGATTATCAAAAACTTGGCAAGGAATCATCAACTAAAGTGGTGAAGGAAAGTCAAAAACTTCCCCTCTGTGAGGTGCAAACATCTTCATATTTGTCAATGCAAATAGCCAATCTTTCAAATTAGATGAAGATGTTTATAGATCAAGACATGGAAAATAAGAAAGTGTGTTATTAATGTGTCATGTATGAACATCCATCCTATGTATGCAAGAATGTCAAGCTTGCCTCGAATTATGCACGAATGTCAAGCTTGCCTCGAATTATAGTGAGGAAGCAAACTATATAGCTACTTATAGTGGAAAGAAATCTTTAAGGAGTGATCCGGTCTCCAACACACATAATGTGGGTAGAAAAATCACCCAAAAGTTTCACAGAAGAAGCAAGGAACTAGAGAAAATAGACCTGTGAGATCACTTGGTTTCTAAAGTAGACCTCAATTTTAATTACCACCACCACAGAGCAATGGTTTGGATGATATGCTCAAACAATTTATATATACTATAGATAAAAAATTAGGGAAATTAGATAAATTAGATAGAATTGAAAAGCTGTTATAGTCCAATTGTGTCTTGATTCTTAGAGGTATAAGTAAGCTAGCTAGCTAAGGAGATAAGCAAAATAGGTCTGGAAATGTTTTAGAGTAGTTCGAGGAGTTTGATATTCAGGATCGTAATTGAATGTGAATATGGAAAATGTATACTCAACGAAATGTACTTAGATATAATGAATATGTGAAAATGACTGTGCACAATGATTAAAAGTGATTGATTGCATATTTGTAAAATGATGCATTTCATCACATTGTTATGCATGATCAGATAAAGGAGTTATGACCGGAGTGACCAGTATGAAAAGAGCTTAAAGCTCATAAATGTGCACAAAGAGCCACTGGCTCAGTTATTAATGAGCCTATCCACAATAGGTGTGGGACAGAATCTGAAATGAGCCTAGTATCCACAATGAATACCAGATAATAAATAAGCGATCGATCACAACAAAATAAAAATGAAAGTGGAGTCACATGTGCATATGCATTTGCATTTACAAATATATCTTCAAATGTATCATATAAATGTTTGTGAAAACATTACTGAATTGTGATGATATAGTGATTTGCAATATTTGTGTATATGTTGATGATATGAATGATTGAGATAAATGATCAGATTATTCTGAAATTAGTATATGAAATGTGTGAAATTCATGATGTTTTGTTGAGATGAAGTATATTGTGAATTTGGTTTATATTTGAAATGTTTGTGTCCTGACATGAGTAAGCACATCGATGAAGGTTTACTCACTGAGTTTGCAAATTCATCAAAATTGTAACGTTGATTTTTAGGTACGAGGAAGACCTAGCTCTAAGACAAACTAGTAGAAGTCTAGTATTGTCAATTTTGGGAAAACAAGAATGGATCAAAGGTCTGGTAAGCTAATATTTGAGGAGACTTATAGATTGTGTTTATTTAGTTTTCTCATTTTGTGTGAAACATTTTGTAAAAGAGTAGTAAACTATCAATTGCTTTTGATGATGTAAATATTTGTTTAATGAAGTGTGATGCTATAATGAATGTTATGTTTATGAATGAAATAGGAAAATTTGATCTTTTGATTACTTATCTTTTGTATGATGCTATAATAAGTGAATGTGATTGCTCTATCATGTCATTTTCATAAGGTATGTTCTTGAATGTCCTTTGGATATTCGAGCATATACTCTATAGTGGGGAATGTTGGAAGATCTCAGGAGCTTGTTTTCATTGTGGCTCTTTTGAGCACCAGATTTGAGACTGTCCCACGACTTTGGAGGGCATAGTCAGGAGTGAGAGGAAGATTAGTGTCTGAGACGATTGTCCAGCAAAGTAGAGCTAGTGGAGCAGGATAGAGAGGCAAAGGTAGAGCTAGAACAAAGTCAACAGGTCCTAGTGTCAGGACTGAGGTTTGGAGTAATCAGCCGCAGTCTCAGGCTAGGATCTTTTCCATTACCAGACAGGAGGCACAGAATTCTTTAGATGTTATTGCAGGTGTGTTAGATGCCTTTAATTTTTAGGCATTTGCATTGTTAGATCCAGGATCTACACATTCATTCATCACATCACATCTGACATCTAAACTGCATTATGAGAGACAGATGTTCAAATGTGACTTAGAGATGAGTACACAGGTAGGTAGTACTACAGTGATTGGAGAAGTGTGTAAAGGGTGTATTATTCGAGTTGATCAGGTAAAGTTGGAAGCTAATTTGATAGTATTGCAGTTAAAGGAGATAGATCT
>JANQAP020000592.1:3133423-3159605 GCA_026874005.2 Erythroxylum coriaceum | reverse complement strand
AGCATTGAGCATCTTTTGTAATTTGGTTTAAGTTGATGTGTAATCTGTTTTGTAATAACTCTGACGGTATTTTTTTAAAATGGATACAATGAAATTGAATTCTGTGGTATGATTCTGTTATTTTAAAGATTGGGATAATGAAATGTATATGTGCATGTCTCCTCTGTTGAAATTGCCAAGGTTGTTGTACTAAAATAGCATGTTAGAATTGGAGAGATTGTGTTCTGAATACGAAGGAAAAATATAGAGGAAGAGTATCCTCTGTGATGACGTCACACACAGACGCAAAGGAAGAACACAGACAAAAGGAATCGTCTGCGCTGACGTCACATACAGACGCAAAGGAAGAACACAGACGAAAGGAATCGTCTGTGCTGACGTCACATACAGACGCGAAGGAGGTACACAGATACATGAAACATAGACGCAAGGGAACACAGACGACACGTCATAACACAGACGCAAGGAATCGTCTGTGATGACATGTCAAAAGGCAGATGCAAATGAAAGGCAGACGCAAATGAAATACAGACGATAAGAGGAGGTCAAACCCAGACGATAAAAATAAAAGATAGACGATAAAACACAGACGATAGGCCAAACACAGAAGAATAATTTAAGAGGTTATACTAATTGAATTGACCCGAAGCATGTTCATAGGTAAATTGTGGACTCACCAACGTTGTTCCTTGAGGTATTCAGGTTGAAATGGATAAATGGATAGTCGAAGAGCGGAGCTGAACTAAAAAGGGGAGTTTTGAATGCAAGTATGGGTGATGAATATGTGGTATAAGTATGCGACATCTTGTGTTATCAGAGCTTTGATAAATATGTGTTATCCGAATGCGATCGTCGGGCTCCGGAAGCGGGGTCTGACAGATAAGGTGCTAGTGTTAATCAACATAGGAGAGTATCAAGGAACATAATAAAGCTGGCATCGGTGTGGGAAGTATGCTAGTGTCAATCTTATGAATAAGTAACACTCTAAAAGAAGCAAAATAAATTTGATATCAATGTTAAAGTGTGTCATACATCAATCTTGTTTTATAACCTGATACTATAAAAGTTAAACTTGAGTTTTTACTTAAAGCCCTATTCTCTTCTTTTTCATCACCACCCAACATAAAAATCCATCATTTTCACCCAAGTATTGCCTCCAAATAAAAAATTTAACTTTATAAACACCAAATCCTTCCCTAAAACACAACACCCATATCTTAAAACACCAAATCATCCCCCTTTCATCATATTCTCACATTAAGAAGACAAATTATGGATTGTGCATTCAAAGGGTTTTGAGATTGAGCATATATTTTAAATTCTACAATATCCAAGTTCATATCTTTAATTTTATAGTAGTAGTGCACTAGAGATTAAGTATTGAGCTTGAATAAGAATTATAGATTGTGCACTACTATTATGGAGTTGTAAGAATATTGACTTAGTGTTGTAAAATTGGTGTTTATTGTGTTATACTTTGATTGCTATTGTGGTTTGTGTAATAGTTAAAAGTGAGAGAAATGTTCTGGGAGGTGTGAACTTGTGGAGTTTGTAAATTATGGTGAAGTTGGCATATTCAATTGTATATTGTAAGGATGGCTTTGATAATTAAGACAAAAACTAGGAGGTGTTAGATATCTTTTTATTCTTCAACATTATTCCTTGTAGTGGACATCATAATGTTCACAAATTAGGAGAATGAGGAATGTTACAACAAAAGGAGCAGCAATAATATGGTCATATGAAAAGACCATAATCACAAATATTGTTTGGTTTCTAAGATTCAAAACATGCTTTAGCCAACAAATAATCTTTTTTGATTGACTGAAACCAACCACCTCCACCGCCCCAATGACTATAGCCCTACATGTATGCATACATATAGTTAGGTTTAGGATATTTATGATGTTTTAGTTATGTATTATTTTAACTAACTTTAAATTTTTTATTTTGTGATTTGAGAACTTAAATGCAATATATATTTTAATATTTATGAGCCTCTACCATTGTTAAGTGTTATGTAGATTTTGAATATAGTAAAGTATGTTATGATAGGAATTTTCAGTTCAACTGTCCCGGTGTTAAAGGAGTTTTTCATACCCTTTTTGTTGATTTACTTTTGATGCACAATATTATGACAATAGTGTTCTAAATTTAAGATTTGGAATAGAGATGATTGAATTGCATTCTTTTTCTTTCAAAATTTTCAAAATTCTTATGTTTTTAGCCTTGTTTTAGGTTATGTTTAGATTCTCTTTAGTAGTTTTATGTTGATGGTATATGTTTAACACGATTCCTAATTGCGATTGGTTATTAAAAATTAGATTTACAATATGATTAAGTGAATGTTATATGAATCTTGATTTTGTAAATGCTAAGAAACTTAATTTGTTAAGTAACTACACTTTGATTTAACTTGAATGGTCATGTAAGAAATTTGCACCTTGATTCTGTAAATGCTAAGAAACTTAATTTGTTAAGTGATTACACTTTTTTTTTTAAAATGAATATGAAATTACTATAGATGGAATTAAAAACTACACAATAGAGAGTTCAAGGCATAACGCCATCCTTATATATATAACAAATCAAAATGAAATAAGAAAAAGGTAGTACATCAATCAACAAGAAAGAAAAGACAATTATAGGTTCCAACGACATTTCATCTCCATTGAAAGTTTTTGCTATATATAATGTGCCACCAGACATGCTCGAATATGGTTTGCTATTCTACTTGCCAGCTAGTATTTCTCTTGTTTAACATCTGTGAATCTTCTTTAATTTCTCTCCCTCCAAATATTGTAAATGGTGACAATGAATACTCCTTTATACAGTATAAAGTTTGGATTCCCTTTTCGAGAATTGCTTATCACCCAATTTAAGACCTGCTCCCATCTGTATCCATTATTATTACTAGGTAGCATGTGTAGCATACTACTCCAAATAGCTTTAGAAAAGCTACATTGAAAGAACAAATGTTCTATGTCCTCCACCTCCTTATTACATAGCAAACATAATACATCTTCACTTCCATGCCAGTGATTCTTAGTCTTGAGTCTATTCCTAATCACTAGCCAAGAGATGAAAGAAGCTTTGGGGCATAGAGACTGTTTCCATATAAGATTGGACCAAGGAGCTTCTATAGTAGTGTTAGTGAACAATTTATGACAAGATTGATTTGTTTACTTACCATTTGAAGTTAGTCGTCCATATTATTGTGTCTTCATTTTGAGTTGTCTTCAATGTAGGAAAATGTTCAGATAGGGATTGGAATCCTCTGAAGTTGCCTTTCTAGGTTCCTTCCATAATTAGAAAGGAAACTCTGAGGTATAAAGGCATTCGATATCGAAGATGGGAGAATTCTACGCACCAAATGACTGATATCTAACCAATTTTCATACCAAATCCAAGTCTTCTCACCATTCTCAATTGCATATTTGATATATAGATAGATGATAGTTCTAAGTTTCATCATTTATCTAATTATCCAAGAACCTTCTTTAGAGATATCAACTTTGATTACACTTTGACTTAACTTAAATGGTCATGTAAGAAAATTTTTCCTTCTTTTGTAGATATCGTCTTTAATTTTGAATTTTAAAACTTGAATTCCATCCTTTTGAGATTACAATTAAGGTGTTTATAAGCATTAAACTGATAAAGACACTTAGAATTTGAGTTTTAGCCACCCTTTTATACATTAATTTATAAAATTAATGCCTTTTTGCCTAGTAACGCTTTCTTAAAGATCCTTGAGCCTAAAAGAAAAGCAAGTATTTACTCTTTAATTCATGATTATTAGAGCTTTTACTTATGCTTTGATGTTTTGGGGAATGAGCTGCAGTGAAATAACTATAGGAGAAATGGTAAAGTGTATGAAAGTGGCAATGTAAAAAGGGGAATCTTATGCCAATCCAAAAAACAAAGCAAAATGTGAAAAATATAAAAGATAAAAAGTTAAAAGTCAATTGACATGGGTTCTTGTACTTAAAAAGAATGAAGGAGAATAAGGATGATTATAAGAATATGAGGAATTAGTGGATAAGGATTCATGTTTTTATTGATTTTTTGTTGTTGCTATACTAGTTGTGAATATTTTTGTTTTATGTATTCCCTTTCCTTAGTTTAGTTAGCCTACTTAACCTTGTTCGCCCCATTATAGCCTATCTGTAGTTGTTGTGATTTTTTTTCTTACATATCTATTTAAGCAATATAAGTTAGATAAGAAGATGAAACTATCATAAACTTGAAAATTATAAGAAGATGAACTTATCATAAGCTTGAAAATTATCTAACTTCCATATAAGAAGATGGCGAGAGTATGAAAAATGCTAAATAAATATTTCCAATATCATATTCAATGCATTTTGTTTGTTTATTTCAGACTTCTTATTATTTTTTGTACTTAATTCATTCCTATTATGTTTTTAAGACCTAACTGCCTTCATAGGTCAAAAAGAGAGAAAATTATACATAATCAAGAAAGAAAAGTGAATGATTGAAGTTGTCTTTAAGGGATACGACCATGTTCCCACAACCATGTTCATAACCCTAATTTCAAGCTATAAAAGGGTAGAACAAAGAAAAAACAAAGGGAGGTCCAAAGAGGTTTGTAAGAGTCTCAAAGGAGGCTCAAGAAAACACATATTAATGTCAAAGAGCGATAGAAAGAAAAAAGAATAGGTGAAGGAACATACTTTGAATAGATTATCATAAACCTAAAGTGGATTTCATGAAGATTAAAAGGGATCTCATCATTGTTCTTTTAGTTTTCCATTTTTCCTTTAGTGAGCTAAATTTTTGTTGGTAATTGGATTAGATGAACCTAATGATAGACCTTGTAGTAATTTTATTTTTAACTAATTCATTCTTTAGTTTTATTAATATTCAATTATGTATTCTTAATTATTCTTAAACTAATATTACTATCGTATTAATTCATATATGATTTCATGCAATTGAAATTAAGAAATTTTTTATATGAATAGATCTACTATAATTGAAAGGAGTTTCTCGTACACCTAGAGATAGGTCAAAATAAATCTTTGGGATTAAGGCCAAACTTAATAGTGAAATTGATTAATGCAATCTTATGAGTTTTAACTAGAAATAGATTTCAGTTAATCGATTGAAGGTTACGTGTTAATAGTCATGAGAAAGATATTAATAAAGGATAAGAATTTTCACAGTCCAATAAACTAAACATTAAATTTAGTAGTGAAATCATGATTGCATTCAAAGTCCTAGGGGGATTTGAAGTCTAAGTACCATTGTCTTCTTTGATTGGCTTTTAGTTTAATCTTGGTTCTAGTTAGTCAATTATGTTGATTAATTTTAGTTTATTATTTAAAATTTTACGTTTTATTTATCATCATCATTACAATTTGTTAGACTAGATAATAGAAAGATGGTAAGTACTAGTAGTTCTAGTCTTAGTGAGATTAACCCGTACTTACTAGTGCTAGCTACAACTACACCGTTCATTTGTAGTAAAACATACCAATCAAGTTTTTGATGACACTATCGAGGACTAAAATACTAGGAAAAGCTTAATTTTATCAATCTACTCATTTTTATTTTCTTTTTTGTTAGTTTTTATTTCTTGTCTTTTTATATTTATTTATTTATCCTTATAACTCTCTTTCTTAATCTTATATTTGTGTCTAGTTTGTAAAATTTGGTTATTCATCATTGTAGCTATCAAAAACAATGGAAGGATGGAGAAGAGAGTATTCTTAGAGGGATTATGGTACGCCTTCACTTATGGCAACTTTGAAAGCTTGGAACGAGAGGTATGGTGACATATATATGAAAGCTCAACTAACATACATGGCATGTTGTGACATTTTTTGGGCATCTAACTTATATAGAGAACTAACCTCAAGATATCCCATACAAGAATACTTATAATCTAGAGTGGAGCAGTTATTATGACTTTTCATAGAACAATCTCACTTCATCTAGATTTATACAACAATAGTAGCAAGAAGAGTATTAACTTCTAAATGCTCTTATAAAATTCCTTGTGTAAACTAAGGCTGCCTTCTATAAAACTAAAGAGCCAAGTATTTTACCTATATACTCCAAGCTAACTTAGATGGAATATGTGAATATAATAATTTTATAGAGTGAGAGGAGCTAAAGGTTGAAGATATAAAGGAAGTTGTTATTCAATAAGTGAAGGAAGAAAAGAAGGCAGAGGAGATAGAGGAAGATGAAGAGGAAGGGCCAAATAACGAGGCTATTGAGGAATTATCGATAATCATCTTAAGCACGGAGCTCTCCTATTCCTCACAAAACAAACAATCAAAGTCAATAGAAGATCCAGGGGGTTTTATCATTCTTTCTTGTAAGGATAGATTGTTACTAAAAAGGAAATTAGTGTAGTTACTTGGTTTTATTAATTTAATACCTTAAATCCTTATTATCTTATAGCATGTTGACCTATTTACAGGCTATTGAATCCTTATTTAGGAAAACAGTGAAAATAAGCCATTAATTATAGATCCATGTTAAAGAACGATTTGTTGAGATGTCCAGCTACAAAACTCGTAAAGAAGTGTTAGTTGGTAGGTAACCAAACAATTAAGTGTTCTTATTTTGATTTATTCGTTTGTAGGATTTTCATTAGTAGTTATTTATTTTCACAGTTTTAGTTTGAGGATCCTAATTTTATACTTGAGATTTGATGTAGTTCCACAAGTTATGAAGGTAACATCAACCCTTGCTTTAGAGTAAAACAGATTTCACTGGCACTGGATGGATGCTATTGACATTAGACAAGTCTGGGATTCTTTTAATATTAGGGGAGTATTTGTTATCCTCACCCCTTCCTTTACTTTTCATATTTTCATTGTTCTTACATATGTATAACTTACGTATGGGAGAGGGACTTAGCAGTTAAGCTTGTCAATTTTGTTATAATTACCTCAATATTGAATAGTTCAAGAAATTTTCGTTTAAAAGAGAGGATGTTGATCAAGATGATTCATTATAAGTTTTATTGTGATTGTGAATTGATTTGATTAGGTGAATAGTTTTAAGTTTTGATGATTAAATTGATTTCAATTTAGTTTATTAATTTTGAGAATGGATAATTGATTTATATTATGGTCCTTTATGTATAATTTGTATATATATTAAGTTAAATGTGAATTCTTTTTAAGCATTTTCATTATCCCACTTATAAAAAAAGAACAAATAGTAGCATGTGAAATTTAAGTATAAATAATTTCAATTTGTTAGTTTTTACCAATGAAAAGGTCAAAGTTAAAAAGTGATGCTAGTAATCATTTAAGATAGTGACCTAGTTAAGTAAACAACAGTGTTTATGATAAGGTGTTTACTCTCGCGTCAAAATGCTAGGTGACTTTTCAAAGAAACTTCTAAATTCTCTTATGATGTTTAAATTTAGTGTTTCTAATAAAGAGTTATGAAAGTGTTTAAGGCTTTTAGCACTTTTGTTTTCATATTTGTTCATTTTATGCATTAATTAGAATGATGCGAATTGAATTAAAATTTAAAGAATTATATATTAAAATATATTGATTTATAATTTGATCCAAGTAACTAAACATTTAAAAATTCATTGAACTTTGAAATTGAATGATTAATGGAGAATCTTGATGGATATCTTTGATATGTTTTAATGCTTTCCTGGATTTTTTTATTAAGTTAAGAGTAATAAAATGGATTTGCTTGAGGACAATTAAATGCTTAAGTGTGTAGAATCTTAATAAATGTTATATAGACTATATTTCTAATCTCTTATTTTGTGCATTTTGTTTGTTTATTTGAGAGTTTCTTATTGTTTTTAGTACTTAATCCATTCCTATTATGTCTTTAGGTCCTAATTGTCTTCATTGGTCAAAAGGAGCAGAAATTAAATGGAATCGAGGTAAAAAAGTGAAAGACTAAGTTGTCCTTAAGGGACATGGCAGTGTGGAGGTGTACATGGCCATATCCATGATCGTGTAACTCTCTGTGATCGTGTTTGTTTGCAATTTTTGAAGAATTGAAGCAAGATTGAGGGACACGATCATACATATGACTATGTAGGTGAACGAGTCCACTCCATAAACCCTAATTTTGAGCTATAAAAGGGCAAAATAAAGAGAAAACATATGGAGGTCCAAAAAGGTTCGTAAGGAAAATATATATTAAAAGCCTAAAGCGACATAAAGAATGAAGAACAAGTAAGGAAAAATATTTTGAATGAATTTCCATCAGTCTAAAATGGATTTCATATTAAAAAGGATCTCCTTATGGTTCTTTTAGTTTTCCGTGTTTTTTTTAGTTTTGATGTTATATCTTCTATAATTATAAGCTAAACGTTTGTTGATACTTGGATTAGATGAACTCTGGGATAGATCTTGTAGTGATTTTATTTTAACTTAATTCATTCTTTAGTCTTGTTAAGATTTAATTATGTGTTCTTAATTATTCTTTAATTAATATTGCTAGCATATTATTTCATATTTGACTTCAAGCAAGTGAGATTGAGAATCCTTTTTATATAAATATATCTACCATAATTGAAAGGAATTACACGCAAACTTAGAGATCGGTTGGTATAAATCTTTCAAACTAGGGTCAAACCTAATTGTGATATTCACGAATTGATTAATACAATCTTTGGAGTTTTAACTAGAAAGAGACTTCAATTAATCAACTAAGGATTGAGTGATAATAATCTTGAGAAAGATATTAGCATAAGATTTTCACGGTTCAATAAACTATAGATTAAATTGAATAATGAAATCATGATTGCATGAGAAGTCCTAGGGGATTCAGTCCAGGTACCATTGTCTTCTTTGATTGTTTTTAGGTTTAATCTTCATTCTAGTTAGTCAATTATGTTGGTTTATTATAGTTCATTATTTTAAATTTTACATTTGATTTATCATCATCACCATAATATGTTAGACTAAATAATAGAAAGATGCTAAGTACTAGTAATTCTAGTCCTTATGGGATCTACCCATTCTTACTAGTGCTAGTTATAGCTACACCTTAACTTGTGGTAAACATACCAATCAGAGTACCTTACCTAAATTTTAAAAACTTATGTAAATAAGTTATTATCTAGTAAGGACATGTCAATTCATGCTATTTGAACTTAATAAAAGAAGTAAAATAGTATTTTCTTTATCTTGTTTGTATTGTGATTTGCTTAAGAAGCATCATAAGTTTAAGTTTTGCAATTTAATTGAGACTTGAGTACATATATCTTATTTTGTTAACTATGAATCTAACTAATGAGTGTAGATTAATTTTTATGGGTAGCATTTAAATAAACCCTCAAGATATTATAACTCATTCACTAAGGCACTTAAAGGTTTAAAGGCTTATGGTATATGCTAAATACCACTATACACCTACAAAAATATAATTGTTTTTGCTCTAGTTAGTTGATTTTAGGTTAGTAGTTAGGGTTTATTTGTTGTGATTGTTTGAAGACAAGCAATGAGTTAAGTTTGGGAGAATTTGATACTCTTATATTTTGCATACTATTTGAGGCTAAAGTACTTGGTATTTTGCACATTTACAGTATGTTTTATATGGATGATAGGATGTTTTCCTATGTTTATTTAATTGTCTTGTAAATGATGATCTTAAAGAGAAAACATAGAATTGAGTGTAACTTTCTCCATCGTTGTCCAATCAAGGAGATTCTAAAGTCATTTGGAAGATAAGAAGATGGACAAAAACTTTGTAGAACACATGTGAGATTAAATTTTGCTCAAATATGTCAAAAAGTAAAGAAATTAGTAAACAAGGTAGAACATTTATCAACTTATCAGGGATATAAGTGTCTGTCTTTTATTAAGTTTAAAGAACTTGATAAATAGAATAAGACCCACACTAAATGGTGTATGTGACTAATGCTAGACTCCTTATATTTCTATAGAGAAAGTTAAGGAACAAGATTGGTGCCTATTACAACTAGGGATGATGTGTCAGTTACACACCGATTCATAATGCATACAAGTTTTAAAACAAAATTTACAATAATGTTGATGTTGATCTAGCATTAGTTTATGTGTATAATTTATAAGGACATTATTTCTCAAGTTTAAGCATTCTAGGACTCTATTTTTGTAACTTTAACTATAAATACTTTTATTTGGTTTAACTTAGGAGACTTTTATAAGATGTTTGACAACCGCCTTACCTTCATTCTTAACTTGGTATTAAGTGTCGATTGCATACTGATTCACAATGCATAAAAGTTATAAAACAAAATCAACACTGGTGTTGATGTTGGTTTAGTGCTAGTTTACGTGTATAATTTATAAGGAAATTAATTTTCAAGTTTAAACATCCCAAGGCTCTATTTTTGTAAATTTAACTATAAATACTTTTATTAGGTTTAACTTATGAGACTTCTAAAAGGTGTTTGCCAATCATCTTACTTTTCTTCTCATTGTCTAGGCTTTCATAGCATCAACGGAGGATTCAAAGAAAAAATCGAGGAGCTAGTGACAACTTCTATAATTACTTTCTTGTACTCTTTCCTTTATGTTAAGATTGATTTATTTGTGATTTACTTTTATTTTTAATGGCTAGAAACCTTAGTTAGGGTTAAGGATGTAACTCAGGATAGATATTTCAGTTATTAATATTTGATTTGACTATTTATTAGTTAAATTTATTATCTTTATATTTAATTTTTTAATTAGTAATTGGCTATTGTAGATTCAATCTTAGGGATTGTATGAAGGACAAAGAGTTGAAACATAATCTCCACACTAGGAGACTAAGCACTTTAACACTAGAGAATAAAAGTACCCTAAACTATAGTGATAACCAAGTAAATTAACTATGCTTAATGAATTTAATTAGGTTGAATTGAGCATTGAGAGGCAATAGTTGCCCAATTAAGCATACCTGTGTGGATTGGGAGAGGGCATAGATACAATAGATTAATTGTTATTTCAACCTAGATAATCAGTCTTGTAGATAATTGGAATTTTGCCTAAATGAATCTTAAAGCCCTAAAGTTTGCTTTATTGATTTTCCTTGACTATTTTATTTATATTATTTTCATTAGTGTAATGATGAAAGTAGATTTCATAATTAGCTGCTTTATTTAGGTTAGTGCTTAACTAGGATTAATAGGTTTAACAATATAATTCTTTTATAATTAATACTCTAAAATTATTCTAGTTTTAATAACTTTCTACAATTGATTTTGTGAGCTTTTAGAATCAATCGATCAATGGTTATTAGTAAGAACTTATTGAATCAATCATTTGGGCCTATAATAAATTAAAACTTACTCATATTACTTAGCCTAAAGTCTTGACCATTATCCAATGATGTGTTATAAAAGTAACCCATTACCTTATAGGGATATTTTCCATAAGATAGGCATTCTTCTTAACAAGAATCATTGTAGTAGGATACTAGTTGGAGGATCTAAAAAGGATTATAACATTAATACTTATAAGGTTTAGCTAAGGTTCAGCTTAAGATCCCATAACTCATTGTAATGTCCAAGACATATATATGCAGGAAGAATTAAATCCTCATTAAATTTAATTTTTCATTAAAAGGGTCATATAAGTTTTATGGTATGTGAATACTCCATCCATATGAAATGTCTTTTAATGTCGGTTGAGTACCTAACTCTCTTATAGGTTGATTTGCAATAATACTTATGGCTTCTCTCAATTCCACTAGGTTACCATAAGAAAGACTCTAACCATAAGATAATCGATAAGATCTAAGATGTATTCGTACAAGTAAAAGGAGTCCAATTAAATATGTATTATCTTAGAAAAGTTATGAATTGATTAATAAGTCCAATTTGAATATCTAGATTTTGAATGAAAATGCATTTTAGTATATATATATATATATATATATTGGGATTGTATTAGGGTTATCAAATAAAACTAAAATCTTTCATCACTAAATAAGATATGGGATTATTTTGTTACTTATGATTTAAGCTATGTTAAGATAATTGAACCAGTCCTAAAGGAAAACCAATCACTAGCTCAATTTAGGAAGATAACAAAGATCAAATGGATCTTAATTAATTATATGCAGTCACCTAATAAAATAGATATCAAAACATGTTTGACCTTAAAATATTGTAAATGTAAAAATTTTATGTGTTACATTGAATTAAAGAGAAACCTACCCCTTAGTGACTTTTAATATATCATTGACATCGATCACCAAGCTTTTTTTTTTAATATACATGTTAACTTTACATTTTTTATAATTCAGTGATATTTGAGTTGATTGCAAAAATTTTAATATGAAATCTTTGGAACTTAAAGGAATGATTTTTCTTATATTAAAAAACAGTTAAGTTAAGCAAATATTTTTAAAAAGTCACTTTTTCCTTAAAATAATTATTTTTATGTTTTATTATAGTAAAGGAAAAGCCATTTACAATAATGGAATTCCTCCTTAAGAAATTGACTTTTTTCAATCAAAATCTTATGATAAATGAATGAATATACTTATCCTTTCCACAAATTATTAAATTAGCCACTTATTTAAAGGGAGAGACATGCAACAAAAGTTAATTTGAATATTTCATTAATCTCCAATTAAGTATTGTTTATCATTATATGACATACAAGAAAGGATGGACTATCTTTGTATAATTTTTCTTATTTAGAATTCCAATGAATGATTTGTCAATTTTAGTAAATAATCATATAGGTAAATCATAGAAGAATCACAAAGCAATCTCAATAACAATTAATTAAGAGTAGAAAAGAGAGACAAAACTAATTCGTAATATTTTGACCAACTAATTAATCTATATCTGCTGCTTAAGCTCTACTTGTAAATTCACTATTATCTTTAATAAGTAAAGAGAAGCGCTCTATACATACAGCTTCCTTTGGGTGAAGATACAAACTTGTGCATCACCTTTGCTAAGAGAGACCATTTAAAAATCTTCATTGTCACAAGTGAAGAACCCTAAATAATTCAATTTCTCTCTCAATTGATATCTCTATCACTCAAAAACAACTCAAAAACTCGTCTCTTGATAATATAATATACTAAGGAATCATATCATGCTCACACACATATGAATATAATGAAACCATCTTAAAAGCTTTCTAAGACTCCATATAGTATCAAATATTCTTCTCGCAACTTAATTGTGATATATTTATACCTAAATTCAACTCAAATATTCATTAGATACATAAATTAGTCATTACAAAAATTAATTTATAAATCGGATTACTAGTTGATCTCTTACCTTTAGCTAGCTGGATATCCTTTAATTAGGGTATCAATTAGTCGAAACTTAGTTGAATATAAAGTCCCCTCTTAGTAAATTTTTCAAACCCATAATTTGTTAGCCGGTTATAATCCATTCGCTAGCTGAATAAATAATGCATTTAATCAATAAACGATGCAACTTGCTATGTTGTTCGGTCATTAAACAATCTAGTCTATGTACAATGCCAAACAATAACGGGATCAGATCTCCTATACCAGTTATGGTACTCCTATCATGTTTCATTAAATCACTTCTACACATTTATGTGGACCATACATAAATGTATGGATGAGATTTAATAGAACATGGTTATAACAGAGTAAGTAGAACAGAGGATTTGATGGGCACAATTACAATTCACATACTAAGTCATCCAAACTTAAATTTTCAATTCTTTGAGTTCTTTCAAATATTAAAAAGTATTATCTTTAATAAAAAAAGTTTGAATATCGAAACCATTTTAATGTTTAAAGAATACTGTTTAAGATCAAGAAGTTTTTTTAAAAGTTTAGAACAATTTTTCTTTTTTTATTATAAAAGGGTTTATACATTATTGCTTACATATAAATGATCATACAATGATTAAACCCCTAATTCATTGAGATAACGAAGAAAAAGTTATAAGAAATATCACAAAGATTGTTACAAATGAAATGACTTCATTCTTTCTTATTTTTGGTCCATTTAACATATTTTTTTAACTCTCTTAAATTGCCAACGACGTTCTACTTTGTTAATTTTGATCCTTTTATCACTTTTTCCTTTTATTGAACTTGATCTTGGATCTTTTGCTTGAATTTTTGATAAATTAACTTACTTGCAATACTTGTTTTAGAATAAGATCATCTTGGTAATAAGCTATTATCAGAAGTTAGCAAAGGTTTTTATTGTAAATCTAATGAAAACTATGTTTCAAGTTTCTCTATATTTACCATATAGGGCTGACCATCCCCCGTGAGAAAATTTACAAGAACATTATTATTAGATTTAATTATCTCAATATCAAAAGAATATTCAACTAATAGTGTTTGCTATCTTATATATCTTTCATATTCAAGCTTAGAAGGCAAGTCATTATGAATAAATGCTTTAACCTTAGTATTATTAATTCCGAATAAAAATCTTTTTATTAATAAAAAGTAGTAAAATTTTGACAGCTTTTTACTACTGTCAATAATTCTTTTTCATTAATATGATATCGTTGCTGAGTAACTAGAGGATATAGCAGAACACTTATGGTAACTAAAGATAAAGATGTTTTTACTTCAATAGATAAGATAAGGAAATCTCTTCTACCAATTAAAATCAGATAAGAAATATCCTCTACCAATAAAACGAGGATAAGACCGAATGCCATAAAACATATGATGTCTTCTAAATTTTAATCTGATTTTATCCAATAAATTCGTGTTAAATCCACTATAAGAATTTATAGAAAATATAGTATTATGAATCTTTTTAAGTGTTATTCTATCAATCAAAGCTTCTTGAATGTATTTTCTATGTTGTTCAAATGTTTAGATATTTCTAATCATCAGATGCATTTATCTACCGGAATAGAACAACCTCAAATTCTTGTCAACTCTTTTTTAGTCAAATGTCCACCCTTTTACTTCTATGATACTAGTACTAACATTCTTCTTTGAAATAAATTTCTTTAGTTATTCCCTAAAATTTTATTTGATACTCTTAAACACCAAATCCATTTTAAAACTCCTTATGGTCATTGGATAATAGTTAACCGTATTAAGCCTATGATGACAAGAAACAAGTCGATCGGCATAAACAAGAACCTGCTCTGCTACTTATATAAGCTGTGAAATATTCAACTCTATATTCTTTATAGTTAATTCCAATAGGAATATATATACTAGTTGGGCTAGTCATTATTAAGGAATATATATGATATTATTATTATATGTTAATTGTATTCTATATTGAGTTATCTTATATGGTTGAACTTGCATGTCATCGGTATTTGTTATAATATCAAAAAATTCATCAAATAGAGCGGAAATAATTTTATTAAGAGCATTTATCGAATTTTAATCTAATCCATTTGATCCATAAAAAAAATTTGTAAAAAATAAGAACTCATGTAAACAAAATTTCAAATATGCAGAACAGATTTGTAGTTTCAATCTTGAAGGGTCCAATATGCTTCCGAACCTATTTCTTTGATGCTTTGATCGTTACTTCACTGGATTATTGTTGAGTCTTTTAACTAGCATCTCAGCCTCAACCTCAAAAGATAACTACTCTTGACGATGCCTTCAAGACCAGATTTCTTTTCCTACCTTTAGGCGTATTGCGTAAACCAAAGAGAATAGGAAGAAGAGCAAAAGATTTTAAGATAGAAAAATAAAACTGTATGGGTGGAGAAGAAATCTCCGGAAATTCTAGATTTGTTAAACAGAGGGCGTTGATAGCACCAAAATCATACAAATCTCTTGTTTTTTGAAGATTAGCTCCCTGCAGAAAATTCAGTCTAAGATATATTCCTGAAAATCATAATTATTTTTAAACATAAACAAATTTTAATAATAGTTATTATATTTAAAATAAAAAAATTTTATGTTAATTTTAATAAAAAAGATTTATTGAATCCAAATTAAAATATTTTTTAATTTTAATTATATTAAAGGTCTAAATTTTAATTATATAAAAAATAAAAGATTTTTTTATAATTTAAAAAAATTCAAAACGTTACTCAAATATTAGCAATGTACTGCACCAGTACTAAAACCATTATAAATTGGATTTATAATTATGTTTAAAACTCAATTTCTATATCAAATACTTATTAGCTGTCGTTCATCCTTTAAAATTATTTTGATATTTTTAAATTTAAATTTAATTTAATTTTCATTTTTTTCTAATTTATTTATCAGCATCTATATGATATAAATATATAATAATTACATGTAAATTTAATTTAGGTATGATAAAAGAAATATTATAATTATTGAGAATCTACCCTTATTTTAAATTTTTTTGGTTTTACTTTAAAATTTATTAGAAAATTATTTGACTGAACTTTTGTTATTTTAATTTTTTCCTATTTTTATAGGAATTAGTTTTTAGTTTTTTATAACCTAATTTTTTTATTCACTAAATAAAAATATTCAATATCATTTATAATGAAAATTTTGTTAATGTTAAGATCTTTAAAGAATTTTACAGGACTTAATAACATATTTATAAAGCCAAGAGTACATTTATTTTTTCACAATTTTACATAAACACATTTGGTAAAATCAAGATATAGTATAAAATGCATTTGTAAAATTGAGATAAAATTAAATATATATTAAATTAAATTAAATTTATACATTAATTGTTAACTCTTTTTCACCTTATGAAGAAGTATGACAAAATAAATAATACCGAAAGAAGATACAACGATTATTATATTTCTTTACTTTATATTTGTTGAAAAATAAATTATAAAAATCGATATACAGTATTATTATTATATTAAAAGATGCATTTATAGAATTAAGATGTAGTATGTGTCTTTCATATCTTTTAACCATTCTAAATAAATATATTTTAAAAACACTGAAGTAAACAGCTCTAATTTTATAATAAATAACTTGTAGAAGTTAATGAAGCAATTTGTTTGATTTTAAATGACGACTTATAATTAATAGATAATGAAGCAATTTGTTTGACTTTAATGATGATTTATTAATTGATAGATGCATAAATATATACTTAGTGTTATATTTCTAACATTTTATTTATCCAAAGAGACAGTTTTTAATTAAATCCTGCTATATAAAAAGATTATTCATCAATAACTATATGTATTTGATAAATAATATAAAAACGTTAAATTAATTATAATTCTATTTATATCTTTAGATATTTATTAAGATTATATGTATATTTAATAATTCAATGAAACCTAATTTATAATACATTTATTATAACTATTATCTCTACATATACGTATGAATGAAGCTTTAATTTACAAAATATTAAATATCTATCTAATAAAATTAACATAAAATATCTCCCAAGTCTATTTAGGATCCAAGCGAAAAACTTGCTTCCTCTTTAACTCGTATTATTGCACATGCTATAGGGTAGAATCACTTCTTTGTCACGTTTCCTATTTATTTTTGCGTGCCCAATCTAAAGGATTAACTTAGTTCTGCCACCCGAGTGGATTTTCGATCTGTGAAAAGAAATCGTGAACTTCATCCTCAAAGGTTCATGGAAAAAGCTCACAGTATAAAGCCTCGATAGGCTGATTGATATGTGTGATTCAATTTGTGACATAGAAGCTACACTTTTGCACAAACAAAGCATGTGCGCCTCTTTGTTTCTTTTTGTGTATACACGTGAGAGAGCTTTAACTTATAGCTCACAGATTATTAATTTGCAAAAGCTGACTTAAGTTTGTCTACTTGTACCAAAAGAGAAGAATTTCCCTCGCAAGCTTCCACAAGTACCGCAAACCTTTTCTCCATATTGCAGCTTTCAAGGTACAAACATTGTTGCTCCCCATCCAAGTGAGATGTTGATGGCTTGTTATACCCAACAAAATCCAACATCATTCCCTGTCCAAAGGAAATAGTTGAATCGAACCTCAGTATGGTGTGTATAGCTTTCCTTTTCTAGCTTTATATACGGGCACACAGGCATGTATAGCTAACATGGTGCAGGACAGTTATCATGCAGAATAATTCTCTTTCTTCTCCACCAAACAAATCTTATCTATGTGATCTACCTGGGCAACATGCGTTTATAATCCCAGCTTTTCTAGAAAGTGAATGAAACAACTTTAGAACCATAACGTTTGTATTCCAGAATATTAGCAATGGCATGTTGTTACTTGTATAAATAAATAAAACAGTAGGGAACACTTGTTGAAGTGGTAACACTCTAAACCACAGTTAATCAGCAACTGCAAGGCATATCACAGAGTAAATTACCTGAGACAGCTAAACAGGAATAATGGCTACCAAGTCTTAAAGAAAATTACACACCTCGTGTTTTTGCTTCTGGGAATAGTCTCGTAAAAGAGATCTCACAAGCTTATTTCGCAGAGACATCTTATCGTTGGGATGGAACAAGAAAATGAAAGATGATAGGTGATGCAAAACCAGAGCAAAAGCCATTGTTCCTCGCCTTGCAGCTCTCTCAAGAGCATCAGAAACCCATGACTTTACATAAGCTTCCAAAATACCTTCATTATCCTGCAATGAAGATCAAATCATTCTTAAAGGAAAAGATCCATCACACTTTAGAAAACCTCAAATAAGGCATTGAACCAATGCTTGAATGTGACATATGACAATAATCTGGTCTCGATCAGTGCATGTGGCAAAAGGATGACATATAAACTCAAATTAGAGAAATAAGAATAGATCATTTTGAGCCAGTTCACCTGGTGGAAGAGGTGCACGTCTCCCAATCAAGTTTAACCAGGAATAACGATAAAAACAGTTTGGCTTTCAGCTACTTAGAGAACCTGGCTAATCAGAATGAATAAGTTCTTTTATTTCTATTTTTTGTTTCAAATTTCTTAGTTTTTGCTAATTACAACCCAAAGTATGAGCTTCATTCTTTTCACAACTTGAAGTGGAGAAAATTTGCTCTGCACTGCAGAACACCCCTCCGCAATAATCTTTCATAAAAAGTTGATAGGGATAATACCAGTACCTCTATAGGTTCAAGATAACTTTCTGCCCCAGAAAAGCATTTCTCTAGTGGTGGCAGAATATCAAGCACACGAGCATTACTTAGGGCATTCCAAGCAGCAAGTCTTACAGCAGTTTCGGTGGCACGGTTTAGATAAAGAGCTACTTGACGTCCAAATAATAAATCCCCATAAGATACAGCAGCAAACTGCTCAACAAGAGTTTCAAGAAATGTAGTATAACTCTCATTAATCACTGATTGAAACCTCAGACTCTCCACATGAGATTTATTCCCAGTCCCATGCAATATATTTGGGCTTTTGAATCGCTCTTGTTCAAGTTGCTGACCATATAAGTCTTGCAACGTTTCAAAGCTGTTCCTACTCTTGTCATCCTCAAGTACATCTATTCCAGGGAGCAATATCACAGATAAAGAATGCAATTTCCACACCAAATGCACATTGCGAACAGGAGATGGAGAATCGCAGGGCATGAAAGTGGACATGGTTTCCAGTCCAAGTAGGAAAAAAAGTCCACATTTAGCAACTTCAAGCATATCACTGGGACCCTGCATACCAGTGTTTTCGCTGTTAGAGATGGATGTGATTGGACTCAGAAACCAATGAACAGGAAGTGGCAGTCTCTGGTAAGCCCACTCTGCCGTCAAAGTAGAGCTGTAATGACCTCGACTTGGAATGCTTGATGCGTCCAAGCTCTCATGTATAGTGTCCAAAGATACACTACCCTTCTTAGAAGCCCTATTTGCACAGGAATTACCATCATCAACCACTTTTGATTTTGTCTTCATGGACAGCCACCTGATTTTGAAATGAGAAGCTAGTATCTTGCTGAAATGTAAGTAGTCCTCTTTCTTATATTCCCAATGAAATAGTTTCATCCTTTTGTTAAGTTGGAGAAAATGCCGTATACAGAAATCAAAAAACATAAAAACCGGAAGTTGAAGTAAAAGATCAAATGCATTCTCCACTGTGGCTCTATCCCTAGGTCCAACAGATAAGCATACTTCCAATACTGTGTTAATTTTGTCCACATCAGGCATCATCTCCTCTTGAAATTGTGATTCCCTGGTTGAAACTAAACCAAAAATTTTAAGCATATGACTCAGCAATCCTGCATCTGTCTGAGCTGATAAAACAGTCACGGACCAGAATCCTCCACCAGCAGCACCCCAACCAACTCCTAACCCTGGGGCTGGCCCTCCTCTACCAAAGGTCTCAATAGACTGCACCATTTTCCATTCTGATGCTACAGAATTCATGAAAACATTGAGAACAGATAGCCATTCAGCCCTAGAACTATGCAATATGCCATCCAGAAGCACTTTTAGATCTCCTGAAGAATTGCCTCCTTGGGGTGGACCAGGGCTCCTGCCCCTCACTAATGAAACCACATAATCAACCTTGGTCACAAGTCGAAGCAGCTCATGCAGGCAGCATGCAGAAGCTAATGATGTTTCATATTGACCTTGCCATCTCAAGTGACACAGTTCCTCAACAAAAGAACCACCTTCAGCAGAATGTTTTCCATGATCTACAAAGCTTAAAAACCCATTTCTGATCATTTCAAGTCCAATCTTAAGGACAAAATCTGACAGCCATGTTACATGCTGGGCACTTCCTTGATGGCTTATTGCATCCTCTGGGTTCACTGTTTCAAGGATGGCCAAAAGCATTCGGAAGACGGCTGAATACACCCACAACAAGGAACTTACAAGAAAATCTTGAAAATTAAGGTCCCCAGGAAATTCATTTTTCCATTCAAAAACTTTAGAAATATCAACATCTTTCTTTGACGCAATCCACCTTACAGCTAAATCAACCATTGGCATAACATAACTCCAAGACCAGTTGTGTTGGAAATCATTGGGAAAATTACTGTTATCATCTTCTTGAGATTCTTGCATGTAGAAGTTAGGAAGTTTTGTAGCCAGTGCCTCCAAAACAAGATAGCACTCCTTTGAGATGGAAGCAAACTCGCCAAGAACATTGTTTGCTTCAAGTTTCTCAAAAGTTGGTGGAGTCAGCCACAAGCACAAGGCAGGGAAGATATCAGAGAAGTATGATATGCAGCAACCATAATACATGCAGACCTTCCAAAAACGTAGTTGTTCAACCATCAAAGCTGATGAAAGTTTACAGTTTTCTTTCCCTAACTTTATCCAGTGGTCAAGGGGATAAGTGCCTTGATACAAATGCCTTGTCATTGCTTGAAAAGATCCATCCTTTATAAATTCAATGCAAATTTGCTTATCAGTTTGGGCCAACACCTGTTCATGTCACCATAGATAATCAATGAAACTTTGAAGAGAACAAGAATTTAAAAAGTCAATAATCTATAGGAACAAGTATCATTGATGATTTCCCAAAAAGACTTGATAAAGTTTACCTTCAAAAGCCGTACAGATTTTATTTTCAAGGGATTGATATCATTGCAGTCTTCTGTAAATCGACAAACAATTGCAGGGAGCAACCCTTGGCACTTCATAATTGCATCAGTACAAGTTGGGGAATGCCTAGCTATTGCTATAAGAACAGAGATAATGCAATCTTCCAAAGATGTTGAAGATCCAGCCTGAAATTACAGATTAAGGCTTGTTCAAGACTAATACGCTTAAAAGCAGAAAGCACACAGGCTAACTTCTTTCAATCATATCATACATAAAACTAGTAAAATAGAAAACCGAATTACCATAACTTTTCACGAGGATAGCATCTACAAACATGAGTCAGTTCTTAACAAACCACTATACATTCTTAATTGTGGAAGATGAAAAGATTCCACATTTTAATACGGGAAAGTGTAAAAAAGCCCTTATTTCACACTTTCCATAATTGTCAGCACTTGCACTGGATATCGTTAAGCATCTCTTTCAGGCATATTAAGTACAGCAGGTATAAGACTGACATAGTGCTTACCTCCAATAAATACCGCATCCTTGGAAGGATACCCATTCTCACCAAACCTGCAGCAAAATCTTGACTAGCAACAACAACATCGTCCTGAATTGTTGGACTTCTTTCTGTCCCATCAGCAATCACATCGTCACTGAAATTTAGGATATTAGATGGTTTTGCACTGTACTTCCAAAAACCACCATGGAGAAAACCTGCATCAATCCCAGGTTTGCTTCTAAATACAGGGGCAGTGAAGATATCCTTCTCGCAAGTCGTTATATTCTGGATACAATACAAGATATAACCACCAAGTCAAGGACAAGTAAGGCTAAGCCAAAAGTAAAAGTTAAAAGTCAGTTAGACAACTTTACCTCAAAGATTTCAAAGAAACTCTCATTAAAATTAAAGCTCAGAGCACACTGGATAACTTTTGCACAAGCTAAAACTACTGAATTGTGGTTATCATCAAGGCACATCCTAAAAATCAAAGAAACATTAATTATATTTACGTAGGAACTTGGAGACCAAAGAAACAAAAGATGAGCATCACATAGTAAGCAGCTGATCAATTCATGGCTAAAATGAAGCGACAATCAACATTATCAGCATTAAGATACCTCAAGCATAAACCAAGATCAGGTTCAGGGCCAAGTGCAAAAGCCCATATAGCCTCCCAATCAACTGATTTGTCAATTTGAATAGCCTTTTGCATGGTACACCCAACTTGATTTTGGTGAATACCATGCATAGCCTTGTCAAGAACAGAAGCAAGTAAATGCAATGCAAGGGCTCTTTGTCCCGGAATCTGAAAGAAAAAATGAATTGAGCACATACTGTGAAAAAACAAATATCAAACAGTAAAAACAGTTACTATCTTAGAGAAGCAGGGAAAGAAAAAGTAATTTATTTAATTCAAAGTCAAAGGAAGGAGGTAAGAACTGTACTGACCACACTTCTAGTGAGATCTATAGCTTCTTTGATAGTGTAACCAGAAGCACCAGGGTCCCCCTCATTACGTAAAATATCACGTTCAGCAACACTTCCAGTCTTAAGCCTATCGTCAATGGATAAATTACCTTCAACATGAAAAATAGTTACACATTTTTATATTGATGCATATGTCTATTAAATGACATGATTTTTGTAGAAACAAGCACTAATTATCTGAACAGTGGGATGCAGTTGAAATGTGTGCAAGAAAACCCAAGGCTTTCACTCAACTTTAGGGGAAGATTTGACAAAAGGACCAAAATGGTAGGAGATATTAGGAAAGAAGAAGGAAGGACTTCTATTCTACCTTGAAACGAAAACAAATTTGTTTCTGACCCAACCATTAGCAAATAAACACAAAATCACACATACATAATTAGAGAGAAGAGAGAATGTGGGATTTTACAATGTCCAGCAAGTGTATCACAAATTCCTTGTGCTATCAACATTACCTCATACAGCACTTACATAAAAGTTCTTGTTTGTATAAAAGTTCTTGTTTGTGATTCAAGAGGAAACATAACCACTGAAATGAGCAATTTATTTGCTCCTCAAATTCACAAAAGATAAATCTGAATTAATTTTAGATATAAAATAATAAAGGTAGGGAAAAGGTTGCCATAAATGAAAGTAAAATGCAGGCTGCGAAGAACATGGAAACTAGTAACAAGAACAACAACAGTCTATTCTTACCAGGCTTAGATTCAGCTGCAATAATATTGCCCTCCAAAGAAAACCTTAATCCCCTAACAGCCTCAACTCTCTCAGTCCAATTATTCCACAAACTGTCCTTGCCTTGAACTGGAGACTGGACAGCTCTATTATACAGTCCACTTTTCACATCATTTAATGCATTAGTCATTGTGCCAGAAGTATCACCATTAGGATGTAGAGAAACATCAGACTCTTTCTCAAAATCATTGATCCTAGGAATACTAGTCATTTCACCAGTGTTAATCCCATCTGACCTTGAAAGATTTTGCTGCTTTGATTTTTGTCGGCCTCGTTTTGTTAATAACTTCAGCAATGCAGGGTTCAACTTCTCAGCTATCTCAGCTTGTGCTTCTGCAATTTCTTCAGATGACATGCTCTGCAAACGGGCTCGGTTTTCAGCATCAATTTCACTTTCAAGAGACATAAATCGTTGTTCATTGCCAAAATCGTTAAATCTAGAGGCAGAAGCCATATCAGAAGTTCTTTGTTCTTGTTTCTTTCGCATCTCCCACAATTCAGAATCCATTTTGTCCACTTCTTCAAGCACTTCTGAAGCAGCATCTCTTGAGATCTTCTTAGAGGACCACAATTTAGAATCCATTTTGTCCATTTCTTCAAGCACTTCTGAAGCATCAGTGCTTGATATCTTCTTAGAGGACCACTCTTCACCTTCAAAGGGATGAGAGTTGATATCTTCAGTAATCTCTAATAGCTGATGTGAGTTATCTATTTCCATGTCAACTGTTGACTTTTGAGATTGCACATCAATATCATTCGACGCAACCTCCTTCTTTTCAGAGGGTGGTACAACAGAACTTAATGTCGTTTTAAAGTCCACTTCCATTGGAACCTGATTTGTTGGAGAACAATGATATTGTATGTCTTCCTTCTTTTGTTTATTAATATCCTTAAGATGTAACCTATCTTCTTCCCCCTTACAAGTCTTCTCACTTGGAACTAACTCCTTCCATTTGCTTAGGTCCAAACCCTTTTTATGCTTCCTCGGAACTGGGTTTGCAAATACAGATATTTGGTCAAAGTTAGTAGGATCATCGTATTCGATGTTATCCCGATCATCCTCATTAGAAGCATCACCACCCATTCTATAGCTTATTGGATCCCAATGCTGCAAAAATCGAACCCAAAATCATGCAAGTAAGTTCATCAACACATACATTTTACTCTCCAATTACGTATAAAACCAGATGAAGTGTCATCAGTGGGTTCATATCACATCTGTTCTACGTCAACTTCCCCAGCCTAAAGTAACTCTCTTTCGTTTATTTTCCTAGCATTGAAACAGCTAACTTAAGGCTCAAACACAGAAAGAGAGATTCTGAATTTCGTAGAAGGCCTGAAAGAAAGATGCAAGCTTGAGACTGAAACTAAGGCTTACCGGTCCATGTGATCGGTGGCGAGCAACTGGAAAAGGTAAAACAGAGAGTTTAGGCGGTGGAGTAGGGCTTGAAGGTTTCTTTTGGAGGCCATCCGATATGCCCTTTTCAAGGATTCTACCAATCAGAAGTGAAGCATTGTCTGTGTACATTCCCACATGGTTTGCTCCAAAAACCCTCTGACTCGAAGAGAGAAATTTAGTATTGTCCCTTTCAGGGCTGCCCATCTCCTTCTTCTTCATCTTCTTCTCCTTAATATCCTTCTTTTCCATTCAATTTACTGATAACCAAGTAAGAGACTTCGCAAGAGAAAAGCACACATCCTCAAGTTGAACCGAAAGTTTATCCTTTTCTTCTTCAACCTAATTTGAGTAATGAGATGGCAAGAAGATGGAATATACAACAAGACATATGACAAAGAGATGGCTCAAAAGGATGAATCAAAGCAATGCTAATTTTGAACTCAATACATTGGAAACTACTTGAGTTGATGGAATATACAACAAGACAAATGCAAGCGTGTACTATTTGTCTTTGAAAGTGAAATGAGTAACTAATACAAATATCATTACCCCGCATTTCTAAGGAAGGATCGATGATTCCATTTAGCGGAATTGCAAGAATGAAGAGGAAACAGAACATGTGTACATAAACATACAGCATATTAAGAAGAACAAAATTAAAAGGCATGCAAGGATTCTACCGGATGCATACCCACCCACGGAAAAAAAAAAAAAAGAAAGTTTTAGGGGATAATGAAATGGAGCCTAATAAAGTTAACAAATGGAGGATGTTTTTCATTTTAAAAGGATAGGCTCCAATTTAGTCAATCTTGTTTCCAAATATTAAGATTAAGCTAAGTGGAGGTTTAGGTGTTTTAAATTTGAGCTAAGGGCTACTTTACCTCCACAAGTACTTGAGATTAAGAATAATTCACAGACATTTGAAAGTTAGCAATTTATTGCTTTATGAAAACATGAACCCCAAATGCAACAACATCATGCCTTATTGCCATATAATTAGAATGTAGATATATGTGGAGCTCATATACTAATCAGTTACAATACATGTTGCTATAAATGCAGCGGTTATAAGCCTTCTGAGTATGTGAAGGGCATCTTTTCTACAAAATCTAATGTCTTTAGTTTCGGTGTGTTAGTGCTGGAAATTCTGAGTGTCGGAAAAAACCATGGAATTTTTGTTTTGAATTTCAAAACAAAATTAAGTCTTCAAAAATAAATTCAATGTAACCCAAAC
>JANQAP020000592.1:2939884-2955724 GCA_026874005.2 Erythroxylum coriaceum | reverse complement strand
ACTTCTTATCTTAATCTAGAAATGACAGTTCGGCATTTACAATTCCAATTCACATTTCATAATTCAATACATCATCGTATAGGACATATTGGATGTAATTTAGCATCAAAGCATAACACTCAAATTTCATCTTAAAGGATATATCTTAAAGAGAGCATTCGTAGTCTTGTAGGATATATAAATCTGGGTACTATGAATCTATTGCGTGGTATTTACCTCCTAGGAAATTTTGTCTAATTGTTCAATCTCTATATTTTTAATTGTTAGTCGTGGGCTAGCAGTTGTGTCTTGGACTCGATTTTTCAGCTCAGGTCCATACAAAAAATTTTTACATTTGAGGAGCTCCTTGCCTTCATCACCAGGTATGAGTGTAGCTTTGACAGTTTCTCATCTATTACCTACCAATTATCGAGTGTTTTTGTTGCAATTATTATTTTAGTATTATTTATTAATGTATTTATTTAGTTTAATATTGCTAGTATTATTCTTTTTTTCTCTCTATCTTTGTGGGGCATTTAAAAAGACCTTACAAATTTTTGCTTTCTTTCTTTTTTTCGATGTATAATTTTTGTCTTATCTTCACGTCACATTTGTATGTGGGTTTATCAGAAATAGCCTCTTTACTAAATAAGGGTAAGGTTGTGTACTGTCAGACCTTCCCAAATCCTACGTTGATACGAGATTTCAACTGGATAATGATGATGATGATGATATATATATATTATGTTTTGTATGTTAATAATTTTAATTTTTAAAAAATTATTTTACTATGCACGAGACAACTTGAATATCCCAACAATTAAGGGATTGCTTGTTTCTATTTTTATTTTTAATTTTATGTTTTTAATTCAATAAAAAAATATTTATTGAATTTTTTGTTTTTGTTTTTAGTTTTTATTTCTTCTAGTTTTAAAAAATTATGAAAACTTTAAAAACTGGTTTTTATTTTTTGTTTTTGTTTTCTTCATAATCTAATTTATATAAACTAAATATATATTATTTAATTATTTAATATATTATTTATAATAAAATTATGAATAATTTAATATTACTTAATAATTTATTTAATTTTTTAATTAAATTAAATAATTATCAATAAATATGACTAAATTTAAAATATCTTCAAAATATATAAATTTCAAATAAAATTTTATTCAATAACTAAAATGTATTTTAAAATATTAATTACTAAATAAAAATTAATTTTTAAATTATTTATTTTAATAAAAAAGAATAAATTTATTAATAATTTGTTAATAAATATTATAAAAGAGATTTAAATAAATTTATTTAATTAAAAATTTTATCATTAGCTTTTATTTAATATATAATTATTAGTGATATAAATATAAATATATTATTAAAAAAAAAGTGAAACGGGCCTTCAAACCACGGATCATCGTGTTCGCGCACCAGTGCTTTTGTTTCTAATCTGAGGGACGAAACAATTTGTCAGTGGGACCATTTTCAGTTTCCATTGGTTTGACGTCAATTCAAGGCTCATCTCTCTAGAGCCAACATCTCATTCCACTACCACAACATACCAAATCCAATTCTCATCGCCATTTCTGCTCAAATCCCTTATCGCGTTTTCTTCACTAGCCAGGTAATTCAACGTTGAGTTGTCTTTAAGAGAAGAACATTGAAAGAGAAGGCAAAGAATGGTTTTTTCTACAGTAATACCCTCGTCACCTGTTCTGTTCATCCCAAAAAGAGGAAGAAATCTTACGCTCCCAAAGCTTCGATCGGCAATCCGCTGTTCTTCCTCTTCTCTATCAGTTTCAAGCCAATCCACTTCGACCCAGTTCGATTTAAAAGGTTATTGGACGACCTTAATTGCAGAGATCAACCAGAAGCTGGACCAAGCAATTCCAGTTCAGTACCCAGAAAAGATTTATGAGGCCATGAGATACTCCGTGCTTGCAAGTGGTGCTAAAAGGGCACCACCTATTATGTGCGTCGCAGCTTGCGAGCTTTTTGGCGGTAGCCGCCTCGCCGTGTTCCCTACTGCATGTGCTCTTGAAATGGTTTGTCAATGACCTTTTCTTTTGTGTGTGTTTGTGCCTATGAAGTTAATTTGGAGCTCTTTCCCTGCTTGGTGATGCTATTAGTTATAGCGGCCTTTGTATTACCACTTTCTTTGTTTGAGTGAAGGAATGATTGTTGATTCTCCTGTTAGTGGGTGATGAAAAGTTGCTTTCTGTATTAGATTCTTACGGTTGCCAGTATCATTGGGAAGTATGCGATGGAAATCGGACATTGTTCTTTTAATAACATTAAATTATGTGCATGATGTTAATTGTTACTATATTATTCTAACACATTGATTAAAAAAGTTAAAAGATTTGAATGAGAAAGAATACATCTAATGAAGCTCTTGGAAGAATCTTCCCAGTTCCCAGAGTGGTGTTGTTTCTATAAGGGGCCTGCTGTATGAAAGAAGATTCCTTTTATTGGCTTGCAACTGGAAGCTTTTAGCCGTTAGAATTAAGATTTTCTTTATGGTGGGATTTGTTGGTTTCTCTAACATTAAATGCCGAACATGATCTTAAAAGGAAGAATGGTTAGTTAGCATTCTTAAATTACTCGAATTGCCTTCATCTTTCCCACAAAGTGACCCCTAACATGTTCTTTAGTTTTTGCGTTTCTTTCTTGTTGGCTCCAGATTAATTGAACATAGTATTAATGTAGCTCACCAGTTTAACTCATGGATCCTTGATTTAAGCAGGTGCATGCAGCTTCACTGATCCATGATGATCTTCCCTGCATGGATAATGATCCATTTCGCCGAGGCCAGCCCTCAAACCACGCAACCTTTGGTGTTGACATGGCCATCCTTGCAGGAGATGCTCTATTCCCTCTTGGCTTCCGCCACATCGTGTATCACACCCCATCAGAACTTGTTCCAGAATCACGCATTCTTCGAGTGATTGCAGAAATTGCTCGTAGTGTGGGATCCACAGGCATGGCTGCTGGACAGTTTGTTGACCTTGAGGGTGGCCCTAATTCTGTTGATTTTGTGCAAGAGAAGAAATTTGGTGTAATGGCCGAGTGCTCAGCAGTATGCGGAGGATTAATTGCTGGTGCTGACGATGATGAAATACAGAGATTGAGGAGATATGGAAGAGCTGTTGGGGTACTGTACCAAGTAGTTGATGATGTGTTGGATGCAAAAGTGCAGAAGAGTGAAGAGAAAGAAGAAGAGAAGAAAAAGAAAGGGAAGAGTTATGTTGCTTTATATGGAGTTGAGAAAGCCATAGAGGTGGCAGAGGAGTTGAGAGCGAAGGCAAAAAAAGAATTGGATGGCTTTGAGAAATATGATGAAAGCGTATTGCCATTGTATAGCTTCGTCGATTATGCCGTTGATAGAGGCTTTAACGTTGGTGTATCAAGCTCATGAGGACCTGCTTGGGACATGTTAGATATATATATAGTTTTTAATTTGAGTGGGTGTAAGAAGGAAGGCAAATGGTCTACACCTGAAGCTTTTGATAGTTTTGAGAACGGGCAAGTGTGAGCTCTCTTGATAGTATATTGGCCTCTGAAGATCATTCATTTTGCCATTCAAGTTGTTTTGAGTAGCATAACGATTGTCCCCGGTAGAGGAGGTATTGGTGAGTAACTGTATCCTTAAAGTAATCTTTATATGAAGTTCTGTTAATTTGTTTATTGTCAGTTGAAATGTTCAATGGAGAAGCAATACATGTTCCTATAACAGCGTCATTCGAGTCAGATGTACTGAAGAACCAAACTCATTGCTTCTTGGAGGTGTTGTTAACAATATGAAGCACAAAACCCTGAAAGAAAGACAAATGTGTAATAACGTACCTTATAAACCATTCTAGTGGACTGGACGCCCATTATGCCTTTGGAGTTCATACATACATAGGTTTTCGTTTTCTTGGAAAACATTAACAGGAAACTATGATGATCAGAAGGTGTTTTGATACGACACTATTTACTTTTAAAAAAATAGAAAGAAGCTACGGAGCATATGCCTCCTGCTTTATTTGCAAATTACTTCACAAAACTAACTCGTAAAATGGAAAGACCAATAACCAACAGGAAAACGAAAGAATTAGAATTTATAGAAAGAGGAACCCTTTTCTCAGGTTTATCTAAGGGATATGGACCCCACAACACATTGCTTCACAAAATAGTAAGCAGGGTCCGCACGTTCACGGAACCGTCCAAGTGGATTGACAACAGTTGTTCCACTGCTATAGCAATCGAGCAGATCGATCATCCAGCCAAACCCATCGAAACAAGAGATAGACAAAGCTGAGGTTGAAAAGAAATGGAAAACCGTGAAGAGAGTTTGGATCAACTTCCGGCGACCCTTCTGGCGACTGTGATGACAAAACTGGATATGGCTTCCATATTCTCGTTGGCTTCCACTTGCAGGACCCTTAGGGGCTGTGCTTCTCATATCCTAACTTTCCTCCCCAACTTTGAGCTCCTCGTGAGTTTTGCTTTCTCATTGTTCAATTCATTTTTGGGCCGTTTGGTTTGTGGGTGTGATTGTGAATATTCAAGCCTTGGTTCTGCTATTATACTTGTGAAATTCGAGAACCCAGATGGAAAAACATTATCTTTTGGTTAGCTATTGATAAAAGCGTAAGCTTTGTTGTTTTGTTCTTGCTTTGCATGTAACATGATTGAAGAAAATGACTCTCTCTTCTGTTTCTAGTTCCTCCATTTCTTTTCCGATCTTAACTCGATTCTCAAAACTTAATGTATGATAAAAAAGCATGCTTTTTGAATAATGAGGATTGATGAAAGAAATAAGTTTCCAATCTCCATTTGTCTTTTGTCAGCCAATTAGGAGAAATAGTCAAGGATCTGCTATCTAAGTATTGAAAAGTAAACTAGAAGGCATTTGTTTGTGTAGGTTGATAACCATCAAATGGAATCTTTTTCTCTTTCTCTTCTGCTTAAGTTCTTTATTGTGATCATACTATGTAGGATATTGCCCCAACAATAAATTCGTTAAGGCCTCTATTACCGTCAAATCCATTCCTCAGAAGCTTGAAGGTTGATTGTGGTCGGCTTGATGATTCGGCCATCAATCTTTTAGTTCGCCCTTCTTTGCAAGAGTTATCCTTGTATAATTGTGTGGATTTTAGCGGGAAGTTGCTTTCCGAGATTGGAGCGAACTGTGCAGATCTAAGGTAAATTTTTGACCACTTGCAATAGCTACTATAAGTTTGGACGTTTTCCATGCTAATAGAACTACTTGAGATGTATGGAATCTTGACACATGAAAATCAGGATGTTCAGAAGATATGATGATCTTACTTCTATCTGTTTGAATGTTGCTCTGGGCTTTGGATATCAATTAATCCTTTCCATTCAGGCATCTCTACTTGGATTCTATAGCTGAAAAGAGAGGGCGAGCTATTCATATATCAGATCTGGAGGAGTTGCTCAGTAGTTGCACACAGTTAGAAGTAAGGATAAGTTTTGAATAGATAGTTCTGGAATCATTCAAGAAGTTGTTTGTTAAGATTAATAGTAATTTATTTCATCTTGCAATCCAACTTGGAGTTAAATGACAATATCAGTGCTTTTAAAATTGGTTTAGTCTTCCTACAAGAAAAAAATATTTAAGTTTCCTTTATCAAGGGGATTTGAGTTCCGAATTTTTTGCTATATTATGTAAATTAGAACATATTGGAAACAACTTTCACTGATAGGTTCGGCAGGTTCTGATGGCATGATTCATGTTTAATAAGGAGCTCTTGTTAATATATGTGTGAATCTGATAGCTTATTTCAAAGGACTGCTGGTGTGAAATATACTGCACTATTCGTTAACAAAAATCATACTATAATGCTTATTCTGCTAAGATGACTGAAAATGATAATTAATGATAGACCACAAAAATGATCCTATAATGCTTATTCTTCTAAGATGACTGAAAATGTAATTAATGATAGACCATCTCTTAATGAATGCTATTTGTCATTCCATGTACTGCAGTTTATTTATTATGCGTATGTTATATTTATATTTTTCTTCAATTATCTGACTTTATTTCCTTTATACATATAGCATGATACTTCTTTTCCCCCCTGGCTGGGGGCCTTATCTTCTTACATCACTTTTACAATCTTAATCTTACTCTCCTTGTGTTTGGGCAGGAATTGGTCCTGATGTTTGATGTTTCATTATTTCTTCGACACAATTTTGCTTGGGTTTGGGCTTTGGCTTCAGAAAAGCTTACTTCTCTTGAGATTGGCTATGTTTCTTCAGTAATGGTTACCGAACTGCTTAGTCCAAGTGTGGGATCCCATCAACCATCAAGCAACCTTCGACCATATGTTTTACCTAGCATTCGCAAATTGTGCCTTTCAGTGGATTATATTACTGATACAATGGTCGGTGCAATATCTAAAGGTCTTACAAACCTAATGCATTTGGATCTTCGAGATGCTCCTCTCATAGAGCCAACAATTACATATGACCTCACCAATGCTGGTCTTCAACAGATTAATCAGCATGGGAAACTGAAGCACTTATCTTTGGTTCGGAGCCAGGAATTCCTTATTACATATTTCAGACGGGTTAATGACCTTGGGTTGCTATTGATGGCTGATAAGTGTGCAAACATGGAAAGCATATACCTCGGTGGCTTCTGTCGAGTTACAGATAGTGGTTTTAAAACAATCTTGCACTCTTGTTCTAGCCTATTCAAACTTAGGGTGTCACATGGGACACATTTAACTGATTTGGTTTTTCATGACATCAGTGCAACTTCCCTTTCATTGACCCACGTTACTTTGAGGTGGTGTAATCTTTTGACAAACCATGCAATAGAGAATTTGGTATTGAATTTAGGCCTCAAGGTTCTTGACTTGAGAGATTGCAAGAGCCTTGGGGATGAAGCACTTAGAGCTATTGGCTCTCTTACTGAATTGAAGAGTCTTCTACTGGATGGTTCCAATATAAGTGACTCGGGATTGTCATATCTACGGGGAAGAGTTATAAACTCTTTATCCTTATTATCTGTAAGAGGGTGCAAGCGACTTACTGACAAGTGCATCTCTGCACTTTTTCAAGGCTCTTCTAAATTTGTGTTGCAGGAACTGGACCTGTCGAATCTTCCTTACCTTTCAGATAATGGAGTCCTAGCACTTGCAAAATGTCGAATTGCCCTTACTGAACTCCGAATGCGACACTGTCCACTAATAGGTGATACTTCTGTTATGGCATTAGCATCGATGCAGGTAGATGAGGAAAACAGATACGGTAGTCGATTGCGCTTGTTGGATCTTTACAACTGTGGTGGGATTACTCAGCTTGCATTCAGGTGGCTGAAAAAGCCATACTTTCCAAGATTGAGGTGGTTGGGAGTGACAGGAAGTTTAAATAGGGACCTTGTAGATGCCTTGGCTAGGAGTAGACCGTACTTGCATGTTGCATGCCATGCAGAAGAGCTAGGCACCAACCAATGGAATTACTCAGACAGTTTGTTCATGCATGATTATGATGAGATGGATGAACTTGAGCAATGGCTTTTGGAAGAAGAGGGTGTGAATATTGATGACGAAGACGACATTATGAATGTGGAAAATCATGCGTAGATGTTTTGGTGATTTATTAGAAACATATGGCATATATGTACTTGCTGATATGAACTTTTCGTACATTTGTCATGTACTTGTATTGTATCATTAGTTGCTTGTGAACTTAAATTAGAAAATGAACATATTTCCTTTCATTGTAATATAAAGGGACTGTAGCATGAGCTTTCTTTCTCTGAGCACAGCTTTGTATAAAGGAAGAATTGAATATGGTAATTTCATTTCCTAGCTTCCCTTCATTTTCTTTTCCGAGCTCAACCCCTTTTCCTCTTTATGTGCTTTGAAAAATGGAGGTTTACTTGGGTGGGGGAAGTTTGATGAAAAAGGAAGTTTTGAATCTCAATATATGTTTTTAGCTAATTAAGGACAGTTAGCCAAGAATCTGTTATCTAATGATTGAAAAGAAACACATGAGCATTGTATCTGTATTCAAGTTCATATTGGTAGAAGTCGGGACTCTTGTATCTTCAAGTTCTTTGTTTTCATGGAAACCAAACAGTACCATTCACCGACTAGCCCATTGCTTGATGATCCAAGATTTATATCCATTAGCCCTATATTCTGCTCCAACTTGTGTTGACAATGGCTTCCATAATATTACAGTACTGGTGGATTCCATTAATCTTTTTGAGCAATTAAAACACCAGAAAGTGACATACGTCTGTCTTTTGCTGTACAAAAATCTTTGGAATGATAATACTGAAGATTCCTCTCCTCTCATACTCAAGACAATCACTTAAACCCATTTTCTTCGATGCGATAATGTCACCCAAAACTTGGAGCTAAAGTGGATAAGATTCCAGTAGCTTTTGGGAGAAGACGTGGACCTTAGTAAACAATCTGCTAGAATGGAACATGTCAGCAAAAGCATATATGTATAAAGTGATAGAATAGTAAACAAGTGATGCTTTCTTTAAGTTACAGGCTCCGGGATTTCTATTTCTTAAAGGTAAACTTGCATTTCGAATCAAAATATAAATCTGTTTTAAAAGATCTAAAATAAATTTTAACATTTTTAAATAATAGAAATTTATCATTTCACTATAAAAGTCATATATTTTAATTAAATTTGAATCAAACGTCACATGAAAATCACGTAATATAATAAATATTATATATTTTAATTAAATATAAATTGTTTTTTCTTAATTTAATTATGCATAATAAATTTAATCTAATTTAAATAATTCAACTTAAATTAAAATACTAATTACTAAGAAATTCACAATTTGAGGCGATATTCACTATTTTTTTTTGTGTATTGCTTTAAATTTTGTATTTGCTGCTTGTGACCATTGCTCCCCGGAGCATTGTATGAATTAATTTGTTGTGAGAGGGTATAAATCTTGGGTTTGTTAAAAACTAGAACAATTAACTGGTATTTTTGTTTTTTTGAAACCTGATTCAACATAAGGACTTTGGTTGTAAAAATTAAATCTTTTTCGTTCTGATTGCAACTAGAGCTGAGAAGGATGATGATAGCATCTGAGTTGTTGTCTCAAGTTGATGTACATGATCTAATAGAGCTGACTGCAGCTCGTAGGAAAAAGTAAGCCTCAATCTTAGCTAATGGTGGTGTTACTGTTGCCGCCGGCAGCGAAGTACCCTATGGAGAGATTATGGAGGAAGAAGAGTCTAATGATGTATTATTTTTGTTTATTCAAGTCCCAGAGTTCCTCAACGACAGCCATGTCTTTAGAGTTTAAATCCGGTCTCTCATTCCACTGTCCACTTCTCATCTCTATTCATCCTTAAGTTCCATTTTCCATTTTCTTCAGTAGCTGAGTAAGTCAACTTAAAGAAGTTGTCATTAAGACAAGAGTAGTGCACTTGAGGGTTAGCTTTGAAACAACTAAAAAAGTTATTCCTTTGTGATCATAAAGTCACAAGTTCAAGTCATGGAAATGATCTCTTTGTAAAAATAGAAAAAGGAAGGTTGTGTACATTATGACTCTCCCTAGACCCTACAAAACAGGAATTTTTGTATACTTGTTACATTGACTTTTAGTATTGGAAGAAAAGGCAAAAATAGTTTTTTTCTACAAATCACTTGTTCTGTTTGATTAACAATTCGTTGTTCTTCTTCCTTATCAATTTCAAACCGATCCACTTACACTTAGTTCGATTTAAAAAGGTTATTGCAGAGATCAACCAAAAAGTTAAACCAGGCAATTTCAATTCAATTCCTCAAGAAAATTTATGAACTCCTACTAAAAAGTGAGTATAATGAAAAACTCAAATTGGAAGTTCCTTAGAATTAGGATTTTCTTGATTAAAATTAGTTTGTTTAGGTATAAGATAGATTAATTAAATTAAATTATTAATTTTCCATTTCCACTTGGAATTAATTAAGATGAATGTTGTATGGCACGCTCATCATCAATGGACAATAACACAATGCATGCATGTGAGACCAATACTTTACCATTTTTGATTATTTGGAAGTTATCTCGATCCTAAAAATTAATGGTTTTATTGGTTTTACCAAGAAGTATAAAGGACCAAAAAGTTCCTAACTTTTTTTAAAAAAATAAAAAGCTCCTAACTTTGGTCTATCTATGAATGAATAAACATAGGAACAAGATTTTGGATATCAAGATGATAGTCATACTGAAATTTCTTATCTAGGAACTAAGAACTCAACTTTAGGCATGAGGGTAATGCTTGGTTTTTGTAGTCATCTAATAGATATTGTTTTACCACGTACGTGATTAAATGCATATGCAATGTTGGAGATGAAATAAGTACAGAACATGACTGATTGGTTGTGCTTCATCTAGTCAAGTTACCTTCCTAGTATTTTTCTATCTCTTGAATTAGGTTTAAGCTACATCTGAATAAAGTAATTATAGGGTTTAGTTTCTGGTTTGGTAGGTTCTGATGTTTAACACATTTGTCCTTAGTGGTCATGCTTATTGATTTTGCTAACATTGATTAGTGAATGCTCTATTGAAGAGCAAAATAGGGTAATAACATCGTAAAGAGCAAAATATGGTAATAACATCTTGTATATATTAAGAAAAGTGTAAAAATGTATGTTACCTATGTATGATTACCCTTATACTTGACCAAATATGAAACTAAACTTAGTACACAACAAAGATAGTTTTCTTTAAAGATTATAACTAGATTGATAGATCTTGAATCTTAATTGTTCTTATCCATAAATGCAGTCAAACTTTGTGGTATAATGAATAAGCTTCAATGTTCAATGAATTTAAGTTAGGTGAACAAGTTGGACGTTTGGTTTTGGCATTTAAAATATGTAATAGAGAATTAAATATACTCAATACTTCTAATTAAATCTTATAATTTAATTAACACAAGTGGAAAAAATACATACCAAAAAGTTCATTCGAGTATAATCTTAAGTTTAAAGTCAATAAAGTTAAGTATGTAGCTTTCTAATCCTTTCAGCTTTGAAATTTATCATCATCATCAATTCATTATCATTATATATAGAGAGAAATTTACTCTTATATGTGATTATGATTAATTATACTTTGATTATCTTACTCTAAGTTAAATGCCCGTTAAAGTATATGTATACAAGTAAATGTCCGTGAATAACTTATATAGTCATATATGTTAATTGTTTCAGATGGATAAGCATATTCTTTTAGTTGAGAGTTCTAATTTAGTAACCAAAGTATACAAGTAGATACTTCTAATCCAGTACCAAGTGAAGATAGAAGTGCACTAGGTCTATTAAGAAGTGATGTTTGAAATCACTTCAACAAAACTGGACCAATAGATAGAGTAGAAAAGGCCGAATGTAAATATTGTCACAAGATGTTGGTCGGGAGTTCAAAAGGTGAGACCTCTTATTCGAAGAGACATATGGATTTGTATAATAAAAAAAGATTATATTACAAGGTCAAACATTTTTTACCCCTAACATAATGAGAGGGAAGAATGAAATGACTGTTACAGCTTATGATAGCAACATATTAAGGGTTTTGATCGCTAGTATGCTCATTGGTGATGAATAGCCACCCTCTATAGTTGATAACAAAAGATTTAGTAAGTTGCTCATCTCACTCCAAGCAACATTCAAGATCCCAACTCTAAATACCTTAAAAAAAGACATTTTGAAGATATACAAGATCAAAAGAAAGAAATATTAAAAATGTTGTTGAGTATTAAAGGACAAGTAGTCATCACAACGGACATATGAACAACCAATGACTAAAAGAAAGGTTATATGATAATGACAACATACTATATTGACAACAACTAAACTCTACATAGTAGAATACTAAAGTAAATTATATTCTTTAATATTGTTATCATTTATTTTTTTGATTATGTTATGATTGATATTTGTTCATATTTGTAGATTCATTTATGTGTCAGCATCACATATAAGCAAAAGGTTGTCAATTACGTTGGTCGAGTATTTAATAGATTGGAATATCCACACCAATATGTCTACCATAACACTCAGGAATCGTAGCACAAATGATGCGATAATTGAAAAGGTGAAGAATAAGTTACAGGTTGGGAGCTTGTTGATTAGTAGGAGGTTGTTTCACATACGATGTTTTACGCTTCTTTTGAATTTGATTGTGAAGTATGAGTTGGAGATGATAAAGAAAGTATTAGAGTCTATATGAGATAATGTAGTATATTGAAGTGCAATACCTAAAAAAATTGAAAATTTTGAAGAAACTACATGATAATTATGCCTCCTGCTGGTACTAGGCTTGCAACTACATTTATAACTTTTAAATGTTTTTATAAGCATAAACAAATACTTCAAAATTTAGTGAAAATTAAACACTTCTCAAATTATAAGTTATTAAAGGGTGTAAAATGAAAAGAGGTTTATGATATTATGGTAGATAACAAATTTTAGGATGCTTACTTGATTATTGTAAAGATTGTGGCTCCACTTATAAGATTGTTGAGCATTGTAGACTTAGATGAGAATCCATATTTGGTATTTGGTATATATATATATATATTGACAATGAATCGTAACGCTAGTCAAAATAAAAACTAGACTACCACTATTTCAATGGTGAGTCTAGATTGATCCCACAGAGTGTGTGTGTATAGTTACTAAAATAAAAGTAATCGATGTTTAAGTTTAGGGGGTTTTGGTTTTAGAAAATAAAATGAAAATAGAGTAATAAAAATAAATTAAAGAAAATATGCGAAAAATGATAAAAGTGGGGCCCAGTTCTTTGGTTCAATCTCGGCCTATACCTTAATTAAACATATTTCTTTGATTTTTTGTTCTCAAACCTCTCCTAGCAGTTATTAATCGTGGGTTAATAATCAACCCGAGTTTTCCCTTAGGTAGTGTTTAATCAAGATACGATCGTTAATTAAACCTAACTACCGAATAACCTAGGATACAATCTTTAGATTCAATTGGGTAGTAGCATTATGAATTAGGAAAACCGATTAATTAAGGCAATAACCATATACGATGTGTCATTTAACCTAAGTTATGTTATCCCTAATGATTACGAATCATTAGTCGCTACACATGAATTTCAACATAAGAATTACGAATTGTATTGAAATTCTAGCAATGGGTTTGCAAAAAAACGATTCAATGAATGCATTAAAATCATCTTTTCACAATATCGAATGGGTTTATACACAAATAATTGAATAATAACGAGAATATGATTATCCATACACAAAATCCAAATCAATTAACATAGAATAATGCAATCAATTTCTAATGAATGAAAGAAATAAAAAAAACAGTGAAATATACTTAACTCGAGTCGTCGACGTCGATGTCACCTCTGAAGCGGCGTCAGGCTGTTACCTCTCCATGAGTCTCCAAATGATCATAGCTTTGCCCTTTAAAAATGTCCCACCGAAAACCACTCTCCTTCTCGCTACTGCACCTCCTTATTGTTGCTGTCCTGATTTTCTCATTTAATTCTTGGTCCACCTCTACTGTATACTCTTCTTTTAAAACCTACGCTCCCCTCTTGAAAACGTCTGCGTTTTGCAGACGTCGTCTGCGTGAAACGCACAACGTCTGCCTGAAATGCAGACTTGTTTACGTTTCCTCTCCTAAGTTCACGTTTTGGTTGCTACTTCCCAGCAGCCTCTTCTCTTCCTCTTTTGCTGTCGTCTTCCTTAATGTCTGCTGCATTTTCATCACGTTGCATGGATTGCTCATGAAATTTCCATGCATAACTTTTGTACTTCTTTGCCATAAGCAACTTTGATTTATTTGTGTTTCTATTTTTTTCTTCTTGTCTTTTAATTTTCTTCTTCTTGCTCCATGAAGACAAATAAAAATTGATCTTCAAAAAATAGCCAAAATATAGATCTTTTGACTCACTTTAACTTTTTTGTTTCCGAATTGTGCCCAAAATCACATATGAGTCAAATTAAGTATTTTAAGTAATTTCATGTTAGTAATCGCTAAGTGTAATAGAATAATTTCATAATCAATTAAGCACACACACACACATATATATAACAGATTGTATAAAGTTTGTAAAATAATTATGAAGATTTTTAAAAGGAAGGAGAAATTGTACAAGCCTTATACATATATTTTTGATCGAGTAAGATAAGCATCTTACTTGAAAAATCCACTTAACAACTTCCTTCCTTAATCTTTATTATTTATATAATGGAGTTTTATATACAAATGTTAATATTATGAGTAGTCCTTTTAATGTAATTAAGTAAAAAGGTACTTTCTCCAATGAAGAGTAATCAAAGGCAACAAATGAAATTAAATTATATTATGAAAGTTTAGGGAGTTTTGTTAGATCTTCTACAAAGAGAGAACTTACCATTAATTAAATGCAACATGATAAGTTTTCATACTTTTAGTTTATTCTTTATTTATTAATAATATTTATCTTTTACATTCATAACTATTGATTTAAAATGTAGATGAATGATGGAGATTATTTAGTGAAAATGCTCCAACGTTGAGAAAATATGCTATTAGATTACTCAATTAAACAACTTCTGCATCAGGTTATAATTAATTGGAGTGTTTTTGAACATATTCATATGAAAAAACGAAAATGCCTAGAACATCAAAGACTTAATGACCTTGTTTACGTTACTTATAATATGAGGATAAAATAGGTATTTTTATTTACTAAATTTAATTTTCAAAGTAATTACATTTTTTACTTTTGATCTTATAATTTCTCTATTATGATTTTCAGAACACTTAGTAAGAAAAATGCATATGATCTAGTTAATATTGATTATATTGACTATTCTGATTTTCGGATTGAAGAAGAAGAACCATCGGTTAATCTTGATTATAATGAACTTAAAAAAGCAATTTATGAAGAAAATGCATTTATATTTATCACAGTAAATAAATTAGAAAATATACGAATTGTTAGTTGATATCTTATTTGAAGCTCCTTCACACTTTTACAAATAAACCTGAAATTTGGGAAAATGAAGGTGGTTTTAGTGCAGATAGCAAATCTGGCAGGAGGTAAGGAGAAAGATGGGAAAGGGGTCCAGAGTGAGAAATTTTTTTAAAATGTATTTATATAAATATTAGTTATTTATTTCAGTAATACCACATTATCAACATGCTTTGATGAAATGATCGAGCCATAAACAATGTCTTACAACACTAATTAATAAAGCAACTCCAATTCAACGATTGTTTTAATATAGGATTTGTTTACGAAAGAACGCGTCTGAAAAGGAAGTGGAGGGGCAGAATGGCCGTAGGATATGCTTATATTAGTTTTTGTATGTTGCCTAAGTTTTCATGTTTTGAAGTGGACATAAGTGCATGTTGTCTGCCGTTCTTGAAGAAGAAGAGCAAAAAAGAGAGGATGAGGGAATCCTTACATCTTAATTTGCAAGCTCCATATTGATAAAGCTTTCCGTCAATCACATAGAGTTAATCCGTTGCATTACCTTCAATCATCCGATATATCTGCTAATTCTTGTAAGTTAAGATGAATATATATATGCAGACCTGTCTGGACAATAAGAGTAGCTCCAGAACAATGGCAACGTTATCATGTCGATGTTATATTGACATAATATTATGTTGTCTACTGCTGCTGTAAAATTATAAAATATATTTACCCTTTTATTAATTCTTTTTGATGATTTAAAGGGACTAACCTTTAGATACGCTGTTCCGATGCGAAATTAGAATCGTCTCCCCGTTGCAATACCCACTTAATGTCTAGTCCCGGTGGCTACTAGAGTCGCTGGTGTTCCACGCCGCAAGTCCTTGATCCAGAAGATGGAGGACCAGTGAGTTTGATTCTTTTTG
>JANQAP020000592.1:2704575-2719253 GCA_026874005.2 Erythroxylum coriaceum | reverse complement strand
TACACCACTTAGAGTACTTAGAACTACTCGCTTTTGGTTTTAGGTCATCTCTTTTCAAATAACCCAGTTTGTTTAATCTTGCTACATGAATTTCAATCATCCGCGAATAGATTTTAAAGTTTGTATTATTCAATTTGAATCCAAATGGTAAGTTGCTAGGGCTGGAAGACTCGATTGGGATTAGAATTTGGTTCACCATGGGGTTTGTGGTTTGGTTCACAATGGTAGTAGCATTATAATTGTCATCCATGGTTGATCTTTAGCTTCAAGAACAATTTTGGATGAAGGCTTTAGATTTTCTTTGAAAAATAATTTACGGTTCATAAATAAGGGTTTGGATAAGCTTTGATACAAAGGGATATACATAGTCATATGGCATCGACTATCAGGAAACTTTTGCACCAGTTGCAAAGATGAATAGCATCAGAGTTTTATTGTCCTTGGCAGCAAATTTCAATTGGCCCTTGAAACAATTTGATGTAAAGAATGCTTTTCTCCATGGAGACTTAGAAGAGGAAGTGTACATACATATTCCACTAGGGTTCGAAACTTCACAATCAGATGGAAAAAATTTTAGATTGCGGAAAGCTTTATACAACCTCAAACAATCACCAAGAGCGTGGTTTGGAAGGTTTACAGAAGCTATAAAACAAATTGGTTATCACCAAGGCAACTCAGCTCGGACATTGTTTATCAAAAGAAGGGAAGATAAAGTTACATTGCTTATCATTTATGTAGATGACATGGTGGTAATAGGTGATGACACAAAACAAATGAGAAGATTATAAGAGTGCTTATCCACTGAGTTTGAAATGAAAGACTTAGGAGGACTAAAATATCTTTTAGGAATTGAAGTTGTAAGAAACAAAACAAGCATCTACTTATCCCAATGAAAGGATATTTTGGATCTTTTAGCTGAAATCGGTATGTTAGATTGTAAACCAGTGGAGACTCCAATAGTTCATAATCATCATCTAGCTATTTACCCAGATCAAGTGCCAACAAATAAAGAAAGGTATCAATGGTTGGTTGGAAAGTTAATATACTTATCACACACTTAGCCAGATATTGCCTATGACGTGAGTGTGGTAAGTCAGTTTATAAATGCTCCAAGTGAAGGCTATATGGCTACTATAATGAGAATTTTGAGGTACCTCAAGGAAGCTCCTGGTAAAGGGCTAACCTTCAAGAAGCATGGGCATATTGAAGTAACGGGATTTGCAGATGTGGATTAGCAGGTAATCTTACTGATTGAAGGTCTACCTTAGGCTAATTTACTTTTGTTGTTGGAAATTTTGTCACATGGCGTAGCAAGAAACAAAATGCAACAGCAAGATCTTCAGCAAAAACAGAATACAGAGGCATGGTTGATGGAATTTGTAAACTTCTATGGCTTAGGACATTGCTTACTAAAATAGGTTTCAAGTCAAAGGAACCTATGCTCCTAATTGTGATAATCAAGTAGTTAGGGAGATAGCTAACAATCTGGTACAACATGATCAAACAAAACATATTGAAGTAAATAGACACTTCATCAAAGAGAAGCTAAATCTCAAGTTGATAGACATTCCTTTCATTCGATCAAGTGAACAATTAGCAAATATTTTAACTCATGCAATCTCAGCTGAAATCAATGTTATGAATACTGTACCGGTATTGGTACAGGATTTGGTTCTGATATGATACTGTACCAGTACCTGTTAATACTTAGTATCGTTTTGGATTTTTTTTAAAATTTATAATAGTCCCTAAATTTTTTTTAAATTACAATATAGTCCAAATTTATGGTCTTCCAACAAAAAAATCCTTACCATGAAAAATCACAATTCATTAAATTTTGTACATATACATTCATCAACAAGTACATTGTAGGTTCTTTTTGTTGAAATATTATAATATATTAATGAAATTGCGCAACCAGTAAGTTTAATTTCAAATGCTTTAAAGAATAGTATTACAAGCATCACAGACACATGCTTCAAAAAGAACCAGATCAAGATATGATGAAAATTTCATAATGCTTTAAAGAAGAGTAATCCAAGCGTCACAAACACGTATTTTAAAAAGAAAACTTACCTAGATATGATGAAAATCATTTTTTCAAAACTTTCTCTAATTTTCTCCTCTCTTATTTTCAGGATACATCTTTCATCTTTCTCAAAAGAATAAAGCTTTCAACTTCAAGTTTTCAAATCAAATGGGTCGACTACACAATAGAAACTGCCCTGAGCCATCCCACTTTGCTTCCTCTCACTGCCTACTTTCTCCTAGTGTTCCCATACGAGCCACTTTGCTTTCTCTCACTGCTTACTTTCTTCTACAACATATATGTTCCCATATGTGGAGATGCATGGTGTGATGGCTGGTGGTGACTAGTGAGGATAATCGCCGGGTGTGAAAGACGAGTTGCCGGAGACTGAGAGGAAAGTTGCCATTGGAGACGAAAACCAAGAGAGAGAAGGTGGCAAAAGCAGATAGTCGGGGTGGGGAGAGGGTGTGATTTTTTTTTGCAAAATAGTCCCCCAATTTTTAAAAATTTACGGTATTGGTCGATATTCAACTGATATTTTAAATACCGGCCAATATCAACCGATACTTTTGAACCAAGTTTCGTACTGTATCGGCTGGTACGATACATAATCCATAACTCTGGCCAAAATGCTTAACAATTTTTTGGACAAGTTAGACTTAGAAGATATCTTCACGCAGGGGAATATTGAAAATATCGGTTGCATATTTATAGGAGGATTTTTAGGAGGATTTATATAGAATGAGATAATAATAATAATGAGGAGAGATTATATGGATTGTTTGATTTATCTCCTAAAATAAATATTGATGTATCTTTGCCTATATAAAGGCAGGCGCAAGGTGATTGTTCTCGTTTTTGTATACCACCTACTTTTATAGGGATCAATTTCTCTATTCCTGTTTTCGTGTGCCACCCTGTTCCTAAGACCATCCATCCATTCATTAAATGTTAATGATGAATGGATGGATTGATAGTCTTGAGCACAGGGTGACACACAGGAACGGGAACAAAGGAATTGATCCTATAAAGGACTCCTTGTAAAGTGAAAAATGAGACCGAAAATCTCTTTGTTCAAACCTGACGTTTACAGTAATCATGTTGGCTTTCAGGAAAAAGAGGCTGGAGAACAGGAATACATATACTATATATATGCCAAGTCTCGAGAAAATAGGCAATCTGATGTTCACTCACCATAAAAAATAAAATACAACATTGTTTAATAAACCTTCGGAAATGAAAACCAATTTGTCTCAGCAAGCTGCTTTGACATGATGTGTAATATACAAACCACCCAAACATTAAATCTAGAACCCAGATCACCTGCTGTCGTTTTCTTCAACCTAGGAGCCTTCAATGCAAGTTCGGTTCTCGTGTTTCCCAGCACTCTCAATGTAATTTACAAGGTCATTGTACATTCTCGTTGAAGACTCGGAGAACTCTATTAAGGACTCGAAAACTGTCGAAAATCCATACTGAAACCCATTTAACGTTATCCTCTGTTTTTCTTGCATGCAGTTGTGGTGTTTTTCCCTTTCCATATTGAGCTTCTTCCTGAATATCTCCAACTGATCTTTCCTCTCCACAAAGTGATCATTTTGGTGTTCTGCTTCTGCATCGGGATCTGATGTATATTCTATAAGTTTAGAGTCAACAAATCTTGTCTCCGCCTTCTGGAACGCCAGAGTCCTTCTATCAAATTCTCTTGCTAGACTGTCAACTTTCCTCTTTTGTTGTTGTTCCACCCCTTGCTGTGCCCACAAAGCTCTCACATCCTTTGAAAAATTTTTCAATGCAAAAGACACCGGCTTGTCCGGCAACTTCTCCATCAATGATAACCAATCATAACAAATCACAAGCAATGGCGGCCCACTGACTCGACATGGTGCTGCTGCTGAACTCCGTCCCCTCGAGTAGAACTCAACCTCAGGGACTAAGAACTTGGTTAGCCAACCATGAAGAGCTTCAACATACGCCTTCTGGGCTACAACATATTCCGTAAAGCTTGCCCGCCAGTTCTGAAGCTCAGCCTCTAGCTGAAGTGTTGCGAGCCGATGAGAATCATTGCAGAATTTTCCATATGTAGGGCAGGCATAAGATTTTACTTCATCTAGAATTTTGTTCTGGGTTTCATGGCACTCCAACATAATTTTCCAGGTGCGAGTCAGGCTGCGCATGGAAGAAAATAAATGAGAAAACCAGGACATCCCATAATAAATGCTGGAGCAGACTTGCTTTTTTCTTCTTTTTTTCCGAAATCCTTACCCTTTTAACAGTTCTACAATTTGAGGTTGTAGTTCCTCATCTCTTAGTTTTTCGATTCTTTTTGAGATGGATTCTGCACTTCGAATTGCAACCAAAATTCTGGCATACAAGTCTTTTACTGCAGCCCTGGTCTTGTCCATGGTGAGTTCATCATCTCCCCGGACATCATGGTTTCTCAGAAGTGAACATTTCCTTTCATATAATCTCCTTGTGCTGTCTCCAGCCTGATAAATAATGCACCAAATCAGACAGTGAAAGAAGAAAATGAAGGAGACGTTTACAAGATTCAACTCAGTTTTGCAAGGAGAGTTGAATGATTTCTTTCCCTTTCCATATCACCACCTCTATTTTTTCTGTTGCCCAAGAGGCAACATTCATTTAGCTTATCTACTATTGTGGATTGACTAGAAGTGATCAAGTAATGGACAAACAGAAGTGTAAATCCTATCTCCTGGTGTACCAACCCAAACTGAAAGGAGATCAGTATAAACTGCGCAATGTTGCTAGAGGATGATTTCTTTAACATCTATCATCCAAAGAGTTGGAAATGTAGTTTCGCCATGAAGATAGTTTTGAAGTGATGGTAATCTACCTTAACCTCTTCATAGAGCTTCTTTTCCCAAGCATATAGCCTTCCAAGTGTCAGTGAATGGCTTCCTGATTCCATTCCTCCATAATCATCAAATGGATCATTTTTAAACTCCGTCCAAGTTGAAGAGCCCTTCAAACTAGAAGCTACAAGGCTTTTACACGATGAAGCCTTAGATGAAGTGGAGCGGTGCCACGTAATTGCATGGATAAGTTTTGTCGAGTACTCTGCATTAAAAAAGAGATGGGAATTAGTCACTTTAAAGCTAGAGAGGGCATGGGCAAAACATCTAGTAAATGGCAGAAAACGCTGGTCAGAAATGCATCACAAGAACATAGATTCTGTCACCCAAGGATATAAGATGAAAGATCAAGGGCCATTGTCCAAGATAAGACAGGTCATGATAGTGAGACAAGAGGACCTTAGACCCACTCATGAAAGAAATTGTGGAACAACTGGAGAGGTCTGAATTACGTTTCCGATTGAGAGGAGTAAGGACACAAGGATGATGTAGCAGAGAATCTGATAAGCATTGTGCTAGATTCGACCAAGCTATAAAAAGAAAGAAACTACAGCTTTAGGAAATTCAACAGGTTTACGGGAATCAGACATTGTAGGACTTTTGACATAAGATCTCTGGATAAACAATCACAAAGAGTAATCATCACTGCTATCTATTAGCATTCAAGGGGGACATCACAACTGAATGGGATGTGTAAAAGACAGGCAGACACAAAGAAAAGCTTTAACTTTTCGTAGTTAATTTGCTTCTAGACAAAGAAAGAGGCAATGTTTAACAGTACTTCAAACGAAGAACAATTAACATACTAGAAAAGAGTAAAGGTGAAAGAAAGGCCCACCTTGGACCTCTTATAATTGAAGGAAAGAAACAATAATGGAGAAATAGCTTAAAGATAGCCGAATGAAAAAACATGCAAGAAAGAAAAATATCACCATAAGATGACGAACAAGTCAACCAAGAGGCTGCAGGCAGAGTAAGGATTCGTTTCAACTTTCAACAAATAGATGTACTAAGGGTCTTCAACACAAGCCTTCCTAATTTCCTCAGTTGAAGCAGAAAGAGACTTGATACACGTGCAGATGTCTTGGAAGGCTGTACCTCCATAACACACAAACAGATGAACACAGACTATGGTTTGCAAAGCAAGCCTTTTTTTTCTTTATCTTGGTCAGAAACTTATGGACAAAACCAAACTGACAAAAGCTGAAGTTCCTATAATCAGATTACATAAAAAGTGTTTCAGATGAAGATTTGCATAGCTAAGCTAAGCTACCAAGTCAAAAATGTTCATACTCGCATAAAAATAGGAACAATGTAGTTGCAACCTTTAATTTCCCCCAAGCCAGACTGCAAATAAATTCTTTTAGCTTCCAGCATCCTTGCAACATCCTTGCCAGAGTCATAAGCCCTAACAAAATGGTCCTGGATATCCTTTAAAGCTTCCAGTAGCTCCCTGCCTTTCTCTGGGCTATCTATAACTGCCAGTCCTCCTTGCTCTACGTGGATCCCATTACCAATTCGTTCCTTAATGTTCTCTACATCAACCCTGCATTTTTTATCTTCTGCTTTGCCTTTATCCTCGTCAACCGCCACCTTCTTCGCTTCCTCTTCTCTTTCCCTTTCCTCTTCCTCCTCCTCTAGCTCTGGGATTCCTTCCTCTTCCCTCACCACCCTCAAATCATCGTCCGTACTTCTCCTATAACCACTTATTATCTCAGGTCGCATGGTGTCAAAAGGATTAAAGAAATCCCACCCAAAATCTCCGTCTGCCGATTGAGGCATTGGTGGTGGCATTTGCATATAGAAGTACCCAAAACTTTGTTCCTCTCTCTCAACTTCTTCACGAGTCTCATCTCCACTAGAATCTGAAGCTAAAGAGGACATACATGACTCACAATCAACGGCTTCATGGGTTGTGGACTCAGAAGGCTTTTGTTGAAGAAACATCGGTTTTGTAATAACATTTTCTTCCGGCGGTGGTGAAGATGGAGAAGTAGGAGGTAGAGTAATAAGAAATGGTAAAGTTGGTGAAGAGTGACGAGCCACAAAAAGTTTTATAGCTGCTGCCACTGCGTAGAGTGATTGACAATATCTACAATGCGCCTCTGCCAGTGCATATCTTTTCTCCACAGCTAATTTTAGCTGCCGTTTTCTCTCTCTGCAGATAGATACTACTTCTTCTTCTTCAAGCCTTGACGCAACACATCCCATGTTTATTTCCCTTGCTGAAGCTGGTGCTTCTTTTGTGGGGCCTATGCATAGGCGTGAAGGTTGTTTTTAAAGGAATTCAAAAGACTAAAGCTAGAAAAAAAAAGATCTTTTTGGAAGATATATGTATTCTTCCTGGAAAAAAAGCCAGCGGGTTGGAGAAAAAAAAAAAAAGAAGGGTATTATGTAGGTTTTAGCGGAGGTTTCAGATACATTAGAACAGAAAATGTAGTTTTTGGTGATAAGTGGCGCCCATCAACTCTTTATCTTTTCTTAAACAGAGGAGTGTTTCTGCCAGAAGTTTTGACCTTGGAGAAGTTTTAGAACTATCCATGCACAGAAACACAAAAAAGAAAAGATTCCAAAATGTAGTAACAGAAAGATTATGTTTGTTGCCGAGCAAGAACGGAAAGGAAAGTGAATTCTTTCGAAAGAAGAATGCTTCTCTTTTTTTTAATTTCTGGGGATAGCACGAGTATAACGTGACGAGAAAATGCGGAGGAAGATACCCAGAGAAGTTTTCTGCTAAGCAAAATTGTCGCACCAGAAAATGACTTCTCTTTCCGAAGAAAAAATGAAGCCTTTTCACTTATGCTAAACAGACACTTAAAGAGTTGATATCACATCTTAACGAAGTGTTTGCTTCGGATGGCAGAGAGAATGAATGGATAGAGGAAGAGGCAGTGCAAGAACTAAACACAGCGAAGGCCGTCAAGAAGGTCGGGGTTCGATAAAGACACGGAAATAGCAATGGCATCCTTGTACTTGATAATGCGGAGTACACCAAATGAATTGGCGTACAAATACAAGGAGCAATGGAAAACCAATACTCTGACCCTGACCCTGACACAAGCCAAACTCACCCGCTCACTCTTTTATCACTCATATAATCACAATAATCGATAAAATAGTCGCTTTGGGATTGTATCTCCTGGTGGCTCCGGAGGAGCTATAGCTACAGGATTAATCATGTCGGGTATTGCTAAATTTAGCAGATTCATGTTCGAGGGAAAAAGCACTTGAGACAGACCGGAGAGTAAAAAGAGGAGTCAAAGGTACAATAAATTACTGGTACAAGCATGATGACCACTGCCGGGTAGAGGTAAAAATTTGTCTTGTTCTTTTCTCTTCTTTTTCCAATGAACTCTTAAAGAATTTCTAATAATGGGAATATAATTGTGACTATTACATAGTCAGTCCCACTAGATTTAAGATAACTAAAAATCAAAGCGGTCGTTGTCTTTATGACCATTAGCAAATCTAGTCAAAGAGCTGTCAGAAGTGGCTATCTGAATTCTGAAAATAAAAAATTTTGCCGGGATTTGGTGTGCAGTGGGTTTATGCATAGAAGCATAGAAAAGAAGGCCCTTTCTAACCAATCAGGTGCTCGGCTAGCATTCACTACATTGGCCATTTCATTGCATGTGAACTTGCCAGCTTACCATTCATTTTCTGAATCCCTGAGCTGTGAAGTAATCTCTTATTTTTGCCACAGATGAGAGCCCAAGAGGGCCACTGCTTAACATCAGCGTTGGTAGGAGTAAAGCATGATCACCACAGTGAGCATTGCTTCCTATTTTCCGGAATAGATGCCCAAGGTAGCTGAAACTAGCTAGGCTTCAAAGAATCTCTGGTTGGTTTCTGATTTCTCTTTAGTTTGTTTGCGAAGAATTTAAGACACACCCCAAGTTATGTACTGTTATAGAATCTAACTCTAATGATCCAGTTAAGTCAACATTGTCACATTTACTGATGTCTCGTCAAACTCTTAACGATCCCCTCCCTCTCTCTCACACCAACTTGACTCATGCCTTTACATGTTGCTTGACGACCGCTCAACTTGCACATTTACTTGCTGAAAGGAGAAAAGAATGTGTCATCAATCATATATTTAACCAATATCTTACAAAGGGCCTTCAAAAGGTTAATATGACACCATCCCGTACTGTGCGTGATGCTTGGAATGTTTAAAAAGGATATCCTTCTGGTACGTGAGTATTTAAACTGTTAGAAACATGCTTCAAGATGCCACCTAAATGCTGGTCCAACACGGGTTAGGAGGGACGCTTATTAAATCCCCTTCCTCTTGCCAATAGTGGCATTGAGAAGGGTGCTTAATGCTTATTTTGTTCAGTATTTGTTTAAGTAGTGATTAAAGAGAGCGAGATTTAGGTGAAACACAATAGAGATACTATTTGCGGTTGAGCGAGAATATGCCTGCCAAGAGTCTGACAAGTCCACATTGTGAATCCATTCTCCCCACTTCCTCAACATTATACATACCATTATACTTAACTATGCGTCCAATGTAAAAATCCAGTCTTGATATTATTATTTTGTAAGTTGTCAGGTTAAGGACTGTTCTTCTGTTTGCAAGTTTTCAATTGAAGCAATTCACGGCTCAGGAATCTGCGGGCCATTTTGCAACCAACTATGCAACTAATCTTCCTTCAACTTTTTTAGGTCCATGAGCAGGTCAAGCTCGTCAGGTTTGGAAAATCTCCCAGATTTGTTATGAGCAGTTCATATAATATTGGAAAATTTGCAAAACAAGCAGGGTGGACGTTCTGCTCGACATAGGATCAAAATACGTGCAATTTTAATTACTTTCTACTCTTGCATCCCATTACCCACAGCTTCACATAATGTTAGAATCTTGGATTTTGAAGGATTTCAGTGTTCATGTTGTAAGCTCTTCCTTTGCAACTGTGCCAAATGTTGGCTTTTGTACTTCAAGTAAGTTCGTAAAAGTATGAACAGATCTTTTAGAACTGTTTTTTCCTGGGTAAAGAGGGTCGAAGGAGATCCCTCACTCTGATATTAAACCAAAGCGATGAATGTTATGATTAAGATGCAGCTTTTACTTGCACCCAAAGCAGCCATGGAAGTTAGTTTAATGATAGATAAATCATGGTCTATGGAACAAATAACTTGGCAACTATATAACAAAGAGGCCAACGAAGAACATAATCGAAGTACAAAACTTTTGTCCATACACACTTATCCTTACTTTTGACACTACTAGTTGGAAGTCATCATTTTTGGCAGCCTCGGAATGAAAAGCCATCTCCTTTGCATCACATACAAACAGCAACTTCCATTGAAAGATTAATCAGAGTTAAACATCAGACTTATCTCCGCATGGGTGAGTTAAATAAACAATACTAACAAGTACACACAAAAAATTCATTGCATTAACATTTTAGAACCTGCTTATATCAATCAATTGGTCTGATAACATGTTAAAGGCACAGTATCAAATTATATTCCAAGTCAATCAAATTCCAGGTTCAAAGCATTTTTAACAAGAACATTACCTGTATGCCACTAATCTCTGTCTAATGTGCTCCCTTACACAATCGCCTCCAGTAAACTAATAGCTGTAATGCCAATGCTTTTGACATATTCTGCCACGAACCAACCATAGCTGAAACTTTATCCCTCTGTTAGCACCTCTAAAATTTAAACAGCCAATAACTAAGAAGAGTAATGATAGGGACTTAAGTGTCCAGTTTATACACCTCAAAGAAGAAGACACCCATGGGCGGGGACACAATGACAGAGTAGAAAACTTTCCAGGAAAATGATTATAATAATTATCTTCTGCTTCTGTTTCTAGTTTTTAGGGCATAGAAGCTAAAGGTAAGTACCACTTCTGAGTTAAAAGTTACAGTGTATGTCAAAGAATTGAAGGGAGGCTCCTCTTTGTCTCTTCTTGAAGCTATCTGCTATTCACACGAGAATAATATAACAGACAAAAATATGAGATACAGTTTCATCATGTACCACCAGCTTCTGCTGGCGTTGTACAAGGAGCCAGTGTGTTTGGAGGGAGGCTGATTCCACCACCCCTCACAGATATATTAGACGACTTGACTGAGGTAGCTCTGCTCATAACATTTGAGTCAAGAAACACAACAATCACAGTGATGTCATCATGGAAATGGCGTCTGACACCACGATCAATCTTCTTCAAGTCTGAATACCTCATCTCTCTCTTTTTGGCTGCTTCTTGAAGAGCAGCTTTCACCAGCCTCCTTGCAATCCCCTGGATGTAGATGTAACACACTTTTCAATATGACAGTTTTTGGTATATTTGGAAAAGAATGCCAAAGGATTTTGTGCAGAATGTACTCGTAAGATAGGTAACAAGTAAATCATTTAACACAAAAGGCAATAGGTGTTCCGATTCAAAAGAAACAGCAGCAACCAATTCATTACAAGTTTTCACATTCTAACCAAAGAAATTTAGATAAACAATTAAGGCTCTACCAGATGATTAGATAATGCCTAGCGGTAAGCTATATATGTCTTACACTTCTTGGATGGTTTTGTACGATATCAACTGCTTCTTGATTGCTTAAATGCTCCCAAAGACCATCAGAAGCAAATATAACAACTTGATCATGTGGCTGCAACTGGTGCACTGATATTGATGGTTCTGCACTCAATATTGGCTTTCTGAAAGGCTCTCGAAGTCGAAACTTAGCATATAGAGGCTCCCTGTTGAACTCAGCCTTTTTCAGATATACATCACCAATAGATCTGGAAATCTGAAAGGTCAAAGAATTATTATAATAAGTAAATGATCTGAATACTGAGAAGAACTAGATCATATCTGGTTGCCATGAGCAAGCGAATTAGTTACAATCACCAAAAAACAAAGGTGATGCATATGTTTAAATATCAAGACATCTCAATCCACTTGCCAGTTTTCTCAACAATTATTACGTGGAGAATATAAAACTTGAAACAAATATCAATTTGTACTTCCCATGGGTTATAGACAGCAAAAGGCTTTTTTGAAAACAGTTTTGGAAACTTTCATGTTACGTACACCACTCACCAAAATATTCATGACATCTAAATGAGAGTTACATTTTCTTTCAAGTCGCGATTCACCAAATATATTGAAACAGTTCAACATCAACCACTGATCAAATTAGTATGGCCAGCCAGTGATGGAACCTATTGAGTAGCTGCCAACAAAATATCACAAGCCTCTTACTGGAATTCATATTGCACATCTTGATTAATAAAATAAAGATATAAAACCGGAACAATCCCCTAAATTAAAGACATAACTAACATGGACAAGTACAATATGACCTTCTGGGCATATATAAGGACAATCTTCATCCTCTATATGCCTTGAAGTAGTGTCTCTTCACATCCTCAGGTAGGAAACAGTCTAAGAATTCTCCAAAATACAAGATATTTTCCAAATCCTCAGCTAGGGGACCAGTAGCTTTTCATCATCATGATTTCAAGAACAGAGCAATGCCAAAGATCGTTAATAGTTTGAGAAATTTTTTTACCAGAGCCATTTTTTAGATGAGAAAACATGTTTAAGAGGCAGAGGAGGAAGAAGAATATGAAAAAGAAGCATCAATATAATCAGATTTCAAACAGTTGATGAACTTACCTGTATGAGGCCTTTTACACGCCATACATTGTGTTTAAGAACTACAATCTGTTTGTCATCAGGGTGCAAAGCTTGCAGCTCCTGTCTCACAGATTCATGGCAAGCATTGTGCTCAGTTGAAAGCTGAATGGCCAGGACTTCCCCTGTTGCCTCTACAAGTCTACCCAAAACAGCACGGGAATCACCAAGGTTGGCAACGTAAAGGTTTCCACCAGAAACGACACCAACCAGACAGCATGATCCTACTGCTGCAATTTGCGGCTTCGTAGGCCACTGTCTTGTAACAAGAGAGAGAAAGCCCTCTTCAGTTGCTTGATAAGCCTTACGTATTACATCCGCTGACATTGCTTGTTGCTCTGAAGTAAATCCTAAAGAGTCAAACTTAAAATTTTAGTACACAATTAGTAACATGAGAAATATATCTGTCAAATCACATTAACATATTCATGTACAAATCTCCATTCAATTATCCACTAAAATCATCCTACTTATTCCCATCACTAGCTAAATGGTTCAGTTGAATACTCACACTAGGTAGACTCAGAAAAGATAAAGAAGAGCTTCCATCTTTCCTTTCTTTCTTTGACACTAGTAAATATGAATCTGACCTTGACTCCTTACCAAATAGGTGCTACACTTACAAATGGGGTAAGATAACAGCAGAAGCAAAAACCGATTGCCTGTATCTAAGTACCAATTTGGCTTTGTTAACATTCTACAAATTGAATAAAACATGTGAAATGACTCCTTTCCGTACAAACTCCTGAACTAACAAACTCAGAAATAGCAGAAATAGTGCAGTCAATAACTGTAAGAATAGGATACTCTCACAACATAGAAAACTTTTACTCCTGATACTAAATTGAATATGGAGGGTTCACTTTTCAAATGGATCACATGAAGTGAAAAAATCTGAAGCTGATGATCTTCATGACTCAATCAGAGGGTTACTGACAATAGGCTTCATTTCAGGAAAATTGAAAGAAGAAAAAACTTTTGTTTGCCCACATGAATTCTCGATCCGTATAATAGGTGACTGGTCCACTAATTCCACTCACCTAAAGGAGCATCATATATCTGTAGTTTATCCACCTCAATTTTCTTTGCAGCAGTTATGAGCACAATTGAATCAAAATTACAAACCAGAAGAAACAATTTAGAATCACTTACTCTTCAGATGCTGAAAGAGATGATCATTAATGTAACGTGATGTCTCAGGGCCCCCATGCCCGTCATATACACCAACAAAGGTACCATAAGGACCAGAGTCATGTAAGCTCAAACTGCCTGACTCAATTTGGCTCTGATCCTCAAGCAAATTGTTGGCCTGCACTACTGCCATAGAGAATTCACCATTTACGTGCTGCCCCTGGTCTTTATACCATAACAGCCCATCTTGACGACCATTGATATCTGAACTTGTGTGGACATATCGATCAGACCTTGGCCGAAAGCAGGCCCTCAAAAAGTTCATCAACCCAGATAACATCCCTCATCTCATCCAAACAACCTCCCAATCATCCACATTTAGTAAATAGCCAAAATATACAAGACCCATAAACTGCAGTATGGAGACGTATCTACCTCTATGTTACAACAAAGCAAGCATGCACTGCAAGAAAGCAGCAATGGAACATATAAGAAATGGCAATTGTGACTTGAAATTCCCAAGTACAGATTCAATCCTGAATAATACGAGCGTACAATGAAAAGAGTATAAGGACTGGAATTAATGATTTGCAAAGTTGCTCCAAGCAACTTTTGACCCGAAAATCTCAGCTTTCAACTTTACTTATAGACTTCTCGAGAAAGAAAAGCTATGCGACCAACTGTACGAGGAAAAACTAAAGACAAATTCTAAGTTGAAGAGGAACTTCACAGATCAACGAAGTGATGCAAGAGTTTTCAACACAAATTACAACAAGACCGAAAAAACATAAAACTTTACACAATCACAACCCCATCTTATTTTAACCTATAAACAGGAAAACTATAAACCTACCAGCCGTTGATGAAAAATCAACAGAACCGTAAAACGAGAGACCTTTGGAAATAGAAAGGTCAAAGCCATCGTTTTCACACATCTAAAGAGTATAGCCAACCGTAAGGAAACCCAGAAGGTCCAAAGTTTTTGAAACAA
>JANQAP020000592.1:2685204-2702345 GCA_026874005.2 Erythroxylum coriaceum | reverse complement strand
TTGATACTAATCGATACCATCACTTTCAATTGGTACCTGCCAGTAACTAAAATATTAGCCAGAATTATAATTTTTTTAAAAAATTAGAATTCAATTGCAAAACAGTAAACTTTTCCTATATAAATTAATAGTTACCTATACATAAAAAGGAATATGATTTAAATTTTCTATAATTTATTTAATAAATTATTTTACATCTATGATTGGTGTAAGTATGCAATGTGATTTTGTTTTGAGTTGTTTGTTGTAATTTGCGATGTAGATGGAAGATTTAGATTACGAGGACAATGATTTTAGTGAGGAGGATGAGGAAGATGATGATGATGATGACGTTGACGACGACGATGATGAAGCAGAGGAAGAAGGAGAAGAAGACGATGAGCAGAACGATAACCATAACAATGCTGAGATGGAAGATCTAGAGAAGGAATACAAAGATCTTAGGAATCAAGAGTTGTATGTTTCTTTCTTATTTTTTAAATTTTTACACAGTTATTAGTTGTTGGTTCAGAGCAATCAAATTAAAAAGAAAAGTCAAAGAAATGAAATTGTTGTTCTATTTAGAAAATTGAGGTGCATAAGCATTTGAGAGTGATAAAGAATTGATAATTTGATTAATTGAAATTTTGTTTCCTTTCAGTGATCTATTGAAGAATCTAAAACGACGTAAGGATGAAGACATGCTTAAAGGTCAAGTAGTAAAGAATCAGAAGGTATTTTTTTGTTCCTTTGTTGACAAAAACACTATTGCTTTTCATTGATAATTGATTTGTCTCATTTTGTTTGTAAAGGCTCTTTGGGATAAAGCACTTGAGTTTCTCTTTTTACTTCAAAAGACTTTCTCAAGTTTAAATAGATTGTCACTAGTATGTTTCTTGTTTGCCTCTCCAATTTATGGTAAGGTATTTGAGGAATTATAGTCAAGTGAGACGGAATTTTCTGCAGGGAACCAATTAGGTCTTCGTTTTGTGAATCAGATAGAGTTTTCGTAGCATATGATGATCTCATCTCCTCATCCAAGAAGACTTTTAATTCACTACTTGAACTATAGGAGGTAAATGACCAATATATATGTGCTGAGTGTTGCATTTTATGCAACTTTGTTGGCTTCATTCACCACTAATCTTATTGTTAATTTCAGGCTTTGATTGAGAAGAATGGTATGCTACAAGTTTAAATTTCTTTCTTATATATTATTATCATAATGTCCATTGAACTGATTTTAAATGGACAGTTGTTAAATATAAAAACATTTATTCAAATAAGTAAATAGGTATTAATGGTATCAATATGGTTTTCTTTGTTTTTTTTTGTCTTATGAAGGTAAATATGCACAACCTTCAAAAAAGCATCCAAATGATTCTGAAGATATTAACGAAGAATGGTTACAAATTTCCCAAACTAATAGGAGGTGTGTCATGTTACATGTTTAAATGCGGGATAAATTTTTGTTTGTGAAAGAAATGAGTCACAGTTCTTTGATATTCACCTAACATTTTGATCAAGATATTTAGACAAACTTTTTATTCTACGGAAAGAGTTTGAGCATTCACTGACTGCCGTTGGAGAACACTTTTCTTGCTTCATTTTTTATTTTTGGTCCAATTTTGTTTAGGATTGCTCTTAAAATCGTTGGTGATGGATTGAACTGTTATTAGAACTCGAAATGTAATATAGTGTTAATCTTGCTATCTGTTAGAAGGCAAAGGCCTACCTTTTGAACATAGTCAATGCATGATCAATAGGTTCCAAAAGTATTGCACTATTCACTAAATCATATAATCGTGTTCTTCTTCTTACAGTGCTTTGCCTTCTATATTCATCTTGAAGATGGAGAAAATATACAAAGAGGACAGTGATTGTCAGTAAGGTCTGAAATTTTCAAAGCTAAACTGTCTCCAGGAAAAGAGTTGAGAGAGGAATTAGAGAAGGAATTTGGAGGGTTAGCCTACCAATAAAGAGTTATAAGTTTCAATACTTAGCTACTGAAAATGTACATGTATTCTTGTACTTGCTATGACAATTAGTATTAGCACCTGAAAATGAATGACATGCAAATTGTAACACTATTCGTTTCTCCTTTCTAATCATTTTGTGCTGCTCTTACTAGTAGCTTCCTGTGATTATTAGTCTCAATTAATTTTGCCACTCACAAAGTGAAGTATGTGAATATTGTGCTTTCTTTGATGGAAATGGACTCTAGAATGAATCTATTTTAGCTAATTTATGCTATTATATACATATAAATCTGTGTAATATAATATTTATTAACAAAAGTGTTAATATATTACAATAATATGCAAATACATATTTTAGATTAATTTGTAAAATTTATTATAATAATATGCATGTGAGTGATCTTAAAAAGGATGCACAAAACAAATTGTAAGCTTATTTTTTTACTAAAAAATGATGGAGTTTTTTGACATAAAAAACTATTTAAAAGTGAAAAATATCGACAGAGAAAAGCATCTAAAAGCTTACACAAAGCGTCTAAAATAGCATTGCCTCTGAAAAATTACAAACGTAGGAAATAGATTTTCGACGCTTAGATGTGTAAAAATGTATGTTTTTTCGACGCATCTATGTATCTAAGAAAACTATCGAAAATAGTTTTTGTGACACTTGTTTTTTTGACGCTTTATAAAGCATCTAAAAATTTTTTTAAGATCAAAAAAAGTGTCTAAAAACTCCATATTTTCTTGTAGTGAAATAATAAAGATACAAATTATAATATATTAAATAATTTTTTAATTAGACTTATACAAAGTGATTATAGAATATATAACTAAATATATTAGTTTAACATAATTTAAATATATTTAATAAGTATTTTTTAAAATTTATATATTTCATATTGACAATATATATACTTTTTAATGCATACATATGAAACAATTGTTCTAATAAATTTTGAAAAACATAAAGGTAACATTTGAAATTAAATTTATTTATTATAAATGCATATTTTTTACTTTGTGTCATTCTTAATTATTATACCTATATGAGAATTAAATGATTTTTTTCTCATCTTAATTATGAGAAATATATGAAAATTGTATTAATAAAATAAAAGAAATATTATTATATCAAGTTTATATTATTATGATTTATTGGATGAGATTGAAGTAAAGTAAAAAAAATTATCTAACATAATTTATTGAAAGACTGTTTTACAATTTTATAAATTTTAAATACTAATTTTAAAATTTTTAAAAATTATCCAAAATGTTATCTAATATTGACTGGTACTAGTATCGTATCGTACCAAAACTTATGAATGACAAATAAGTCTAAACACGGTTCCACCCAACCTGACTTAAAGTCAATAGGCCTGACTAATTTGACCAAGTTTTGGGCTAGGCTCGAGATATTTTTCAAAGTTTTGAGCTTTGGATCGGGTTGGGCAACTTTGGAAAACAACGTTGTTTTCCAAATTTTAAATTATAAAATATGGGCTAGCCTGAGTTAGAATTTTTAGGTAGGGTTGGGGTTTGAGCATATCCGACCTATTGCTATCCCTATAAAAGTCAAATCTAGTACGATATTTTTATCAGGAACAGAGGAACCCGCAGTCGCTATGCTTTGGATGCGCACTGAGTAAACTTTCGGATTGACACAATAACTTGCAAATCACGTCAATTAGGTACTTCACACTAGGTAAGTTGTGTACGACGAGCTTGATTGAGATAGTGTAGGTAAGGGAGATTTGAACATAAAACCTTTTGATCCCATGCTCCCCACTCCACCAACTCAACCATCCCTTAGGGGACTAGTACAATATTCATAACATTGATTAAGAGATATCTTATATTTAAATATATTTATTAGATTATTTTATTTTAAAATTTATATTAATTATAAAGTAAAATAAATAACTAAACTAAATTTATCATATTTTTATTAGTAATTAATATTAAATAAATCAATAGTACATATTTAGAATTATGAAAAAAACAAAAAAAAAGTAAGATCAATTTTTGTAATTTTCATAAGTTATGAAAATAAAAAGAAACTAAAAAAACTCAAATGAACAAATTTTTATATAAATTGAAAATGAAAACAAAAAATAAAAGATAAAATGAAATCAAACAAGTCCTTATTAATGTCAGAATAATCATATTTTATGATTGAACATAACAAAATATTAAATAAAAAAGTAGAGATAAATTAATTTTTGAATTAATCAAGTAAATAATTTTATTTTAATATCTTATAAAATAAAATTAATAGAAATTTTATTATGTTATAAAAATAAAATCATCAAATGAGTAATAATTTATTTATAAACTTAAAATTTATTTGTTTTTATACATTTTAATTACTAAAAATAATTTTATTTAAAATTTACATATTCTAAGACATTTTAATTTTAAAAATATTTAATAAATAATTATCATACTTGAAAAATAATTATTGAAAATTAAAACTAATAATAAAATTATATCAGTTATATTTATTATTGATAGCGAATAATTAATCATTTTTAATTAATGATAAATTAAATTATCATAAAACAAAAAAGAAAATAGTTTCTATAATTTTTATAAATTGTAAAACTTGAAAGAAACTAAAATAGAAAACAGAAAACAAATTGAAACAAACTTATTTTTTACTAAACTTGAAAACAAAAAAGCCTAGTGAAAGCAACAAGCCCTTATTAATCTCTTATACTAATTTCTTAAATTTTATGATCCCAAATATCGAAGATTATTATATTGTTCATAAAAAAAAAAAGCAATTCCTTGTAATATGATACCCGATCATCACACAGCTCAGATTGCTGTAAGAGGAAACTTGGTTTTTCTGGTTCAAAAATACTAATTATGTAAGAAAGTTTATGCATAATAAAGCTTTTGCTTTAATAACTTCTCTGAATAAAGTGGTTTATTTGCATGATGTGCTTCGAGGAAGTAAATGCATCAAACAAACCCAAAAAAAAAAGGGGGCTTTCAACAAGTTCATAGGGTATGCGGTTTTGAGTTCATTCATGGGGGAAAAAATAAAAAAAGAATGGAACCTTTTGCAAAACCTTATCCGCACTGCACCCAAAAAGAGAACCTCTTTTCTTTAAAGTTGTTTGCAAATTTGGTATTCATATAAATCATAAAGTTTGACACAATTTAGAAAGCAGTGTAGTAAGTGGTGCTATAACCATAGAAATTGTGTTATGTTCTTAACGAATTTGTTTGGTTTCATATACCATGATCTAGGAGATTCCTAAAACAAAGATATCTTGGACTGTTTTATAATTCAACTTGGCCACTGATGCAAGATGTCACAAGCCACAGCCAGAGGGTAGAACCAAAAAAAGAGTTTCTGAGTTCAACACATTATTTTTTTTCAGTTGCTAATCGATATAAAAAGGACAAAAAAAAAAGAAAGAAGAAAAAGCATAGAAGAATCAGACAGAATGGCTCCAGGCCAATAATGCTAATCTTGTGTCTGGATATGGTGGTTTACTAACGTGCGCATGTGGCAAATACGCTAAGTCAATAATAGTTTTCAGGTAATTTGATAAGATGGCGTGATCCACCAACTGTATAATGTTTGGTACTCAAATAGTTGAACTGTTAAGTCTTTGTCAAGAAGGCGACTTTCTACTTCCCTTTTAATGTGGTGCAACAGTGGATATGGCGTTGAAGTGAGCTATCACACAGTACGTCTATTTATTCTAACATCACCATTTCAGTTCAGCTCATTCTCTGGTTCCGAAATCAATCCCTTGTCAATGTTCCTTCCCTTGTAGATTCTTTCAGTGCAAAATGTCAAGTTACGGGCTTGTTTTGAGCTATACTGAATAAGCTTTGGCAATGGCTGCTAATCGCAATCCATTGTAACATAAAAAAGGAACGTGCTTGGCTGCCGAAAATGAGTGGCTGGAGCCAACTCACTACAAAATGCTTTTGCTTTAGACATGCTAAAGCAGATTTAGTTGGAATTATAAACTATAAACTGTACCACTATCTATATTTGTTTCAGGCAGTTTCTGGTTGAGCTTCAGTTCATGTGAAGTGCTAACAAATCAATATTTGCTTCAGTTACATAGTAAATGTATACATACCATGCCAGATGAAAATGAATGTTTGAATATGAGACACTAGGTTACGTTTGAAAGCAACTTGTTCACTCCACTTGATTTGATTGGTACTTTTGCCAGGGTAGGGCCTTACTATTAGTCGTCGATCAGGTTTTACAACCTTGCTCCACAGCTCAAGTAAAGTTGAGATACCTTAGCTATGTCACTATCAGATTCATGTTTAACCCTATATGGTCTATCAATAATCGGTTCTCAAGTCTGCTATATATGGATAGGAAAGGTGGTGAAATTTTCTTGTATTTCATTGGAAGAGGCATTTTTTACTCTTGGTAAGGACTATATTTTGCATGTTTTAGTGGCTGAAAATGTGGAACACATTGTAGGATAGTCAAACACGTGTTTGGCATAGACCTTCGAGCCAAATTTGCATCACAACTCAAGCTTCTCTTTGTTTCGAATTATTTACTTAATACCTCCATCTTTCCCATTCCTGATGAAGTTCTCAGTTGAAAACGCTGACAAGCTTCTGGATATGCGCTTCCTAAGAGAACAAAAAAAAAAACATTGGCAAACTCTTTTAATTTTGGTGTTCAGTGATGAGTTAAAGAAATTTTGTATTTGTTAAGCAAGCATGACTATGTGGTAGTTATGGGAGAAGATATAAATGTCCATCCTCTCTTTGCCTACAATTTGTTTTTATTTGGTATAATTTCTCGCTTCTTCAATACCAATACCTAACTAAGAATAGTCATCGCAGCTAGTTTTCACTTTTCAAGAGGTAGAGAATGGCCTTACCGCATCCATAAAGCATTGCAATTTTGTAAGCCTCTCATGAGTATATTACGCATGGATATTGCTTATGCATATCACAATACATTAATCTTCTGTGTTTCAAAAATAACTAAAAACACCTTTAGTTTGCGGTGGTTTGGAAGTCACACATCAAGCAATGGAAGCCACAAAAGTGATCCGTAGGAAAGAGTCCCCATGATTGAAGAACATAAAAAATATGGTCGAAGAAATAGGATCAAGTAGATCATGTCCTCTTCGCCTTATCTCAACCACTAGAGATCGACAATTCGGATTATGTCCCAAATCTATTCAAAGTCGATGTCCAAAATGAGATCAATTTACTTGTCTAAGTTGTGACATTTATTTAAGGTGGCCCATATACCAGTTAGAAAATTAATGAACTACTCCGGTTTTTGTTTAATGAAATGTTTGGCCATTCACTGAAGAAAGGTCAAAGAATTAGCAATTTAGGCTCGTCCTTGGTTTAACACAGCTTAGTAGTTATGACCTCCCTTAGAGCTTTACATTTGCCCCTTTTGTTTATAGATCCATCCATCAAAGTAGAAGATACTTGAGATTATAATAGCCAAATGGGGAGTTTGGTTCTAGGGATTTAGCTTTGACTAGCTTGGAAGGTATATACGAGTCCTAACTCCTGTTGAAAGTTAAGGCGTGAACCTTTTTCCTTCCTTACGAAAGCCAAAAATTCCAAGCTTCACTGTCATGGGATGCCAGATGAGGAAGTATATGCATGCTCAAGCAAGCGGTCAAATTCGCTTATTCTTAAGCATCTGTGAATCTCATCAGCTTAGAAAAAGACATGCGTATGTAGATGTTGAGAATCCCTATAGTTGCTCCAATTTGAAATCAATGTTTCTCTATTCATGATAAACACAAGACATACAGAACATGCTTTATATGGTTCAATAGCTTTTGTTTACGGGAGACATTGATTGGTCGATGACTAGCAAATTTTATCTTCAATTTTCCCTGTTTGAATTGTTGGAGGTGAAGTCAAAATGTTACTAAATACCACTTGTTATGTAAATCAATTCTAGGAGTTTGAAAACTGGACTTAACTTTCAAATACTTCTTGAAGGGTTAATGATGTTGTTTTAAGGTCGATAACAATCTTCCAGGACTAAAAAGCTTATTGGTTAGAAATTTGTGGACACCTGAACTCCGCAATTTGTTGTAAAACAAGAAAAGTCTTAGTTCTGTTGAACTCCATTCCGATTCACTCCCCCAGAATATTAGAGAGGAGTAAAATGCATCTTCCAGGTCAGGATGATGATGGCATCGTTGATAAACAAGGTCCATAACTTACGCAGATTACTTAATAACTAAGAGAACTGATGATTCATCCATTTTACAAGCTTGATACCATAATGGAAATTGTACGGATTCATCCATCTCATTGTGAATTAGTCAAAGCCCAAATGATGGATATTATCTACTTTTACAAATGAAATAAAAAATTTAAATTTCTGAGTTTTAAGTCAAAATTAAGAATATTACAAAGTAATACAGACCATTTGTTTTCATTTGTCATTTCCCACTTCATGTGATCTTAATCGATCAAAATCGTGAAAGGAAAAAAAAGACCTAGTACGATTGGTAATTGCCAGATGGGGAGTCATCTCCCAACAAGAATCCCCAAAAGGTCTCTAATATGTGGGCATCATCTTGGACAAGATGTTTCATCTTCAACTAATGTCATAATTCAAGAGAATGGACCACTTTTTTAGGTTTAGGTCTTAAAAGATTAGGGTTACGTCACATCACTTTAAATCAACAAGTAAAACTAATATTAGGATTATTAAATCCCTCAAATCTATATATACCCATGTGAATTCCCATCCAAATCCAAAAGTTGATCCATGTCTTATATCCTGCACCAACATTTCTTCCAGCATTAGCCAATAGAAATAATGGTAATTGATAAATTTTTGGACTTTCTCAAAACTCACGTATTATTGGACTTTCTTATATCCCGAGTCTCAGTAAGATTTTTATTGAATATTATTTCTGCTGATGGTAAATTTTTGGACTTGCTTTTGATTATTTTACCACCAAATTAAGATAATTAATTATTGAACACATGCTTCAAATTTCTTTATAATTAATCTATTTAATTTTAAAAAAAACCACCCTTAATGAGGCTTAAATCTCCTTTTCTATTTATAAGCTTTCAACCCTTGCTTTCGTGCTTCCTCATTTACCTTAAAAAAATTGTTTTCAACTGTCCTCAAAATCAAATCAACAAATCAAAGAAGCAAGATAAAAAAAAAGGAACAAAATACAAGGGCTCTCTCTTTTAGGCTTGAGTTACATGAGAACCATTTCCATTTGTCATGCTACGCAAAGGTCTTAAAGTCCAACTAACATACAGGGCTTTGGCCCATAATTGAATCATCACTATCAATCTACCGTGCGTGCGATCTTTGTCTCAACATAATCCAACGGCTACGATGTGAACTTTGGCATGGAAGTACATTAGCTTTGAGAACTCGAGTCCTAACACTGCTCAATCACTTTTGTTGCGTCTGAAACTCTAAATCTCGCGCTAAGATGCAAGCTTTTTGATTCTACTTTCTGTAAGCTATGGCCTTTTTTGGTAGAATCAATCAAACTAAGCTTAAACTATTGTCTAACCAGTTCAAGCGATGTTACTCTCTAATCCCTTGTGCTTCTTCTTCGTTTGTATACACCACTAGAGCCTCCAGATCGCTAGTGTCCGAGTCTTTTTGGCCTCTTCATGATAGGCACTGCAATTTTCACCTCAACGTCAGGTTTTTTGCTGCTCCCGCTCAGGTACAATTGGCTTCTTCTCTTCCTTTGTTGGAAAACATTGCTGTTCGCTGTCTTTGTGAGAATTATGAAAAGAGCTTTTGTGAGGAGCCACTGAAAAATCACTTATAGGGTACATGATCTAATGTGAGTTTTAGCTGTTTCCTTTAGTGCTGGTTATTGCGTAGAGGTTGATTGGTTAATGAAATTCGAGTACTTTATATGGGGAAGTTCTTAAGCGACACTTGGTGAATATGACGTGTCTTGAAATTCCAGTTCAAGTCAAATAAGGAAGATACGAGCACAAACGGGCCACGCTTAAATGATGAAATCACTGGTCAGACTGTTAGGCTTGTTTATGACGAAGGTATGTACTTCGCTCTTGGATAAAAATGGTTATGGATATCTTTAATGTGCTTATGAAATGTTTGATGTATTATAAAATCCAGTAATAGATACATTTTGGCAATAGTACAACATAGTAGGTTTTGAATGCAACCAATGCAAAACCTTAATGCACCTGTCGATACTTAATTTCATTCTTCTTTCCGCTCAAGATATTGAAGTGGACATTGCTGGTTGATGGAATTAGAAAAAGTTTTAGATTTCAGGGCTATGCCTCCAAAGGCAGTGATTGAGGCAATGGATACTGTTCATAGCTAGTTTTGGTCCTCATTCTACTTAATTGCTAGTAACCTTCCTTCTGGTCAATCTTTTTTAGTTGCCTGCCTGCATACTGAGGATGAGTGACTGGTTCTTTTTCTTTTCATGATCATGAAAGTGGATTGAAATTGTGGAATTTGGTCCCAGCAAGGGTAAAAAGTGAGTCATGGAAGTGAAACTGAATTAACAAATTAATTTCTTATTTTCTAAAGCTGTGATTACAAAAGCAACGAATTAACTCATCAATTTCATGATGACTTAATTACTGTATTCATACAAGGAGCTAGTAGAGTCTTCCATCACTGGGTTCTCTATATTTTGGATGATTTTGGAGTCAGTTAAAATTTACAGTGATGAATCTGTGCAGGACATGTTATTGTCTCTCTTCATGAAGCACTACAACAAGCAAGGAAACTGAATCTTGATTTAGTGGAGGTACGCTCTTAAAATTATGTCTGTGGTGCTGGATTTTCTTTTCCTGGCTAATTCATCACCATGCTATATGTTGCCTTGTTATTTTTTAGCTGCTTAATCTCATATTTCTGACTGCTTTTATTTATCTAGTTTCCCATGTAATTCAGTATTGTTTAAGGCTTGTGTTCCTTTGTTGCAGGTTCAGAGAAATGCTAATCCAACTGTCTGTAAAATCATGGACTTTCACAAAGAGAAGTATGCTCAAGAGTTGAAGGAAAAGGAACGTGCTAAAAGTAAGGTATGAGAATATCAAAATATTTCTTTGTATTCAGTACTTCTGTGGTAAGGTTATGGAGAATGCTGCTAGGCATTAGAAATGGCCCTTTTATGATAGCATAATTTTCTCAATTTCAGAAATCATTTAAAAGGGTCAGGACAAAGGTGATCTTACAAGATAATATTCATGGTGGAAAACATGCTCTTAGAAGTATGTGCAGAGCATGTACAAACTTGATCCTTCTCACTGAGTTTAATGAATGTAAAGCATTGCATTTAGTAATAAGTTTAAGAGTTCTAAATTTTCCCTTCCTATTTTAAATTGTGGGTATCTTGCCACCTGTTATTTTCCTTTCTTACATTGCTGTGAATGATATTTGAGCAGCTGCTGCTATCATTAAGAATTTTTATATTAATCTATATACTGTTTATGCAGTCGGAGTTGCAATTGCGAAAGGGAGATTGCAAAGAAGTTCGATTTACAGGGAAAATTGTATGTTCTTTCCAAATTATTTTCAAATACAATCTCTATCATTACAGCTCAAGTCATCCCAAATTTTGATTAATTAATCAAAAGCTTTAAGGCAGCAATGGGATATGTCTTATGGGATTAAAGTTGAAGTAATGTCAACTGTTGGGTCTTTAAAAAATCAAAATCATATGAACAATTTGCTTAATTATTTGGTAGGGAGTTATACCTATTAATAGTGAGGGATTACCTATTAATGATGGGGGACTATATGCAAATTCATGTCACATAGTTTTGTAGATGCCTTGTTAACAGATCATCTGTTGGATTTGGGACAGACCTGGCTTTTATTAGTGTCCATGTGAATGCATCTCTATAAGTCTGTTGCGCCTGAAACTTCGTGGGCATACTTAAGGGGAAAATTGAATGTGCCTGCTGCCTGGGCATATCATGCATTCACTGACCAACCAACCTACTGTAGGACAATATTCTAATAGTATGTTCTCCTCCTTTAGATTGTATTCAGTATTACTTATTGTACTCATAATGGATTCAGCAGCTTCAATAATACACCACTCTTCGTTAGGGAAATGTTGAATTCAATATTTTCGGTTCTCCTTTATTCTCATATCTATCCTGTTACAGACAAATCCTATATGACTGAAATTATTTTATGTTTACTTATTGTTGTCTGAACAATGAATTGAGCTATTACATGGAGTTGCACACTGCTATTTGACAGAGATGGAAAAGAGGTGGGTTGACATTAAAGCTTCTTACTCTTTTGCTTTCAGGAACAAAAGGACTTAAAAATGAAAGCAGATACAGTTAAGAGATTGATGGAGCGTGGCTATCGTGTGAAGGTACTTTTCTTTTTTTCCCAAGGAGTTCCAAAATGATTACTATATACCATTGTTTTATAGGCATTTGGGTAGAGGAGCCATTGGTTGGTGTGATGGAAGAGTCTTGGGCTTTTAGCTTAATTGTGCACGCTGATTCTGACAGCTACTTCATGCAGAGATTTTAGGTGTGGGAGTATCATAAATTCCCAAGTTCTGCTGTTTGGAACCCCTACTTCTGGGACTTGTACTTGAAAGTGGTGTTTTTGAATTACATCATTACTTTATAATTATGCAGCAAAGTTCAATTACGTAGACACAGGACTTAAAGGACAAAATGAATAGGAATAATACCCCCTTCTCCATCATTCCATTTTGGCACTGTTTAATATTTATTGGTACCTCATAATGCTTAAATATGAATTTTCCCTAGAGTTGCATGATATTCATGTTTGCTATCTCTCTTCATATCATTTCAGGACCACTCTTTGGTATCAGGAGATAGAGAGGCTCGTAAAATTTTACTATGTGCACTATTGTTAGTAATGTCCATTCTTCATAATCATGAAGTACGTTTACTGAACAAGTATACATAGACATAGAGGATTCATACTTGAATATTTCAATTGAGCTTTTAAGGGCTACAAACCCACCTCGCGGTGATTTTAATCCAAAATTAAGCTTTTACGGCCTTCTTGGCTGGGGAGCTATATTACTATGTATGACTTGCTTTATTGGTAAACTCAATTACCATCAAACAAACATATCACATTTGTGGAGATGCAGCTTCCATATTCCGTCACCATTCTTGGTCATTGCCAGGAGAAATTTCCTTGAACCACTATACCTTCTCTTAATTGGCAACAGATATCCATTAAATCAATTCTTCTTTCATCCAATCATGGATGTGTAAGGGGATAATAATCTGAAAGAAGTCCTCGACTTCACAGATATGAAGATATTTTTGTGCTGTTTTGTCAAACATGCAGTGACATACCTTTTGCTCCATACTTTGCTGGGACTCAGATGATATCTGATATTGTTTTGTTTTATTTGTTTGTGTTTGTGTTTGTGGTTGCGTTTGTGTTTGTGTTTGTGTTTGTGTTTGTGTTTTGTGTTTGTAGTTTTCTTTTTTTTTTTTTTGTGGTTTGGTAACTGTACCGATAATTTGAAGCAGTGCATGGCCATGCCTTCTTCAAAGCACAAAGATGATGATTCTGAGGATTTGGGAGCATTGCTATCTCGTCTCACTCCTTTGGTAATGCCATAATTACATAATCTCACTCTGTATATATTTGTGTTTGTGTATGAACTTTTGTCAACCAACTTTTGGCAGATTGAAGATGTATCTGTTGTAGAAAGTGGTCCAAGGGTGGAGAAAAGACAGGCATATGTTATTGTTCGACATGTCAAGTTTGGACAATCAAAGAAAGGTAATTCCAAGAAATTGAAAGATGTTCACAACCTTGCATCTTTGCCCGAGTCTGAGGAGGAAACTTCAGAGAGTATTGAAGATGACCGGGACAACTGGTCTGTTGCTGATTCAACTGATAATTTTGATAAAGCATTTGATTTAAAGGGCGCAGACTCCCTTCCGTCCTCCCCCCCTGAGACAATTGAAACCAAAAATAGGTATAAAAGAAGTGCATCAAGGAATGATTTCCAACAATCACCGGCGAATAGGAGAGACTTATCCAGGTACGAATTACAGTTTACAAATCAGCCAAGGCAACCACAGTCCAGGTTTGAATCTCAGTTCCCAAATCAAGTCATGCAACCATTGTCCGATACACATTTTACTCCTTCAAACAGATCAAGAAAAGATATCACTGATTTATCTGCCCCCAGAAGTATAAAGCATCCAATTCAAATGCCAAAGCAAGAATCAGTTGATTCTGATATGTCAAGTAATTCTTCACGTGACTCTGGACGAGTTAGTCCTTTAACATCGAATGCTCCTGCGAAAAAAGGCATGGAAGAAAATCGCTATGGAAGATTTAGTCCTTCAACATCCATTACTTCTGGTCCTGGGAAACAAGACAGGGAAGAAAACCGATATGGTTCCTCCCGAAATCCAAATGCAGGAGGGTTCAGAATAAGCCCTAGCTTTCCAGGTTCAGAATCTAGCAGCAGCCATCAGCCTGGTATTAATAGGGGTGGACAAGGCAGATGGGGGGCATTCAGCCGAGATAGTCCAAAATATGAATGAAGTCAGGGCATCCGAGTCAAATTAGGATAATTTTTGTGGCTGTGAGATTAGTTCATTCTTTTTCCTTTTAATTAGCACCTCTTTGAAGGGTTGCAGAAAAATTTCAATGTATTTTTAGAACTCTAAGCAACCCTTAACTTTATTGGAATGATGTAGCATTAGAAAAGGACGCAATTGGAGAACATTAAGCTACCCATTCATTGAAATACAAATAACATTCTCCAACTATAACTTTGGCTTTGGTGTCGTTGTGTTAAGAGGAGACTTAGGTATTTGGCTTTATTAGTCGCGGCCTCTATTGTACATTTCTTTATTAATACAATTCATTTAACTTTTCCAAAAAAAAAACATTCTCCAACTATAACTTGACATTATAGTTTGATTTAGGATGCATTTGAAATCCAGTTACGAAATTGTTTCAAGTAACACCCTCAGTTCTATCAATTTAGACGTAATGATGCAATTGTTTAATCTTTATGATACTAAGTGTTAGACATAATGATGCAATTGTTTAATATTGAAGATACAGCTGCTCAATCATTGTGATGCAACCACATAATTACAGTGTTGCAATTGCCCAGTCATGTTAATGCAGCCACACACTTGCCGTATATAACTGTTAAGCCTGGGTGACGTAAATATGATATAATTGCTCCTGACTAAGAGAGAAGAAGAGAGAGAGAAGACACATAACTAAAGATGACAAATTGGACTGGCTCTTGCGAGAAAGAGTGAAGATATATCCCTAGGATGGTAAATTAGTCCGAATTTGGCTGGTCTAATCGGTCTATGCTTTATTCGAAATTAACGAGTTTAATTTGAGTTGATTAAATTTCAAGTCAAATTCATATTAAAAAAAATTTCAAGTTTTAACGTTCGGCTCGATTCTAAAGCCTGATTATATAAATATTAGAAGTGCCCTTACTCGCTTCCCTTGCCCTAGCACTGTGATAGTTCTCTTCTAACTCTTTTGCTTCACTTTTTTTTTCCTTATTCCTGTTTGTTGGCATGATCATTGGAATTAAATGGCATGATAATAAGAAATAAATCCAAAGATTATGGCAGACCATGATTATAAGAATACATAATTAGTGAAGATATCTTTTCTTCCTTGTATGTATATATTAGCTAGAATAGATACTTGTATATAATTGTACACCGAGAGGAATGAAAGGTAAGTATCAATTTATCAAATTCATCATGGTATCAGAGCTTGTCTGATGCAAATAACGAACGAATTGAAGCTGAATCGTAACTCGTATTGAATCCTTTTCCTTTTTTTTTCTTTCAATCCGAATGGAAGATTAACGCTCCATAGCCACTCTAACCACACCTATGAATCCAAAACCCTATCATTTTAACTGCATCATACAACCCGCCACCATCAATCATAGTTCAACAAGACAACACCACTTTTCCCACTAGTATCATTCTTGATGAAACAAAATTTCCTCTATGGTCACAATTGATGGAGATTCGCATCGGAGCACGAAATAAAATTGGATATCTCACAGGTGAAACAATGAAACCAGCACCCAATGATCCTGGCTGTGCGGCATGGGTTACTGACAACAACAAAGTTAAGAGCTGGCTTATTGATTCGATGAGCCCCTATTTGATGCAGCGATTTATTCGATTAGCCATCGCTAAGGAGATATGGGAAGTTGTTGCGAAAACCTTCTATGATGGATAGGATGACCCAATTGTTTGAATTGAATCAAAAATCCTTCACCACCAAACAAAATGATTGACCTTTATCCACCTATTATAATGAACTAGTTGCAATTTTTTAAGAAATTGATCATCGGATGGTCACAAACGAAGAGGGAGTTGCAGGAATTGTTTATATGCATTCTATGATAGCAAGGCTGCGAGTTCATATTTTCCTAAGTGGTCTTGATGCAGAATTTGACCAAGTTCGTGGTGAGATTATGTGAAAAGATCCAAAGCTAGATTTGGAAAGTACATATGTGTATGTACAAAAAGATGCTCAATAGAGGCAGACTACAGGAAATTCTCAACCAGTCCCTGAAAGCTCAGCCATAGTGGTTCATCGAAATAAAGGACGAAATAACCCATCATCAGATAAAACTAATAATTTTGTTTATAGTCATTGCAATGAGGCAAGACACTCGAAACAGCTCTGCTATGAAATTATCAAGTACCCAGACTGGTGGGATTTCTCAAAGAAGCCGATGAAAAATATTATTAGGAAAGTAGCAGTGGCTATGCAAGGGGACAACAAACCAACCCACGAAGAGAAAATGCAGCCTATTGCTAATATGGCTCAACTCGATATTTCTGGTAAGGTTGTTGTACTTTATGCCACTGCTAAGAATAGTAATTGGATTATTGATACGGGGGCAACCGATCATATGACTAATGATCATAACAAATTGCAAACAATTCAACCATCCTCTCAGGAAGACATCTCCACCGTAAATGGAAGCACTTCTGTAAGCATCCTACTCCCGCAAGACTTGAACTCGACATCGATGGGTGATGTCCGAGCTCGTGCCCCGCGAGGGTGGCGTACTAAGACACCCACTCAATTGGAAATCGGTATAAAAACTTTTTTTCTTTGTTTTCTTTGAAAACCACAATCACACATATTATGCGGAAGTTAAGCATCACATAGGGCCCACTCTC
>JANQAP020000592.1:2650856-2662294 GCA_026874005.2 Erythroxylum coriaceum | reverse complement strand
TCCCTATATTTAATACCCAATAGCTATCATCTTGGGTTCTTTAATTGGGACTCAAACTATAAGTCACATGGGCCATTTAAATATTCTAACAAGTGCTAGGTACCATAAGATACCAGTCAAATGGTTTCTATTGAGGAATCATGATAACAAAAATTGTTGTATCAAAACCAAAGGTACCCTATTCCTTTCAATCTTCCCACATCTGTAGATACATTCTCAAAACATGAGGACACAAATTCATATACCCTAAAACATGTACATGTGGCATATAAGGAAAAATAAAATAAAAAATACCGAAAGTATTAAACCCTATTATATGTTTTGTATGGGCCGATATTGTTATCCAACGAGGCCGTAGGCACATCACAGCAAAAGTGTTGTACTTATCCCACAAACGCTCCCGTTTCTCACTCCATCTCATAGACTTGCAGTTTAAGAAATGCCCTTTGGTCAATTGGTCCCTAAGAAGTAAACAAATCGGACCCTCCAATTTTCCCCATTTACACGATCCGACTCCTGTTCAGTAACAGTCGCCGGCGACTATGACTCAGGACGTCGAGATGAAGGAGCTCCCCGCTCCTTCCAACTCAACCTCCGTCTCCTCTTCCCCCTCCACCCTTCTTCGTACGCTCTCCCACCTAACCCTAATTACGTCAATTTCTCTGTCAGTTGTTTCTGTGCTTAATTGTTTCGATTTTGTAGATTTGAAGGAGATTGCTTCTCTCATTGAGACCTCCGCCTACGCGCGTGAAGTGCGCCGGATTGTGCGCGCCGTTCGACTCACGATGGCATTGAGGCGAAAGCTCAAAACTTCTGTTCTCACTTCGTTTCTTAACTTCGTGCTTACTCCTGGATCTGACCCGCATAATCGACTTTCCTCTTACCTTCCCAAAGTAAAGTTTCGTGCTTTTGTTTTGTCTGTTTTTTTGGGTGCTTTTTCTAATAATTGAACTTGCTCTTTGTGTTAGGGCTAGAGAACGATAATTTTTAATTGAACTAGTAGTAATCAAAATAAGCTTACATATTCCTAGAAATTCCCACTTAATGAAATTATGTGTTCTAGTTCGGTTGGTTGGTGATTGACTCAAAGTTAATTACATCCATTCCCTATTATAGAGGTTAGGTTAATTTTCCAGGTTTTTTGTTTTTATAGTTAATGATTAGGAGTGTATTTGTTGAGATGACAGGAAGATGATCATGAGATGGAGGTTGATACTGCAACATCGGCGGCTCAAGCTTCTCTGAAACACCCATTACCAGAACTTGAGATATACTGCTACTTGTTGGTGCTAATTTTTCTGATTGATCAAAAGAGATACAGTGAGGTAAAGGGTTAAATATTAAAATTGTGACTCATTTGTTGTGATATCTGAGAACTGAGTCAGTTGGTGCTCAATTTTTTTCTAGGCTAAAGCTTGTTCATCTGCAAGCATTGCCCGGTTGAAGAACTTGAATAGGAGAACTGTTGACGTTCTAGCATCAAGGCTTTACTTCTATTACTCTCTTAGCTATGAACTTACTGGTGATCTTGCTGAAATCAGAGGGTCAGTTTTATTTACGTTACTTTGAGTTTGATTCCTGGCATTCATGGAACATTATTGCTATTGTCTGAGTGAGATGACTGTTTGCTTACTTCTTCAATTCTGTGGTTAAGGACTTAAAACCTTTAGGAAAAACATTACTAGGTTTGATATCATGCTTTTTGTTCTTTGTTTTTCACCTAATGTCAATTCCCTCCCCATCAACAGAAATCTCCTTGCTCTTCACCGGATTGCCACATTACGTCATGATGAGTTGGGCCAGGTACTTCTGCAGACACAGGATGCATTCTTTACATGCTGCTGGAATCTTATAATTGGATAATCTTTTGGTGTAGGAAACACTTCTTAACTTGCTCCTTCGCAATTACCTTCACTACAACTTATATGATCAGGCAGAGAAGCTGAGGTCAAAGGCCCCACGATTTGAAGCTCATTCAAACCAACAGGCAATTTCTTCATTTTTTGAGCAATAAGAAAAATATAGTCCCTTGTCTGCAATATACTTTTGCTCCTTAAAGTTCCAGTGTATGTGTGTAGTGGTCAAGACCCCTTTATAAGCATGTATATATTTCTGCACTGTACAAAACAGTAATAGGTTTTTTTTCCCCTGAATATTGCCATCGTATTTCTGCAGTTGTAGGATTCTGAGTGTTTGGATGTGTTATATCTACTTTTTTTTTTCCCTTGGATATTGTCATCATATTTCTGCAATTGTAGGATTCTGAGTGTTTGGATGTGTTATATCTACTTTTTTTTCCCTTGGATATTGTCATCATATTTCTGCAATTGTAGGATTCTGAGTGTTTGGATGTGTTAAACTTCTTCTCTGTCATTGTATTTACTGCAGTAGAATGTTGTCTCAACCTTTTTGGTAAAAACTTTCCCTTTTGGTTATAAAATGTGTAGTATATGGCATGTGACAAGATGGTACATGCTTTAACCGATGACACAGGAGATTAATGTGGAATTGTCTGACATATTTGCAAATGATGGGCTGTTCTTGAGACAATGACTATCTTTGCTTGCAGTTTTGTCGCTATCTATTTTACTTGGGAAAGATTAGAACAATTCAGTTGGAGTATACAGATGCCAAAGAATCGCTCCTTCAAGCTGCTCGGAAAGCCCCTGTTGCAGCCCTTGGTTTTCGGGTTCAATGCAATAAGTGGGCAATTATTGTGAGGTTATTGCTAGGAGAAATCCCTGAGAGGACTGTTTTTATGCAAAAGGGCATGGTCAATGCTTTGAGGCCCTACTTTGAGCTAACAAATGTGAGTATATATTGTTAAACTATGTGGATGCTTTCTGCCCTTATTTTTGCTTTTCTTTTTTTGTTGGTAGCTTGTTCATGAACCCACTGTGTGAATACATTAGGCATGGAAGAACTTATATTGGTGATGAAGTTGTGAATCAAGTAACTGGAGCTTTACTGCTGGTTTTGATAAAGTTAAATGTTTGTTTTTCAGGCTGTCAGAATAGGGGACTTGGAGCTCTTTAAATCTGTTGCTGAAAAGTTCTCCAGTACTTTCAGTCAAGACAGGACACATAACTTAATTGTCAGACTGCGTCACAATGTCATAAGGACTGGTCTTCGCAACATCAGTATCTCTTATTCTCGTGTTTCCCTGGCTGATGTGGCCAAGAAGTTAAGATTGGACTCTGCAAATCCTGTGGCAGATGCTGAGAGTATTGTAGCAAAAGCCATAAGGGATGGTGCAATTGATGCAATATTGGATCATGCAAATGGTTGGATGGTATCTAAGGAGACAGGGGACATATACTCAACAAACGAGCCGCAGATTGCCTTTAACTCACGTATTGCGTTCTGCCTCAACATGCACAATGAGGCAGTACGTGCACTTAGGTTCCCCCCAAATTCTCATAAGGAGAAAGAAAGTGCTGAGAAGAGGAGGGAAAGACAGCAACAGGAGCAAGAGCTTGCAAAACATATAGCTGAGGAGGATGATGATGAATTCTGATAAGTATTTGAAAAAGATGTTTCCTTTCACCATTAAATGCCATCCGGGTGTGTGCTTTGAGAATTTTCCAATCAAGAAATTGCATTTGACTTTATAGGTTCCCTCTGCTGACCAATATTATGGCTTAGCGGTTATTTTTCTATCGAAAGCAAAGTTTGGTTCAACTTTTAGTTGTAATTTATTTTTACGCTCTCATTGATTTGTATCGCTAACCATGAAGTTTGATTTGATATTGCTTCGGAATTTACATGGTCATCCAAATTGATAGATATTGAATGGTATGTTATCGTAACTAAGCTGCATTTGAAGGCACCTTAGCGTCATTAAGGGGCTGGCTGCAGTGGTATCTGCTGATAGAAGGTTATCTTAGAGTTCTTGACGTTGACCTCCGTGGGCAGACACTTGAAATCAAGGTTGGTGCATGTAGGAAATACCACGAGAGTGCAAACTGATGCTGATGGCTCCTGCATATCGGAATGATTTAACATGTGCAAGCCTTGCGAGTTCATTGTTCATTTTGCAAAGGCTAAGAAGCTCTTACTTTGCTTGCTTCAACCAAAAAAAAAATAAAAACTCATATTCTACTATAGAATATATGTGATCATGCATGGAACCTTATCTCCTTAATTTGTAGTTGTTACTAGGTGGATGATACAATATCTTCTGGAAGCACACCCTAACTAACAAATAACATTAAATTAAATTAAAGAACTTTCGGTGAATGCTTACTTGACAGCTAATAGCACGAAAGGCAAGAACCGAGTAAAACTAGATACCTAATCCAAGCTACGGAGCAAATAAAAGTCGCAGTGCTACAACTTCGTCTCTCAACTCATTAATATTTTTCATAATTGTTACCGCTTAACTTATTTAAGATCTTTAAGATCAGATGATGAAAAATAATCAGTCAAAAACAAAACTACTCATCAACTGAAACAATCCAAGATCCCCAAAACAAATAGATTGAAGAACTCTTGAAATGGGTTGTTAAAGAAAATACCATAAAAGAAGCAACACTCTTTTCGACGAAGAAATTAAGGAGACTAAAAAGACCAATAAAGCAATTAGAAGACTTCAATTGGAGCGTCACAATTAGCAAGCGCGCAAGAGTGGTACAACAACAGATATAGACCTTTTTTTGATAATCAGTTGATTACATTAGTTGCTAGCTGATTTTATGAATAAATTATATCAATTGATTTGACTAGCAGATAACATCAGCTGTTTATTAAAGATAATTGGTAAAATTAGCTGTTTATTAAAGATAATTAGTAAAATTAGCTGTTTATGTATAAAATAATTTATAAGGGTATAACTTTAAAAAAATTATAAGGACATGAGTATTATATCTTAGTATTTTTTTGAATATTTTTATAAGAATTTAGATTTTAGATATTTAATATTACAAAAATTAAGTTTATAACTCTAGTAAAAAAAACATATAACATATAACAACAACAACAACAATAACAACAACAATAATAATAATAATAAATTAATCAAATTTTAATTTAATTTAATATTTTTCTATACTTTATAAATTAATTGAACAATTTTAGTAAATTAATCACTTTTTAAACTTTATATTTCTTAACTTATCTCCGATTTTTAAAATATTGGTGTTAAGAATTAGAGGTCAACTTGTAAGTTTTATATAAAAAATTAAAATGATAAAAAACAAAAAAACAAAAAAGAGTTACAGGCATGACACGTATGTGACGCTTATATAAAAAATTTTAAATTTAAATGATAAAAAGAAAAAAAACCAAAAAAAGAGTCACAGGCGTGACTCGTGACACTTATGTCACGCTCGTGACAATTCCTGTCTTGCGTGTGACAATTCCTATCATGAGTTTTGTTTTTAGAGCAAAATAGCAATAAATTAAAGGGTATAATTGACCTTTTGTATATTACATTTTTAGCTGCTGAACAAAACGATCCTATACTCAAGCGTTTTCAAAATTAGTTGATTGTGTTCAATCCACTAACCCAATCAGCTGATTACCAAACATTTATATCCTCTGTTTGATATGGTCAATCAGGTAAAAGCTTTGAAACTGTTAAAAATTGGTTGAAAAGCTATTTACCAAGCAGGGCCATAGACAATAGGTGGGTAGCAGAGATAACAGGTGCACCAAAGACGAAAGCTCAACGTCCAATAGGATACTTTTTATGGTTTTCATTCACACAAAATAAGTTTGTACTTCAAGTCAGGTTGGATGCTCTACCTGAAAACTGTTGGAAATTAAAATAATTATAATTGATTAAAAATAAATTTATTAACAAGATACACACTCAAAATTTTATTAATACTTCAAACTATACCACTTGTTGGAGTTAGGCATCTTACAAGACTTTCACACCTATATTTCACTCTCTCTTTTTTTTATTTTTGCAAAATACACATGTAATGGCTATAATTGCTAAATTCAACTTCATTTTCTAGAGGAATTCAAAATCAATTTGGCTTGGTATTTTGACCAAGTCAAATATAAAAATTTACAACTCATAATCTATAAATATTAATTAAACCAAGTTTAATTTCTAACATCCTCCGTAAAACTTGGTTTAATCATTTTGAGCATGTTCTTCAACTTGTAACATTGAATGTTGGATTTATCCTGAGGAGATTCACTCTCTTTTGCTCCTAGTCTAGAATTGGTTTTGAAATTTTTTTCTCCTCTATCTCTAAAATTTGAACTTCTTTGAGCATGCTCTGTTTTTCTTATTACAGTTTCCTTCTCATTTCTCAATTTTACTTGGGATTTTAGTACTTGCTCCGTTGTGTTTGGTGATCTTTCATTCATTCACATTTCAAGGGACTCTAATGAGCTTGCAAATCATTGAGAGTCATGGACCCCAAACCTTTAGACTCTTAAATTCAATGACTGTGACAACATAATCAAATCGACTTATCAACGTGCACATAATCTTCTCCACGATATCTTTCTCCATAATTTCATGGTCATTATTTTTCATCTCATTGATCAAATTTTCCTTTCGTGAAAAATATTCACGAATACTTTCATCTTTGCCTTGCTCCATTAACTCTTATTGCCTTTTCAAACCTTATAGTCTTGTTAATTAAACTATGTCTGCTCCTTCATACGTTTTTAGCAGAATATTCCAAGTCTACCTTGCTATTTTAGCATGGAATATCTTTTCAAGAGTTGACAACTCAACAGATTGACAAATTAAAAATAAGACCTTTTCAGTTAATAAATGATCACGAACCAATTGTTGTGATTGTTCGGTTGTCGATTTTTCTTTTTCTACTAAACCTTTCTCCAAAATTTTATTATAACCATTGCTTCTCAAATATAACTCCATCAAGTGTTTCCACATCACAAAATTGTTTTTTGCTATCAAACTTGAAAATTGATAATTGCATTGGTTGAACTTCAGTTGTTGAACTTGAAGCCATCTTGATCTACTTGAGTACTTTAACTGAGCTCTGATACTAGATGTCGGCAATTATATTAATTATAATTGCCTAAAAAATAAAATTGTTAACAAAATACACCCAAAATTTTATTAGTACTTCACACTGCACAACTCGATGGAGTTGACAACTTACAAAAGTTTTACACCTATATTTCACTTTCTTTTCTTTTGATTTTTGTACAATACATATGTAATGGCCAAATGGCCACATTTATAGAGAAACAAAGTTGGTTATTACCGACTATAATTACCAACTTCAGTTTCACTATCTAGAGGAATTCAAAATCAATTTGGCTTGGTATTTTGAACAAGTCAAATATAACAATTTACAACTCATAATTTAGAAATATTAAAAGCTAAGCCTCAAATAGGATACATTTTCTTAGTTTTCATTTCACACAAAACAAGTTCGTACTTCAAGTCAGGTTAGATTATGTACTTGAAAACCAATCAATTTGAGTCAAATTTGTTGATACTAAGCTGAAACGAGTTAGAATATATCTATCATACATAGTTGTTAGTAATTTAAAAGGTACAAACACCTGATTATAGATGTATGTTTTAAGTTTTGAGACATGAAAATGATGCAAGCTCAGCTCCAAACGATGGCCTATCAAGAGGAAGTAGCCCAATAAGATGAAGTAATTGTCAAACAAGAAGGCTAGTAAGGCTTGACAATTATGAAGGAGAGTGAAGAATGAGAGATTAATGATAGGCTAGTAGAATGAAAGCTGGTAAAGAGGATATAGAAAAAGGAAGATGTGAGAGTTTATTTTATTAGTAACTATTCTATATAAACTCTCACATCTTCCTTTTTCTATAACATCTTTACCAGCTTTCATTCTACCAGTATATCATTAATCTCTCATTCTTCACTCTCACTCATAATTGTCAATATATATATTATTTTATTAGTAACTACTACATATATATTCTATATTTCTTTTCTTTGTCTCTCTTTGTCTCTATTTCTTATCCTCTCTCCCTATCTCTTTATTATCATACTTCGTCATTCTAGTTGAAGGCACCAAAAGTGGTATGTATAGAAGTGCTCATTGACAACTGTAGCTTGTAAGCAACTTACCCCCACTTTTTGAATTATTTGATAAAGATCATAACAAAGAGGTGCAATTTGTAGTTTTTTTGTGATGCATGGAGTTTCACTTATACAATTTTAGTTTCACATAAACCTAATCCCTTACCGTGACTTGCCTTTATGTTTCATCCTTTATTGGCTTGTTGCTTCATGTGAATCTACGCTCTATAGAGATGGAATTTAACCAATAGTAGTGCTACCCTACTATTCAAGATCACTTGATCCATTGCTAATAACTTTGAGTCTCTAACAAAATAAGGGATATAGATTGGATGTGGGTATTTATATAAGACTTCAGAAGGCATTAAGGGAGGCATGATAAGCAGTATTATATCACCATTAGACTAAGTGAATCTAATTCACTTATCTTTTAGGAGAATTTCCATATAAACATCTCAAATACGCACCTACAGTCTTATTTACTGTCTCGATTTATATGTCAAATTAGGGGTGGTAAGATATGGATAATTATAGACTTACCCCTTGTAACTTAAAGGTTTCTTGCTACAATACATTTAGAAATATAAGATTTATGTCACTTACAATTGTTTCTAGCATTATGTGGACCCTAAGGGTGTGCTTATTTAGTGGGTATGAGGAAAGAGGAATGAGTATGGAATGAAAGGTAGAGTTTAGTAAAGAACAATCATTGGAGAGTCATTATTTTGATTACCTATTTTCAGGTATTACTTCATTCCTCTTTACTTCATTCTTTCTCTATAAGCAAGTAATCAGCAATACCCATCTTCACTTGAATCTCTCTTACAAGCCACATTTTTTCTTCGATCCAGTTACTTTTGCTTCCATCACTCCACAAACTAATCCCAGCCCACCATGGAAACAGCCGAAACCAAGAAGGAGCACTAGTAATTTTCTTCCTTTCTTTCTTCTTCAATTTTTTGATATAATTGCATATTTCTCTCTTCTGTTCTACTAGGTTTGGGTTTTCGTTTGTCATTCTCTCTCTCGCTTTCTCTAGCTTAGAAATGGCAAGGTAAGGCTTAGGAATAACAGGAATGCAGTTATTGGAGTCTAAGAAGTTGTTTCCAAGTTGAATCTAAGCTTTGATCTTTATGGAATTTGTTGTTGGGTCGTCAGATTTCGTTTAGTCCCATAATTTTAACCACAAAAATGATTGTTTTTGAAGTAAACCCGTATATGAATAAACAAATAGATAATCAAGCTTGTCTGAGTATTATTGTTTTGGCTCTTGTTCTTAAGTCCAATGATAAGTAATGATTTTCTGGTAGATTTTTGCTTATGAGAGTTGCCCATTTGGGAAAGTCAGGTGTGGATATGATACTAACGAAATGTAGCATTTTGTTAGTGAAACTTGACGTATATTGTCAAAATCTTCTATTTCTTCTGTCAAAGACTCTTTCTCCTTTTTTTTTTGTTTTAGCTAAACATTACTAACGACACTTGACTCTTTGTATGCTACAAAATTTGAGATAAACGGAACCTCTAACTACTAATCTGTTTTGTGTTTTTAAGCTACAAACATTTCTCTGTGAGAAGAGTATAGTTGAGAGATAACCAGTTGCTTCAAGTGTTGAACTATATGATAGATACAATTCATTGATAGATTTCCCATTAACATATTCATCCTTATGGATGCTCATTGGGTTTTAAAACATTGAAAGAGTGTTCTTTGTGATTGACTACTCTGCTTGAATGGATGTTGTAAATCAGTATTTGCTATTACCTAGCATTTGGTTAGCATTTATTAACTTACTTCAGATATGTTTAAAACGCAAGGATGCACCTTAACTGACATGATATCTTCTAACCTCAATATTCTTTCTTCTATAATGCTCTGTATCTAGGTGCCATCCTCTTTTGGTTATAAAATGTTGTTGATCTTGGTTAAATGTGTTAAGATAACCTTATTTGGATGCAAATTTCTGTGCTTTACTTAGCCTGTCAAATGTGGAAAGTAGCATCCTTTCAATAATTGGTTCTGATTTATAGTTTCAAATTTTAGTCTTTGATTTTGTTGCATTTAACGACAACATGGCCTTGGCAGAGTGCTTTTTTGGTTGCAAGAATGTAATACTCAAGAATGTTACTCTTTCAGGGCCTGAGTTATTGACAACAAAGGAATTGCAGTTAAAGTAAAAAATGCCTCTCGATCTTGTGCTCACCAAATCAAAGATTGTGGGGAAAATCGTGAACGTCCAAACTACCATTATCGCATAGATAACAGTGATGTACATTCCAGTTTTCATAGACCTTTTATATGATCATTGTGATATGTTATAAATCAGAAAATTTATTCTGCTGTGTCATTTCGCTTATGTTTTCTGTTGCTTTGGGTTTGTCATTTTTTCTAGCTTGTTTCTCCTGGTGAAGTGGGCTGAGTCTTGGGTTTACTTTCATGTTTCTAAATTGCATGGTCAAAACTCATCATTGTTTTTATTCTTTTCTAGAAGCGAAGTTATATCTCGCTAGTCTTTACTTGTTTAGTAGTTCTCCCATTTTACTGTGGCTGTGGAGTAACTTATCAATCAAGACATCTCAATTTTGGCCTTTTAAGAGGTATTTATATGAATCAATCCTTTATGTTTTATCCCTTTGTTTAAGTTAGGTTGAGCCTTTTCTTTTCTATCATGAATGTCCTTTTTTGTTATATTTGTGACTGGAAATGTGAAAATTTGAGAATTTGGATAGTATTCTCATGTTTTTTCTTTGGGATTTAAGTTAATGTTAAATATGATATGGTAAAATGTGTGTGAGCTTTGTTGATTACTCTGTTGTTTCCTTATTTATTTTGAATTTTTTAAACTCATCCAAAGTGATTCCCTTTGATCAATTCCAAAACCTTTTCACACATGTTAACAAGAAGAAACAAGAAAGGAAAGTCAATTCATTAATTGTGTTCTATTTTTAAATAATTATGATTAAATTAGTTAAGTCGGTTTAATTTATAATATTAGATTAGATGAGTCAATTTAGAATTATCACACATATTGTAATTTTATAAAAAAAACAATGACGGTCTTTCAAATTTGTTTGGTCTTACATCTCCAAGTTTGTTGCTTTTATTGCTTTCTATTAATTTCCGGAGCTCCTATTTTATCCACAATATAAATGGCCTTGTATAAAGAAACATAATTTCTTTATACCATATGATTGATCATGGAAGGAAAAGGATAGGACAACTCAATGTGATGTCTTTCAATTTTAAGTTGCATTTTGTGTTTGGGCTGATGTTGTTTAACTGCTATTAGTATTGTTTCACTCTTATTTATCGTGAAAATTTTCCATTTCATAGATGCAACTTGTCCCTTCTTTGTTGTTGCCTTATTGAATATAGTTAGGGTAACAACAACTAAGTACGCTATTTCATAAATTTCAATAAAGGTTCTTATTCCCCTAGTT
>JANQAP020000592.1:2615863-2630512 GCA_026874005.2 Erythroxylum coriaceum | reverse complement strand
GAAGTGTTGGATTTTGGAAAATGGAAGTCATCTGGAAATTTTCTGAGAATAGATGGTTAGAGAGTTGAATTTTTGATTTGAAACTTCCATGAATTTTCTATATTGTTATAGAGAGATTTTGACAAAGTTGTCTTCATAAAAGTTGTACCTTATCCTCTTAGCTCTCTAACGGTATAAAGTATGTAAATTTTGGACATTTGAGTTAGGAGATATGACCTTTATAATTTTGTAATGCTGCATAGGAGGGACATTCGGGACAGCTACTTCATTCTGAAGTTTTGACCCTTGTAGAAGCAAAAATTGTTTTCAAGGTCTTCATGGAAATTGTAGATCTAGAAGTCTTCTTTGAAACGGTCTAAGAATGACCTTAATCTGATATTTGTAGTAAAAGTTATTCCCTTTGTACCATTTCAGGTCAGAAGAAGAAATGGAGGAAGGGAGAAGTCACGATCGCGACTCTGCCCATTTTTTTCACGCAAGTCGCAATTGCACTAAATTTTGAATGATTGAGTGCTCTAGCATGCCACCCTTGTGGGGCACAAACTCGGATATCCCTCAGGATGTCGGGTACATGTCTTGCGGGAGTGGGGTGTTGCATTTGTAGGGGAAGACCAAGTTATAATATTTGCAATTTTAGAGTCATCCATAATTATACTTTGTCTAGACATTACATATCTTAAGTATGATATACAATGCTTACCAAAGTCACACTTATTGAGCTTGACAAATAGATGATTAGAGGAAAGGATGGAAAGAACTATCTCTAAATAAGAAAGGTGAGAATCCCATTTGTTGCTATAATTAAAATATTATTAAAAAAACCTTTCGAAACACTGTGTTTATTTCAGTTTGAAAAATACATGTGCATTAGAGAGGCCAACATGCGTTACTATAAATTTGTAATGGCCTTCATAAGTTCATAATGTTGTCTTATCAATATATAATGGGTGGACTTGGATCTGATGACAGCTAGAACATCGGTCAAGTTTAGAGAAAACAAAGACATCATACAATTTGTCAAATAACACATGTACCACTGGGATGTGAAAGTAGTCTTTAATATTGATGGCATTTAAAGCTTTATAATCCACATATATGCACCATTTTCCATCCTTTTTTTTGACAAACAAATCTAGAGAAAAGAATGGACTAATGCTCAACTGAATAATCCCTTCAACCAACATCTCGTTAATCGATCTCTCAATTCATCATTTTTGAAAATAAGGGTAATGATATGGTTTAACAATAACGGGAGCAACAATGAGGTGTAAGGAAATATGGCGGTCAACTTAGGATGATGGTGGTAGACTATAAGGTGTCTGGAATATATTGGTGAAACAATGAAGGAGAGAATGTAAAGGTTTGGTATATTTAGGGTTATTTGGCGATGGAAGGCCTCAAAGGAAGTACCAGAGGAAGGGTCAATTTGTGTGGATTTTGAGTCAAGTAAAAAGTGAAAATAAGTGGCAAATGAATTTGTCTAGTTAGTCCAACATAACTGGGTTACAGATAGAGATGTTGGGCCATTTTAGTGAAGCCCATGAAGATGATTTTGTTTTCTTTTACAAAAGAAACTCATACATATATATTGCGATAGTCTATGAGAACTAATCCCAAAGATGCTAGTCACTAGACTTCTAAAACAATATTAACCCTAAAGAGAGGTAGGAGGTAGAGGTCTATTGTAAAAGTGTGTTTGGACAGGGTCAGGACAAATTGAGTACATTGACCATCGCAATACAAAGCAGCACCATTACCTACAGTAACATTGACGTGAGAGGATAGTGTAATGTGTAAATTTTAGTGATAGGCTAATTTTGTTTACATAAAGTTATGGGTTGAGCCACCATCAATTAAAACTATTACTTGATGGACTAAAATGGAACTCTCAATTCAAAATGTTGTGGGAATAAAATGGCCTTCCAATGCATATCGGGAGATATTGGGTGATGGATCCAAGTTTGGGGCGAGTTCGGGTAATGATTCACCAATTGGGTCAGGAAGTGGCTCCAATCAACAGTTAATAGGGTTTTTAATTAGATTTGTGGTTTGTAGTTCATCTAGGTCATCGACAATAAGACACAGAAATTGAGGTGATTTACACTTATAGTCTGATGAAAATTGTTTATCACAGTTGAAATAAAGTCTTTTGGCCCTACAAGTCATCATCTCTATTGGAGAAAAAAGTCGAATGGGCAATTTGAGGGAAGGTTTGGCAGATGAATGGTGGGGTTAGGAGGTGGTGGTAACATTGATAGGAAAGGTGGTGGATTTCATAATGGGAAAGGTCGGTAAACATTGTGCGAGAGTTGTTCATTTTCTCCCCCACCAACTTGGCCATACTAATAGCATCTAGTATTGAGAATGGTTTGAAGAGTAATAGTTCATGCTGGATGTTGTTCGAGCGAATAAGATTTGAATTCAATAAGATAATCTTAAACTGTTGTGGTTTGCATCATCTTATAGAGTGCAACTTCATGGTTGATGAAGGAGGAAAGACCAAAATGGAGCTTAAGGGCTTTAGTAAATGCTTCCCAAGTGGACAATTGATTGATGGTATGCATCTAATAAAACCACTAAAGGGTGGGACCAGTCATATAAAAGGCACTGATGGTAAGTTTTTGATTTGAGGGTGTATAAAATATGAAAAGCTGCTCCATTTGGAAAAGGTAGCCAAAGACATTATCTCCCAAAAATATAGGGATCTCTAATTTAAGTGTTCAAAAAGATGTTGGGTGAGTGGTTAGGAGGGATTCACTTGATGAGGGATGTAGGGCCAAGGTAGGTGAAGTTAAAACGTGGTCAGATAGATTTGGAGTAGGTAACAATGGTGGTTGAAGGGGTTGTTTCTTAATTTTGACAAGTTTTAGGAGGATTTTAGACATCCCCTTTTGTATGCTCTTTGAAGTGGAAAAATTATGATCAATGGCAGAGGAGTGATCCTATACAGTGGAATTTATATTCTTTAGTTTTTTTATCAAACACTGCATAGACTCTTCCATCACTTTGTAATGAGTAGTAGTAGTCATATCCTTCGTCATGAACTCTCAAAAAAAGCACAAATGTTATAAAAAACAAAAAAGATACAACAAAAACATTATAGTGCTATGAGGAAGAATCCTCAAATCAAATTAGATTATATGAAATATTAAGGAATTAATAGTTAAGGAGATAGATAGAAGAGTGCGAGCCTTGGAGCAACTAGTAAGGTTATTCCTTTGTGACCAAAAAGGTCACGAGTTCAGGTCACAGAAACATCCTCTTTGTAAAAATGCAAAAGGAAGGTTGGATTAAATTGATGACTCTCCTTCGATCCTTGCAAAGTAGAGAGTCTGGTGCATTTGGGTTTGCCCTTTTATAAAAAAGGGGGTGAAATTAAGATAGATAAACATGAATAGAGAAGAGCGAGAGAGAGAAAGGAAATCTAATTCAACTATCCCCCTGCAGCCCTTGTTTTCATTGGTCATATAGAGGCCATAGCAGAATTTTATTAGTCTCCCACAATTCAACCTATTTTTTATATACAAAAATTAGCAATTTATTCACAAACTTCACATTACATAATCCAAAAGTTTCCTTGGCTTAATGGACTCTCAATTGCTTTTTCTTTTGGGTTGGACTGCTTCTTTCTTAAAATGAGTTTCATTAGGATCTGTAGAAGTTAGGTTTCTACCACAAACTCTCTTCATCGTAATGGCATGAGTTAATTGATTTCTCATATATAATTGATATTATTCTATGGCCATCTCTTTAAGATGCACGGTTGCTACATGCACCTTCAAATTAAGAAAAGTACGATCAAGATTAAAAAACTATTCACATTTATACATTCAATCTTTAGATGCCAAAAAAACCCTTTATTTTAGTCAACTCTTGTTCATTATTGTTAGCACGATCCATTAGTAATATTTCGGTATATGCGTGCGATTCCATCAAATTTCTAACACTTTTATCTAGCCTTTGAAACTCCTTCCCACAGCTTCATTATACCATTGTTTCTGGGGTTTGAGATTGGTACTTTAATACCAATATTGTTGCACAGAATAAGGTAAACCAAATTACCAAAGTTGAGATTTCAGAGAAAACTGAATTCTGTTATTGCTTAATATAGTCATTAAGGTAACATTTAATTTAATATAACAAAGATAGAAAGTAAGCAAAACTAGGCACCTGATAAGCTAACAAATAAAAATAAAATGTCAAAGCTCCTGCAATAATCATCTCTCAACTTATCAACATTTCCATAATTGTTCCTACTTAACTCATTTCGAGAGAGTAATGGTCAACATGGTGGTGAAGCTTTATACGTACAGTTTTATTCAATGAGGTGGTCATCAAAAAAGAAATTATGGTTTGCTCATGATAATCGATGACTGTGATGCACACAATCATTTCCTTTTGCTGATGGAGTTGATGATCTTCCTGAATAAACATCTTCTCAAAAGATGATTTCAAGTGGCAGTCAAATATAGACTTCACTTCTACCATGTAGTTGTAGTTCCCACCGATTAACAGACATTTGTTAATACGACATCATCTAAACGCTTTTTGTTTTTCAATTCCTCTCTCTATGAATGGGCCATTGGCCCTTTATAGATGATCCAAATTCATGAGAGCTTTATAAATCACGTTTCAGTCACTTTAAGAAAATGTTATTTAACGTATCTCTTGAAAACTTCCATTGTGAATGTTGGTGGTGCGTGTGTTTATGCTTTTACTTGCTTCAACAGCCTACCCTTTTTTGCTTTGCTTTTACTTGCCCCAAAGCAAAACATCTCCTTGTTCTCCAATTCTTAAGAAACCGTAACACACCATTCCCATCTTATACTTTCCTTTGGGCTAACATTTAAAGGAAGGGTCCAAAGAAATGAGAACCCAACAAGTCACGTCAATATTAGACTTCTAAATTACAAAATTACCCTTCAAGAAGACACCCGCTTGTCCAGCTCTCTGTGTTCCTTTCGTCCTCTCTTCTCTTCTCGTCTCTCTCTCTCTCTCTCTCTGTATTATTATTATTATTATTATTATTCTCATAACATTCGTATATATAAACCCATATCAAGTCGTTGTTCCATTTTCAAATGTACAAAATCAAACAACGTTAACGTTCTCGTGAGCTCTCGCTATTTTTCTGTGTTCTTTTTCTCTTTTGAATTTGGATTTCCTCTGTTCTTTGCGGAAGTATCCGATTTTGAAAAAGGAGGAGAAGGTAATCAATGATTCTTTGATTGTTTTAATGGGTGTTCTTTGTTTTTGTGTCTTCGTCTAAACATTTTTTTTTCTGTTTAATCCAGGTTCTGTAATCTGGATTTTGAGCTGGTTTTGGATGTTTGATTTTTTTTTCCTTTTCAAAATTTTGTTATTGCAGTTCGTCGAGGGATTGCTAGTGGGTTTTGTTATTTTGCGTTGATTTGTTGGGAGTTGTTTTTTTCCATTTTCTGGTGGGTTTGATTGGCGTTTAGTCTTTGAACTCACTTTGTAAGGTTTTGGTGGAACTTAACAAGTTTTGATGCGATATATTTTAGTTAGATTGAGTGTTAAATTAATCTGATGACGAGGTTGTCTTTTAGTTTGAAGCTGGATTCGTCTATTGATCGTTTCTTTTGCTGGGTTTTCTAGAAATTGAGCTTCAAGTTTATGCATTTCGGACCCTTGTGACGTACGTTTGGGAACTTTTTGGGTTTAGCATATAGTTTTATGCTTTGGGATATTATTTAACAACACTAAGTGAAGTTGTTGAAACTACTTTCAAAATGAAGATAGTAAACATAAATGTTGGGATATTATGGAGCTTAAGTAGAAGGTGATAACATTTTTCACACTGTTTCTTTTATTTTCAGATGGTGAATGAACAAAATGAAGTTTCAACCAAAGTCGATGAGTCTAGTACCAGTGCTGGCGATACAAATGCTTTGAACCAAAATGATTCTACAACAAGTGGGTTGGTTTGTGACTTGAGCATGGATAGTGGAAGCAATGGAGTTAACAAATCGGATGGAGTTGTTAGGAATTTGCTCAATGTGCCATATTTTTACAGACAGGATATTGTGAGGCATAAAAGGAGTGGTGTTATTGGGATTGTAAATGAAGTTGCTGGTGATTCAGATTCGGATAGTAGCATCACTGATGAGGATGAAGATGAAGATGACGATGAAGATGACCAGGAAGAGGGTGTTGAAGATGAGGCAGGTGATGAAAAAGATGATGCTGACCATGGGGTTGATACAGGAAGTAGCAATAACAAGGAGCACAATAACTATAAGACTGAAAAACTTCAAACTGACCAAGTTCGTGTTCTATGGATGGATGAGACTGAACCAATCCAACATGTTAATGATATAAAAGTTGTTGATCGCAGTTTCTTACATGGAGATTATGTTGCTTCTGTGTCAGATCCAACAGGACAAATAGGGGTTGTGCGAGATGTCAATATTTCTGTTGATTTGTTAGCTCCTGATGGGTCCATTATACAAGATTTATCGTCTAGAGATTTGATACGTGTGAGAGAGTTTGCTGTTGGAGATTATGTGGTTCTTGGTCCCTGGCTGGGTAGAATTGATGATATTTTAGATAATGTCACTGTTTTGGTTGATGATGGTTCTGTATGCAGAGTGATGGGGGCAGAGCCACTATGTTTGCAACCAATTTCCAAAAATATCTTTGATGAAGATGAACATTTTCCTTACTACCCTGGTCAGCGTGTAAGGGCCAGCTCATCATCAGTCTTTAAAAATTCTAGATGGTTATCCGGCTTGTGGAAACCAAGTAGGTTGGAAGGTACTGTTACTAAAGTTGCAATCGGGTCAGTATTTATATATTGGATAGCATCTGCTGGGTGTGGATCTGATTCTTCAACTGCCCCTGCTGAAGAGCAGAGTCCAAAGAACTTAAAACTGTTGTCCTGTTTTGCTCATGCAAACTGGCAAGTAGGTGATTGGTGTCTTCTCCCGCCATCTGTTGCACAATCATCCATCAATAAGAATAAGGGTTTTTCAAGGTTAGGACTTCATAATGCAAAACAAATAGATGTAGAATCTAGTCAAATTGTAAGGGGATGTGATTCAGGAGGGGTTGCGCCGGAGGAAATAGATGAGAACATGGATGTTGATCCAGTGATTTATCCAGAGGCAAATAATGGAAATACTGGAAGTAAAACCTCGCCCGAGTCAAGCTCTTGTGCTAGTTCAACATCAGTTTCAAAAGATATTGCTCATGAAAGTTGGTCTCTTCATCGCAAAAAAATCCGTAAAGTTGTAGTTAGGAGAGATAAGAAGCTTCGGAAGAAAGAGGAGAATTTTGAAAGGGCCCTTATGATCGTCAATACCAGGACTAAGGTTGATGTGGCATGGCAAGATGGAATTGTAGAACATAGATTGGATTCGACACAGTTGATTCCAATTGATAGTCCTGGTGATCATGAATTTGTTGCCGAAGAGTATGTGGTGGAGAAAGCCTCAGATGAGATTGATAATGCTTCTGAACCTAGGCGTGTTGGTTTAGTGAGAAGTGTTAATGCAAAAGAACGAACAGCTTGTGTGGCATGGTTAAAACCAGTTGCCAGGGCAGAGGATCCTCGCGAGTTTGACAGGGAGGAAACTGTAAGTGTATATGAGCTGGAAGGACATCCAGATTATGATTACTCCTATGGTGATGTGGTTGTTCGGTTAACCCCTGTTTCTTTTTCCCCTGAAATGACTTCTGATGGGGAGTCTGGCTTAGAATCAAAGCAACTAAATGAACCAAATGATATCAGAAACTCGAAAAAATGCTCAGGAAAGAAGAAAGGAGGGAATGCACCTACTGATGAAGTTTGTACAGTTTTCTCTGATCTTTCTTGGGTTGGAAACATAACTGGCCTTAAGAATGGTGATATTGAAGTCACTTGGGCTGATGGAATGGTTTCAACGGTATGCATAAAGTCTTTTCTTTTCTTTCCCTTTTCCTTGTAAAATTACATGTGTCTCTTGTGCTTCTGCAAGTTCACTGCAGTGTGTTTATATTTTATTCCGTATCATTGTGGACCTAGGTTAAGTGTTGGTTAATTATAAATCTTCAATTTTAGAGATGAAAATATTTGTCGAATGCCTTGGTTGCTTAAATTTATTGGTGGATATACAATTTTCGGGTTCAACACTTTTGTAGTTAAACCAGTTTCTTTATATTCTATGCACTTGACTATCTAAAGGAGTTGATAGACCTGAGTGTAGGTTTATCTTTTATTGACCTTTTAGGTTGACCTAACCATTGCAATTTTTTGAATGGTATGGCCACTCTTCTTTTATGCTTTAAGGAGAATTATGCTTAATGTGTTCTTCTGGCTTCTTCTTCTAGCTTATTGCTATTCTTTTATTTTCTTTTAGGTTGGACCTCAAGCAATTTTTGTTGTTGGTCGTGATGATGATGATGACTCAGTTGCAGCTGGGAGTGAAGTAAGTGATGATGCAGCTAGTTGGGAAACAGTTAGTGATAATCAGATAGATGCTGTAGAAACTCAAGAGGTATGTTTCTGCCTAAAACTTTAGCCCTACTTCTATGAATTTATGATACATAAGACATCAATAAAGTTAGGAACCAAAAGTTCCAAGAATGTGGAGTTCGGTTGTTCTGCATGTAAGGTTTCCTTATTGAGAGAAGATTGAAAAGGTAGTACTTGTAATTTTCCCATCCTCTGTGAATTTTAATATTTCACAATTCTGAGAGTTATAGATTAATCAGATCTTTTATGTTGGAAAAAGTATACTGTTTGGAAGATAGACAATCAATTTCTTGTCTTAAAGAAAATGCCATTGACATTTCTATATTAGCTAACTTGTGTACGTGTTGTTTATACACTTGCCCTTTGAGATAGGATTTTTATTTTGTATAAATAAGATTGGTATGTATTCTTCAGGAAGTTGCACTTCAAAAACCTGGTGGCATGAGCTCTGGGGCAGAAGAAGGTGTGGAGAATAATAATTCTGGCAGGAATCCAACACTTTCTCTTCCCTTAGCTGCACTTGGCTTTGTTACAAGACTTGCAACTGGATTTTTCTCACGAGGCCGGAAAAGTGATCCGGAATTGTTAGATTCTAAAGGTGAAAATGAACTTCAATCTGAGGGAAGAATAATCATTTCTGAGGAGAGAGATTCTATTGATGAGTCTAGCTCTCAGAGATCAAACATCATTGATGGTGGTGGCTTGCGAAATTCCCTTGGAAAAGAAGAGGGAGATGCCACTTTTGAGGTCCCAGTATCATCAAATTCAGCAGACGGTTTATACTGCTTGAGGACTGAAAATGCAGAAATTGCTGACGACATGTACAATTTCAAACAATTTGATATAGCTGAAGATCCTTTCGACCATCATTTTATTGATTCGAATGGGCAGGTATATATTGCATTTAATAATTTTGGTGAGTAACTTGTGCTGTAACTGAAAGAGCATTTCACCATTTGTTATAGCCCATGAGATGTAGTCAGGCATCCTCTTTCAACTCTTCCAATCTGTTGATTTTGGAAAGTATGTTTTTTTTAGTATTTCCTAAATGATTTTATTGCAAAAGTTATCAGTTGGTTGGATAAGATAATTGATATTTTCTGAATATTTAGGATAGCCAAGAATTAAATTGTTTGTTTTCTCTCTCTCCATATAACATGCTTTCCCCCCACTCCTTCCTGTGCAATGGAGAAACAAGACTAAAAGAAAGATGCAACGAAAAGAAATCTGTAAATTATATTGCTCTAACATTAATGTCCGACTTTTTTTTTTCACTTCCAGATAAACAATGGAAGGAAGTGGTTAAAGAAGGTTCAACAAGATTGGAATATTATTCAGAGCAACCTGCCTGGTAAGTGATTCCTGTAGTGAGATCCAGTTGTTAACAATTTCATGTATCGTTTTCCATTTACAGTTTGAAAGCTTAAACAGATGGGATATATGTTCGCGTTTATGAAGATCGGATGGATCTCTTACGAGCAGTGATAGTTGGGGCATATGGGACACCCTACCAAGAGGGACTCTTCTTTTTTGACTTTCAACTTCCACCAGAGTATCCTGATGTTCCACCGGTGAGACAAACTTAATGGATTGTTGGCCTGTAATCAGAAGTTTTATTTTCCTTTTCTGTGATTGTAACAAAACCAACTTTAGATTTTGTTGTGGTAGTTGTTAATGATTTCATTTGTTCTCTGCATCCATGATGTTGCAGTCAGCATATTACCACTCTGGTGGCTGGCGCATAAACCCGAACCTGTATGAGGAAGGCAAGGTGTGCCTCAGCCTTTTGAATACATGGACTGGACGAGGAAATGAAGTTTGGGATCCAACATCTTCTAGCATCCTTCAAGTTCTAGTCTCAATTCAGGGGTTGGTGCTAAATTCGAAGCCATACTTTAATGAAGCTGGATATGACAAACAGATAGGGACAGCTGAAGGAGAGAAAAATTCTTTGTCATATAATGAGAACACTTTCTTGCTAAATTGCAAGACAATGATGTACCTCATGCGTAAACCTCCCAAGGTAAATACACTGAATTTAAGTATTTTCTCTTCTCTTACAATTTTGATCTGTCACTTATCTCTTCTTATATGTTTGATATGTATGTCAGCCATACTTCCTTATTCTCTTCATAATAGCAATGTTGGTGCATTGTACTTTTTTGTTGTCAGACGTTAATTGCTTATCTAGTAATGCGTTTACTCGAAACTGAACTACTTTTGCTTCTAAAATTGGACAAATTGAAAATATGCAACACTTCTTCTTTGGCCTTCCATAGATTGGGCACTTGTCAAATTCTTACTATGCGGCCATATTTTATTGCTGTTTCACTGCTCATCACTCACCCCTTAGCATCTTAGCAAAGTCTTTTTAGTTATATTTTTTCCATGCTCTGTTGTATGGCAATATAGTATTGCAGTGTTAACCTGGTTATTTGATGTGATTATCATGTTCCTGCTGATCCATGAACTTGCTTGGAGCTACAAGTTGTGAGGCTTATTTTCACGATATCGGTCTTTATACAAATTAAAAGATTTAATTGAACTTTTTCCATGTATCTTTACTTGTTTATTTTAGGGTTTTGATATATTCGTCTTTCTTAACATTCTCCTTGTACACGTTAGGGCTTTGAAGAGCTCATCAAAGAGCATTTCAGGAGACGTGGTCATTATATTCTTAAGGCCTGTGATGCATATATGAGAGGCAATTTGATTGGTTCTCTTACCAAAGATGCTTCTGTAAGCAATAAGGATGATAAAAACTTCAATTCAGTTGGTTTCAAACTGATGCTAGCCAAGATTGTGCCAAAGCTTTACTTGGCATTTAATGAAGTGGGGGCTGATTGTCTTGAATTTGAGCATATGTCCAGTGTGAAAGTAGGTTCTGATAAGACATTCTTTTGACATTCCAGTCCAGAGATCGACGGTCTGTCTTCGAATGGCAGATTATTGTAAATGCAAAAAAGAGGCCTTTTCTTGTTCTGGTTGTCTACTTGATAGAGCTTGCAACTAGACATTCTTGTCTTCTGATTGAAGCCCCTTTACTTTTAGATCTGGGGTTTGTTGGGGCAAATCCCCGTGTCCCGCCTTGGTCCAAAGATTGTCACGTCATTTAACACAACATTTTGGAAAAGGGATATTCTTTACTCGAAATTTTGGCTGCTTACGCAATTTGGGATTCTCTGTATTTTTTCCCATACAAGATTTGGATGATGTATTATGCAAGTAACGATCATCCTCCAAAATCTTAAATCTATAATACTTCTTCCAAGCATTGGAATGATTTGAGAGTAGGTTAAATTTATCTGCTATTTCTTTAAACTAAGTCTTGGTTGCTTTGTGATTGCGACCATTGGATGGAGCATCCTATTGTCTTTTAACTAAGTCTTGGTTGCTTAGTGATTGTGACCGTTGGGTGGAGCATCCTACTGTTTCTCCATTGTAGTTTTGGTTCGTTTGCCCAAGAAACTGAATTGGAAAGCAGACGGGAAATATTTGGCTCCAGTGGAATTTGGCATGATTGAGAATAAGACAATGGTTATGGCCTTTTAGGATTTTTGGAGGAAGAGTTAAAATGTCTGACACAAACCTTGGCAATTATCTCGAAACACTCTCGCGTGTTACTGTTTCAATCAGACAAAACATTTGTTAGCTTTGGAATTTAATCACAGAAGCGGTGACTATCAAGTCGCTTCAATCCAAGTCAATACAATTTTGGAGTCTTGAACTAGGAAAGTTTTGCATTATGATTACCACCTTACAGTAAGTTTTATCACCTTACAATCTTATCGCATATTTAACCATCAAAATAAGCTCGTAATCAAATCACCGATGAACAAGTTGTCATGTATTATGTTTTTCAGAGACCTGCTAAAGTGTTTAAGGGAACTTGCGGGTAGGACTTTCCTGCTGGAATTCAATTGCCGAATGATTAACAAAATGCCATTAATTAATACATTACATTACAAGCTCAGATCATGACAAGGCACCGATCTCGTGCTTTAAGGGGACAACGTATATAATCTTTCTGCAAGTTTACCCTTTAAGCAGGCAATACGAGCCTTTGTTGACAGGTTTAGCAGGACCAAAAAGATTCAAAATCAGAAAAAGGAATACAGCTGGATTTTGCAATTTACAAGTGCCTACTGAATGCATTATACATCGTTAAAGAAAATATAGGATACAAATCAAGATTCTCCTTTTTTTTTTCCTTCTTTTGCAAATCATTCGCATCCAGTAATACATTCTTATGTCGTTTCTCTATGGCCCAAGAGATCGGTTTTAAACAGGGATTTTCTTTGAATTAAGACAAAAAAGAAAAAGAGAGTGATGCACTCCCCCGAAAACACTCAGTGTACATTGCATATTAAGCAAAGATTCATTTTCTAACTAGTTGCAGAACTTACTATTATCATGCAAAAGAAAAGACTCATTCTGCAAAACATCATCTGACGTCAATACATATCAGGATAAACATCATCTACTCCAACAATACCCCCAGATTGGACCTCGGGTATATGCAAAATGAACACGCCAGAAACAACATAAACTCCAACAACATCACCAAACAGATAAACACCAAACCCGTCAACAACAATGCAAGTTTCATACCAACGAACACAGGCAGGGCAAGATAAGGTTAGGTGTTTATGCTCATTAGTTTTTCTTTCAAATAACATGAAACCAATGCTCCATACAAAGAACTAGAGCCTTTTTAGTCCATTTAACCTCATAATGCACATAACACGACCATTATTGATAAACTTGTACAACCAACTCCAATAAAAAGACTGAAATTTTAAAATCAACCCCTGTCAACAAAATGTATGAAGAGTATTATTTCAACATCATATCATGACCAAAACATACACTGAGTTAGGCATTCAAAGCTCAACCATCAATACACAAAGTAACCTATATCACGAAGTGAAGAAGCAAATAAAACAAAAGCAAAATCAGATCTTTCAAGTCATACTCTGCTGTTGTTGATAATTTTCCTCCTAGCTAAAAACTTGGCAACCGGAGGCGTAAGAGCCACAGTAATCGGAACCCTTATAGGAAAAAGCGCTTTGTTACACAATACAGCCAGAGCAAGCGCGCCGCCAGTCGACGCAGCAAGCTCCGCCGTCTTGTTTCTCTTCTTCTCAAGTGATATCGTATTGCCATCTTGACGCTCTTCGATCACAGACCCAGCTCCAGATGGAAACGAATCATCTTGTTCCCGCGTTTCAGGAACTGGGCCGGCGGCATCTTTCGTTGACACTCCAGGGAGATGCCACTTGTCAAGCAACGATTCAACATCGACGTTGTTCTTGATGGCTATGTAAAGGCCTGTGATTGAAGCCGCAGAGACTGAGAAATGGACGCCCAGTGCTACTTTTCCGTACTTCTTCAGGAACTCCTTGAATTTACCTCCTCTGAAAAATGCCGCCATTAAAGAGTTGAGTGAGAAAAGGTTTCTGAGAAGGAAGGTGGTTGGTTACCACGAGAGAACATTTAGGGGTTTTATGGTAGGGCTTTCGGAGAGGCTAACGAAATTGGATTTCTCAAGCGATTCTTTTAATTGAAGATAAAAGGATATATTTGAATGTTAAATTTACACTAAAAATCAACTTAAATTTAAATATGTAAAAATATTAAGACGATAAATTTAACAATTTAACTTTTTAAAAAATTTTATTAATCATTTGGACAAGAAAGACCTACAAATTTACCATTTTATCCATCCTAATTTCCTGAACCAGAGCTTTAAATACCTTCTTTCTATTTGTTAAATTAAACAAAAACAACCAATCACAATTGTCTTATCAATCCAGTTTCCTAGTGGAGATAGACTGACTCTCCTTGTCATTGATGTTCGAAGAAGGATCTTTGTCCTAGCATATATAGAGCCTTCCCCAACCTCCTCGAGAAAAATTTGTCAATGAAAAGTCAAGCATTACATAAACGAAAAATAAAATATTGAAATATATATAACATCTACTAATAGACATTAGGTAGTGAAAAGTGTTGGTGTATGCCCTTACAATCAATTTATATTGATTGTAAATTTATTTGTATGACAATATGTTATTCAATAAAAGATATTTTTTTATTTTTGTGTATTTATTAATTATTTAATTATTAATCATAAAGATAAAATCCATGGAATAATTGTTATGCAATTAGAAATT
>JANQAP020000592.1:2597311-2607828 GCA_026874005.2 Erythroxylum coriaceum | reverse complement strand
CAAGTCAAATATTATCCTATTATATAAGTTGTGGAAATGATTGAATATTATTATTATTATTATTATTTTATTATTACTACATGTTTAATAGAATCATATGCATTTTTATAATAGAAGGAAATCATTGATTTAGTCATATTTTCACTAAACTTATATGAACTCTACAAGAACACAAATCCAACAATTATTACATTACTTGTGGCAAAGTATAATGAAATTATAATTACAAAAATTAAATTATTTATTAATATTAAATTATTTTTATAAATAATAAGTAATCTAAAAATAAAAAAAGGAGAAACACAAATAAATATAATATCATTTAATATTAATGTTATGATTTAAAATGCTAATGTAATGTTCATGTTAATGACAAATTACAAATTAATTATATCATATTCAAATATTTAATAAACTAAAAATACATTAAAAAATCAGAAACTTTACTTTTAAATTATACTCAAAATTTAGAAGACAAAATTGTAAAAATTTTTTGCTGCCAATTTTTGAGTTGGAGTATCTTAGATGCATATGTTGATGAAAATAGAGAAATTAGAGGGTAAAAATACACCTAAATACTTCAAACCTATTTATAAGTATAATAAGTTAACGTTAACTTTCAAATGCTACATTACTCCACCAACGTTCTGTACATTTATTACTACATTTACATTAATGGCCATTTATTACACACACGTTGATGGCCATCTAATGCTACCTAAAGCTTGGCAAAGTTTTCTTTTACTTCCAAGATCAAAATTCTTAAAAAAAATGTTACACATATATGAAGCCCTTTTTTTGGTGGGCTCTGGGCAAGTATCCTGCCTGTCCTTGCCCTGACCGGCATTGAATGTTATTAGCTGATGTTATGATCATTTAATATTTTGTTAAATTTGTGAACTTATATTAAAAATATGCTTTTAAAGTTTATTTGAATATTGCCTATGGAGGCCCTTCTTTTAACTTTAGAAATTGCGCTGATGTTAACCGTTAAGCATCATTTCAGATGTGAAGTTCCATCTTTTGATTGTTTGCAGGGGTTGATCCATTGAAACTTCAATGAAAACAGAAGGAATAGTTAGCAAACCCTACAAGTTTGTTTCATCATGCTTACGAATTGTGTTTTCTATTCCAGTTTGAATGAGTGATTGAACTAATCATGCATATGAATTGCAGCAAGAGTTGCTTCTTCTTCCCAGTTCTTGTCTCTTAGTATTTCGCAAACCGCTTCCATGTCAGCTTATCCTTTGGTCGAAATGATTGGTCTACACAATACTTCAATCGGTAAACTGTGGATTATGTAGGTTATGTATCCGCGAAGTAGCAATTAAGTGAAGGCATATTTATCGTAAATTAGGTTTCATGTTATATCACTTCGCTAAACATGTTTCTCAAGAAACTATAGTATTTTACTATTTATGCCATTGCTCTGGAGAGTCGAGGAGATTATAAAAGCAAGGCTATTATATTCTTTCTGTAAATTTTGAAGTATTTCAACTTCAAAATTTCTTTTAATAAATCATATTTACCAGGTACAAGATTTCAATGGTATTCAGACTCCAATTTATTCAATCCTGCTTGATCACGCTTTAAGCGAGCTTGAGCTTCATACGTCTGATCTAGTCTTTTTATTAACTTAAATCTGAAAGAGGCGAACCTTTATCTTATTCAGGAATTGATTAGCAAATCTATAGTGCAAAACATGCTTGAAGGATCAGCATTTCATAGAAAGCATAGCAGTTTCCTTGTCTTGGAAGCATAAGTTGTATCTTATGTTCTAAGCATACACATTATCTTCGGTAAAATTATCAAACCATCAATTGCTGCCAACTGCTCAAGGTTGTTCAGTGCCAGCCCCATCTGCCACCCATATTTGCTTCAAGATTCTCCAAACTAGTGGGGAACAGTTTGTATTTCGTATTTAAAAAAAAATAAAAACAATCTCAGAATGTTAAACAATGATCATTGAGTTAACGATTCATTTAAAAAAATATTACATGATTGAATTAAGGTCAAAAACTTAGTTTTTGTTTTTGTTTTTTGGTAAGCAACACTGATGCGAATAGAAATTGTATCCACGGTCAACTCTACTCTTTTCCATAAACACTTTTAATCTTAGAGAGTTCATGCCAATCAAGATTGGTCGGAAACAATATAGAATGACTGTAGACATCAATGGCGGTACTATCAACTATGTTATTCTAGCTTTTTCTAGCAGGCGCTCAATTTTTTTTTTTGGCCTAATTTTTATGACTTCTTCAAACCCTACATTATTGTAAAAAACTAGAGCTCTTCAACAGAGTTCAAAAAAAGTTTCTTGTTATTATACGAGTGCCATGATTTCATGTCCAACTTGTCCATAATATACAACATATGCGTCATTTCTTATGATCTGAGTTCTTATGTTTCCTTGTAAGCACCTCAGCTATATACCAATTGAAGTTCTGAAAAGGGTACAAATGCTGGAAAACGCAGTCAGCCTGCAGACCTTAGCATATTTGATATCTGTGTTATTTATATCTGCAGTCGTTAAAATCTGATTAGTCAACCTCATTTATTACTTTTCCAAAGTAATGGGAGAGACCAAGACATTCAAGTGCGGTTACAGCTCCCTAACTATCTTTACAACCATCAGTTTGTGCTTCTCAACATGTGTTACATCCAAAATCTTTACAGTTGGTGGTGAAGAAGAGTGGGACATCGGAACAAACTATGGTAAATGGTCAAGTCAATACAACTTTAGCGTCGGCGATGTTCTCGGTAAGTTTGGTCTCTCATTCCGACTTCTTTATGAACTTTTAACATCAATGCTCTTGCTTGAACAATTGCATTGATCACATTGACTGGATCTGGGTTGACCATCTCCTGCAAACAAGAACGAGGGTTTGTTTCACTATCTCGGATAAAGTATGATTCTCATCAGCTTCCATTCTGGTGTTTCTTGGTGCAGTTTTCAAGTATCTGATTGGGCAGCACAACGTGTACGAGGTAACAGAAAGTACATATCGGTCATGTAATGCAAGCACAGGAGTGCTGGCCAAGTATGAGAGTGGAGAAGATGAAGTGGAGCTCAAGCAAGCAAGAAAGTATTGGTTCATTTGCAGCATTCAAGGACACTGTCTTGGGGGGATGAGGTTTGTCATCAATGTGGGAGGGTCTAATTCTACAATCACACATGCAGCAGCAACTTCCCCTGCCAACTATAGCCCGATTTTGGCCATTGATCAGAGATGGAGATCTTTTGCTTTTCTTGTTGAAATTGGATTTTTGTTTAAGCTGTGGTTGATGTAGAACTTAGCTCTTCCGGAATCCAATGCAAAACATGAAGGGGTAGGTGAAGTGAAACAGTTTCTTGACAATGTATTGGTTTTACAGGAACTGAGCAGTCTAGCCATAGCTTTGGTAGCTTAGAGATAGCTTTTGGTCATGAAAACAGCAAGCTATTTCCGAAGAGAACAATAGTAGACACAGAATGATCTAGAATCAATGTATTTTTTGTAGTCGTAAAAGAAACAAAAGTGTTCTTTAACTTCTTGCCAAAATTTCTAACCTTCAACTTTGCAGCAATAGTCTAATTTTGCAAGCCTTGGACGCGAATGCATATATTCATATGGAAGGAGTATATCCACAGGTGGGTATCCGGTGGTTCAATAACCAACAGTTCTCAGTTTGAGTTTTTGTTTTGATGATTGCTTCCACCAGTCGGTACTTCAATATGTGTGGAGAAAAGGACTTGATTGATTTGGCCACACCAAAGATGCTTTTGAATATTTTATTTGAAGATATACTTGTCGAATTTAGAGTTTACTCTCATTTTCTCAAGTCTTGTGCACAAGTATACATAATATCTTTCATCTTTTTCTTTTAAGAAATTCTGTTCTCCTTAGTTTAAATAAATGAGGAATGTCAATCTGGCCTGCAATCAAACGTAGGAAGCAGTATGCGCACAAGGATCAACAACAGATACAGTAATTAGACATGGAAAATATATCCTTTAAAGTTCAATTGTATCAAGCGTTTGTAAAACTACTGGAAAAGAAAAAAGTTAGCATATTTTCCGGGTTTCAACTATGAAAGTGATGAAGGTGGCGGTGATTGGAACTGATGTGGCCATTTTGCATGTGGTGCTGATAGTCCATGGTGTCCATGGTACTGCAATTTTCTGGCGCTGTAGCCATTTCAGGCCATCCGCCTGACTGATTTCTTGTTAGCTCTAGCAAAGACTCCCTTACATAATCAACTTGAACCATTTCGCTGTCCCTTTTCTGCCAGCCAACACCACACGGAAACCATTTGTGATTTTGGCAAGTTAAGTTAGTTCCTCAAATCTGTTGTTAATACTTCTCATGTAAAGGACATAAGCTCAAATTCTCACCTTGACAATGAAAATGTTGGATACCAAGGTTCGGAAGCTGGTGACGTTAACATTTGCAACTTCTAGCCCCAAAGACTCCAAAGCCTCCATCAATCTAGCAAATCCTCCAGGTTTGTGCTCACAAAAGACCTTAACAAAGAACTCATTTCCATCCATTTGTGCTACATCCACTTGTGGCTACATTTGGTTTGTTTTCAATTTCCACTTAAAAGAGGAAGAAAAAATGGTTATGCCAGATATGCTTGAAAGGAAAGAGATAAACATACCTCCATTTGTTGTCCCTTGTCATGAGTGGTTTCATAGTCCTGACTTAGTTTAGTAATATTACTAATGTTTGAAGCTCCAAGATGAAACCCGTTAACTGCAACATCAGATCTTGGACAGATATTACCTCCATTTTGGTTCGAAACTTCTGAGATATTGTTCTGATGGCTCTTGTTAACACCTTCTTCGAGCTCATCTTGCAGTTCTTTTGCTTGCTTTTGCAGCTCCTTCACAAACTCAATTGCATCTCCAAGAATGGCTGCCTTGTTCAACTGGAGAGTAGATGAAGATAAAGAAAGCAGTAAATTCATATGGTAATAGATAAAACTTAGTGTTCACAAAATCATTCTGAAACTTGTTGCATGAACTTGAAAGTGTCATTAGGAGTGCCCTTTTTAGTTTGGACTTCGGAGAAGAATGATAACTACCTTGGAAATGTTTGGAACCAGGGCTCTTAGATCATAAAGCCTCTCATTAAGCCTTTTCCTTCTCTTTCTCTCAGCGTGAAGGTTCTTGGAGTGAGGCCTCTCACCAGTACGTCTTCGATACTTAGCATCGTCCTCAGTATCATCCTGATCACTGCAATCTGGTATTGAATCTGACCTCCCATTATCCAGCTGTTTCATTGAGTCCTTGTCATTTCCTTGCTGCTGGTGGTGTTTGTTTGCTAAGCACTCCATAAACTGAATATCCAAATTCTCCAATCCTGTTCCTAAGGAATTGCAAACGCCAATTCGATCACCATTAACGTCATAAGGATAATCCAAGTCCTCCAATGCTGTTGCTGGGGACATTGGTGACTGGAAGTGGCTAATTCGATCCCTATGTTCTCCATCGTCAGTCATAAACGGCTTTGATTGATGCTCACTTGAGAAAATGAAATCCATGTTGGTTGCATTTACCGAGGCTTCATGGTCCACTATCAGAAAGTTGCATTGTGATGCTACAAAGTCTATGACATTTTGATCTTCAGGTACCTGTGAAAGGAATAGTTACAATGACACTGTCACTTCGTCGATGAGGAAAATATAACAGTATGCTGATAATGCAGTATGTCAGAGTGCGGGACTGTAACTCGAACGCAAACTTGTATCTAAGTAAAAGAAATTAATCTGTGCCAGAGGATATATCATACTTGTTTGGCAACAAACAGCTCTACCAGCCCTCCTGGAAATGGAATTAAAGCCCTTGTTTCAGTTGTTTCCTGCATGAATAGAGAAAATCTTAGCTCATTACATAGCCTATTTCTTCTAAGTGCAGACTGATGGAGAGAAAGTAGTTACATTGTCTAAAGAACCGAAATTACTCACATCAAGAGTATTTGGCTCTGCGCTATTAGAGTAATTTAACCATCTGGGTTGGTTTGACATCAAGGCCTGAGTATGAATCCTGTTAAAGAACTAAATTGACGTAAGTACTAATGTAGACCATAATCTATACGAAATAAGAGCAAAAACAGGATTGATAATTAAACGATGTGTTACCCGGATTCAAGGGGCATTGAAGAAGGCAATTGGGCAAGCAGTTCGCAACATTTAGTTCTGGGATGCTGAAGCGTAAAATCCCGGCAAGGAAAGGCTGAAGAAACAGGGAACTGAAGTTCTTCTCCACCAGTTTTTACATCCTCTGTCCCACCACAACAACAGTCCACCCACTCAAGATACCTGAAACTCAAAAAATCATTAAAAGATAATCAGGAGGCGTGAAACTTGAGAGAAAGTGAATGAGAGGAAAAAAAGGGACATGATTTCAATAAATATCCTGCTAACCTTTGATCATCTGCCAACTTCCAAACGACACAATAATCCCAACCTTTCAAACCCACAATGGGTCTCAGTCTCTCCATGAAGTTTTGCACCACGTTCATGATGTCACCTACAATGATTGATTAGACATATAGTCCGAAGTTGGAACCTTTTCGTATTAAGGAATTCCATTTCCATTTAAAAACTTTTAAAGTAGCTTACACAGACACATAAGCATGCACATAACTATCCATCGGAAAGCACCCAAACTGTTAAACCAAAACATATAACAGAGACTCACTTTTACTAGTACAATCACAGAATATGTACTTGGAGAAAGATACAAACTTGGAAGCTGGAACTAATCTTCGGAGTTCCAAAATCTTTGTGGCTGTCCCTTTCGACTCAACACAGCAAAAAAAAGACAAAAAAATGAACGGAACAAAGAAACAAAAGAGAAGCTGATACAAACAAAATCAACGATATGGGTACAAACTTCAGGTGATAGCAATAGTTAACTGCACTATCATCCCAGTTACTCCCTGAACTCAATCCAAAAAGTTTATATCTTCTTTTCGGACTTCATAAACTATAGAATCAAGTGCTCAGCCATATAATAACAATCGGCTCCCTTTGGGCCAACACTTCTTCTCAATGTACATATATATGAACTTCTGGCCGTTGTTTTGGTAGGTGAATGAGAGTGCTTGCATGAGAGAGAGAGAGAGAAGGTGCTTACAATTTTCAATTTTTCTTTGAAGATGCAACAAAAAGGTTGGCCATTTGTACATGTAGCGCGCACACCACAATCTGTTAAAACATAGTTTGACACTATGTAGGAACCGTTCGATCATTTACAAGGTTGCCATGAATGGACATAATTTGGCATGCAAATTTGATATGCTAAGTGGGTTTGTAGAGTTTGAAGTTTTGGTACAATATTTATATGTTATAATGATGGCAGGAGCATATTGCATGAGCTAAGATGGCGTACAAGACCCTAACTACCTATACTGATATATATCAAAGTTTTTGATTCGTTTGGTTAAATATTCTTTCATGTCGTAACTACTCTTACAACTTTGAACCAAAATAATGAACTATACAACAGCTTTTCTTGCTTTCTAAGAGATTGGAAAGAAGTACAGGCTTTGATTTGTCCCCTAGTTTGGTACATAAGCTAACGGTCCATCACAGAGTATGACATCGGAAAGCAAGTCTTGCCCTGCTTTTCCTTTTTAAGACGTAATGGAGATTTTCTCAATCGTCCTCTTGCTATTTAATTCTTTAACAATGGATAAGGATTATCTACTTATTGATACTTTTGCATTGATAAAAATAAGGTTGAAATTCAAGTTTCAGCCAAAGGTTGTATAAAGTACTAGAATTAAATTCCATGCTTTAAACTTTTTTAAAATTTTATTAATGTATTTTACATTTTATTTGAATTAAAATAATTATCTATATAATATAATTAGTATTCTTAATTCTATGATTATATACTATTTTCTTTTATTTATAATAATTCATTATCCATTATTAACATAATTTACGTCAAATTAGCAGGTCTAATAATTCGTAGACATAACAAAATAAATCAAGTGTATGACAAATAATTATATATATTATATATACAAATTATTTTATAATAAGGTTTTAACTTATTATAAAATTCTAATTAAATAATAAATAAGTTAATTATTTATATATGTGTATTCAAATATGAATTTTAAGTTAAATTAAATTTAAAAGTTATTTTCTTTTCACATATATTTGATATCATTAATACTTAATAAGTTTTAGTTATCTTGATTCAAACTTCTTTTCAACTTTTTCCATAGTACCCCTTTTAAAAATTATTAAAAAATAGATCAATATTAATTACTTTTTTGACAATATGTTATTAATAAGAATATAAAAGTAATAACAATCGTCTAATAATATATATGATATGAAAAAATATTTAATTTACTTTTTTACAAAAAAGAAGCAAAATAAGTTGGGACCATATAATTATATGTAATCCTATATAGGCTTCGAAAAATAGCCCAAGTTCAGCCTTATTTGGCCTAAAATTAATAAAGATAACTTAAGTTGAATGGATTTTAGATTGAGTTTGAACCTTTTTTTAATTTTTAGGTTCCAATTTAGGATTGAATTTGAACTCCATATATTAGTCCAAAATTTGACTAAAAAAAAATATTAGTTTTGAGCTTCAATTTCTTTGATTTCTCTAGCGTATGGTCACTTCTAGTTTTTCTGTGGCCTCCTCAAACTTTTGGTCTTCTCCGTTTCTCTTTACTCTTTAGTCTCTTCAAGTGCCTTTTTTGGTCTCTTCAATTTTCTTTTCTTTTCTGTTCCTCTTTAATCTTTGGCTACTTCCATTTCTTTCTTTAGTCTCTTCAATCTTCTTCTCTTCTTTGTTCCTCCTCCATGACCAATGTTGTGTTGTTTGGTGACCATTTACTAGCGCTAACTTTATTTGAGTTACATGTTCTGTTGGCTAATAGATCCTCTAGTTCCTACCTTATTGGCTGATAAGAATTGTAAGATCAAAGATGTTAACAACTTGATTGAATCTTTGATCGAAGAGGATGATGTTAAGCATTAATCAAAGGTATGAGAGTGAGGTGTCGAACCTTTAGATTGGATTGAGTTAAGTAAGAGTTGGATAGGTTTGGGCTTAAGATCATCTGAAGCTCAATAGGGTTTAAGCTTAGGTGGAGCTTAGCCTATTAACATACCTAATCCTATATCAAAAATATAAAATTTGGCCTCCCAATTGATTTAAAAGCCTTTGACTCTACCTTACTCCTAGTTTTATTATTTGGAGGAGTACGTTTTAAAGTTTTAGATCTAGTTGTTAGTCAAGGATTTTGACATGAGATATTGCTTTTCCTTCCCCTACCTCCGGCCCCTTGTTCTTCCTTTGAATTGATTCCTTCGCTTTTGTTATATCTCTCACTTGCTATTTGCCTTTTTAATATATCTACTTCTTATAGATTATTGGGATGTTACTGCATCAATAACCTACATTTGTTAGAAAGCCACATAAATTTGTTCGGAAGCCATAGCCTTTGAAAATTCAACTTTATGCAATACACAAAAACCAAGATAAGATAGCATCTATTCGTGCAATTAATTAATTTAGTAAATAGTACAATAAAGATATCACAAAATTGTTATCAAATTACCAATATTCTAAAAGGCTATAACATTTCACAATTTCTAGCATTGTGTCTATAGTTTTTTTTATGTAATACATCGTTGATAGGTTTACTTGACATTTTTTTCTCTTATCTCTCTAATCATCTTCTTCTTTTTTAATCCACCTACTCTTGCTTTAAACACTACAGAGTTGATGAAGTGACCATAATTTTCCCCAAGTGTAGGCCAAACTTGTTTCACCTGATGTTAAATTAATGTCTTTCTATTAGCATTTGATATATGAATCTTTGGAGAAGCATTTATAAATAGACTCTTCAAAATTACCTTTGTCTCAAATAATTTTAGGAATGCCACGGTCATATAGGATACTGATAATCTCATCTCCTACATATGTAACTTTTCTTTCTTAAGTCAACAATACGGTGGTATCTCATATAGTGCTCAACTTTAGTTTTTTCCTCTTTGGTAAAGTGAGATAGGCAGTTTGCTATCTTTTTTTATTCTTTTTTGAATTTTCCAGTATATTAGGACATATTTTCCATTATATAGCCATTCTCTGCTTCTTTTAGTAAAACTTTTTCATTATTGTCTTTCAAATTATCTCCAAACATGTTAAATATAGGCTTATCTCTTGCCTTTTTTAATTATGAATTGAAGCACTAAACAGTGATATTAGAGAACAAACCAATCTTTACTCATATAAAAGATATATCTACACTACCTCTTTTATATAGTTCTTTTTATCCAGGCATAACTTTCCTTATGCATTGCCTCCAACTTACTTATTTGTCTTTCAAACTTTATTTTATATGTTCAGAAGCAACATTCCACATATGAAATTTGTCGGCCCCATGAAAAATTTTCTGCATAAGTTAATGCAAAGTAGCCTATGGAAAGAATGCATGAGAAGGAATTGAGGGTATTTTCGGTATATAGCTTAAGTGCCAAGGGTAAAGTGGACTTTT
>JANQAP020000592.1:2506019-2516412 GCA_026874005.2 Erythroxylum coriaceum | reverse complement strand
CCTTTATTAACAAAAATACCGGGAAATGTCATAAATGCATGTACAGTCATTTTCATGTGCAAACTCACTATTCACGGGTATGTGTATGCATGAATATATCAAGACGATTCTAAGCACTCATAGATCATTCCAAATTACTATTCTACCCTTCCCATTAGTAATGGGATGTTACAGTATACCTATGTCATCAAATATCATAGGAGGCAAGATCCACCCAGCAACCACCTTTCTTTTCTTGTACTATGTTTTATAGTGGATTTCAACTTCCATTGATTAAAACATTTTTAGAGATATTGATGCCTTTCTATACTTGTGTGCGGCTATCTTTATTTTCTTTACCCTTTTTTCTTTGAGAAGTATCTCTTCTTGAGGCAACTCTTTTCTATTAATAGGGTCCTTAATAATATCTTTAGTTGCATGCACTTTACCTTTCTTTATTTCTTCCCTTTTTCTTTTTCTAGCTTCTTCTTCGTCTTTATTTTCAGCATCCGTGATTTCTTTTTGTTCAAAACTCTTCTCGGCTTGTTTTGTAAGATTTCCTCTGGTCTATGGTCGTCTAATCAATTGAATATATTCTCATTTGAAACATTTTCATTTGTAATCCAATGCACTTCAGACACTTTCTTCTCTTAAGGTTTAGAGGAGAAAGGTTTAGTAATATGAGCTTCATCATAGTTAACAGAAGAAGTTGGGGTTTTTTTTTGTCCTTTTGATTTTTTTCTTTCCATTGTAGGTGAGCTTGGTAAAGTTTAAGAGAAAACAAGATGCAAAAAGAATGCAGAGAGTTAGGATGCAGAGAGAATAAGCAATGCAGATGAGAATGACAGAGATGAGAAGACAAGAGAAGTTTGCTTAAGGTATACTAAATGATTCATGAGTTGATCTCGTGAGAGTATGAGTAGAAGAGGAAGCATAATCAGTTGCGTATCTTCCAATAGACGCGTACATAAAGTTTTCAAACTGCGCGCGCATTTTTGAAAAGGATTAAACAACATCATGAATTATTCCCTATTTTTAGGACACGTGTCACTTAAAATGTTAACTTGAGAAAAGCCTTCTGAAAAGAAGAGGAGCCTTCTAATCTAGAAGAAACCTGATATCCTAAAAGGAGGTTTCTAAACTAAAAGGGGCCTTTTAAACTCTAAGGAGCCTACTAAACTAAGAGAGAGTTTCTAAGGAATCAAAATAGAAGGAGCCTGCTAAACGAAATGGAAAGACCAGTAGTAGGGAATATTCATGCAGAAATAATATCAAAGAATTTGGACAACATTTGATTTTCTTCCTTTCCACAGCTTATAGGGGGTCTTTTTTAGAATAGGTCTTATGAGACACCTGTTGAGTATATAACAAGTGGTTAACACGGCTTCTGACCAGTAACCATAAGGTAGGCGACTTTCGCATAGCATTGTTCTGGTCATATCTACGAGTCTTGTTATTTCTCTTAACAACTCCATTTTGCTGAGGAGTCCTTAGGCATGAGAATTTGTGAGTTATACCATTTTTGTTACAGAAGTCTTTAAATTTTCTATTATCAAATTATCCTCCATGATTGCTTTGAATCGATGTAATGCAATACCCTTTTTTAGTATGAACTTTCCTACAAAACTTCTCAAAGACTTCAAAAGTATCATCTTTATTTGATAGAAAATAAACTTATGTAAATCTGATAAAATCATCCACTATAATAAAATTGTAATGTTTGCCACCAAAACTTTGAGTCCTAGTAGGACCAAATAAATCCTATAGAAGTGGCTGGTTAATAGTCATAATATTTTTATAACGGGAGCTGCTTTTGATTTATTTTCCTTTTAAACAAGCTTCACAAACCTAATTGCTCTCAAATTTCAAATTTAATAGTCCTCTTACTAACTCATTTTTGGACAATTTTGATAAAATGTTTATCCTAGCCTATCCAAATCTTCTGTGCTAGGTAAGTGAATCCTTTTCTATTGATACAAAACATTTGTCACTTTAAGAAGATATATCTTTCAATTGAGCACAATATATGTTCTGATTTCTAGGACCAACGAATATAATATTAGTATTAAGATTGTCAATTATTTTACAATGTGATGCATAGAAAGTAACTTTGTAACCTTTATCACATAATTGACTTATGTTAAGCAAGTTATGTTTCAATCCATCAACAAAAAGAACATTATCAATAGAAACAAAGTTAGAATCACCGATTTTATCAATTCCAGTGACCTTTGCCTTCTTTTTATCAACAAAGATAACATTACCTTCATCTTTCCTTTCAATATAGTTGAAATGTGATATTTCACCTATTATGTGTCTTGAACAGCCACTATTAACTATCCATTGATTTTCCTCTGTCTCTGTTTTAAAGCATATCTGCAGACTATATTATCTCATTTTAGGTACCCGAATCCTTTTGGATCCTTTCACGTTAGTAATTTGACCTTTCGGTCTCCAAACATACATTTGAGATGGTTTTTTCATTTTTCAAAAGTAACAAAAGTACTAATATGACCATGTCTACCACAATAATCACACAAAATAGATTAATGATAATTGTTATGATTTTTTCCACATACTAGGTTCTTACTGTTTTCGTTATAGCTATTGCTGAATTTAACAAAGAAATTTTTGCATGGTCTAATATTGTTATTTTCATTATATCGTTTTCTGGCCTTATCAAAAACACATTTACGACTCCCAATTAATGAATCAAGATTGTCTCTTCCATTAGCAAAATTAGCTAAATCTTTTTCAAGAGAAATAATTTTCTTAGCACATTTTTCTTTTTTGAGTTTTAAAGCAGTAACTTTCTCTTCTAATTGTTTTATCTTAGCAAAATCAATTTCAAGTAATGAGTTTTCTAACTGAATTATTTTTGTTCCAAGCATTCCTTTTCAGAGACTATTTGTTTATTATCATTTTCAAGAGAAGTGACTTTAGACAATAAATCTTTGTTTTTCGATTATAATAATTTAATCTTATTCGTTAAAGATTCATCAATATTTTTTACATTCTCAACCCTTTTAAAATAATGCACTGTTAATTTTTTGTACTGATCATATAAGCCATGATATGCATCTCTCAATTCATCAATTTCAATATCAAAGTCAGAATAATATACCTCATCATCTCCTAATTCGGCCATAAAGAAAACATTGTTGACTTCCTCAATCTCTTCTTCTTCAAAGTTATCAAAATCCTCATCTGACCAAGTTGCAGTCATAAAATGCTTTTTGGGTTTTCTGTCTTGTCCTTTTGAAGAAGAGGACATTTTGGTCTTGTGTGTCCAAGCTTCTTGCAGTGATAACATATGATTTGAATATTTTGTGTATTGCTATTATCGTTGCTGCCTTTTGATAGGAATCTGTTGTTTCCAGTTTTCTTGTTTCTTTCTCTTTTTATGAGCTATTTTTTGTAAAAGCGGGCATATTTTATGACCATGAAGTTGAATTTGTCATCTCCATCTATTTACAACTCAGCATCACTTTCATCACCTTTTGATGGATTTGATTCCTCAACTACTTTTAGTGTCATTCCTCTTCTGTATGAGGATCCTTCATCTCACCTAAGCTCTGCTTTATAAATCATTTAGTTTCCTCTTAACCAATCAAGTGAGATTGTATCGAGATCTTTTGTGGTTTCCAGAGCTGTCACTTTAGGTCTCTATTCCTTTGGTAATGATCTTATAATTTTTGTTATCAACTTGTCATTTGGATATATCTTACCCAAGTTTTTCAAGGCAGTGATGACATTGTTGACACGTTCAAATAATTTGTCTATTTTTTCTCCCTGTTTAATGCAAATAGTCTCGTATTAATAATTGTCATTTTTGGGTGTGAATTAACGACAATTTTTGTGTGACTTAGAGGCTGAAATTAAAAAGCTATCTTAGATAATATTTGAAAGGATATTGTATGAAGATAAAACCCTATCATGTGCAAAATTCTTGGTGAATCACGTGACTATGCTTGATGTGTCTTTGACCATATGTCTTCCTTGGTCTATCGTGGTTGATGGGTTTTTGGTGCAGTTATATTTTGATTGCGGTCTTTAGGTGAATCAGATGGGCATATTTATTCTACTCTTCAACATCAATTGAGGGTGGTTTTTGGGACTTGACAGCTGATTTATTTTCTAGTGTATTCGTTGTCTTTGTGCTACTGTTTTGTTTTGATGAAGTGTTAATTCCTGATCCATATTGTACTGCTGCGTTTCTCTATTCTGGCGTGATTTTATGGAATGCTAAATTGTTCATCGTACATGATTTGGCTGTTGCATTCTCTTATATTTTAAATGTCTATTGAAGGCGATTTGGCAGCTGGTTTTTCTCCTTGGGTTTGTGTGATATAGCTGGGCAAATTTGTCATTGTGTGGAATCTTTGCAGCTGCTGTTCTTAGTCGATAGTGGTGGTTTTTTGAGAAAAATTCTAGCAGCTATTATGGTTGCTACAACCCTGATATTTGCATCCTTTTGGTGAAGAAACATTTACAATTGTTAGTGATTTGTTTGATGCTTTGTATGTGATATTACAGTGATAATATTGAAAGACTATGGTAGATTTATTGGTGGACAACTTTCTGATCTTTCATTGAAGAAGTTGTGATTATTAGGGAAGTTGTTTTTATTTCTCAAGTGTCTTTGTTTATGTTCATTTTTATTTTAATTACTTGAGTTATTTTATTTTCATTCTTTATTATCAAATACTGTTGAGGTTAGTACGAGGTGGTCGTACTATTGAGAGTGAAATTCTTTAACAGGGTGTGAGGACAAGGGATAATGTCAAGGGTAGGATGAGTCAGCTCTGTAATGCCTTGAGTAAAACTATTGTTATATCATAAGTGAAAGTAATTAAGCTGAGTGAGGGTCCCGTAGATGTAGGCAAGGTGTGTCGAACTGCGTTATGAAATCTCAGAGGTTGATTTATTTATTTTGCGTTTAATTTTTCTGTTTTTGTTTGCCCTAGAAACAACTGCGGCTAAATCAAAATTTTTATGAAACTAAATCCTTTCAGATTTTCATTTAGGAATAACGAAAATTTCAAACTCAACTTATCCTGACCTTATGTCAACAAATTTGACTTGAGTTAATCTAAATTTAGGCTGAATGTAGAATTTTTTTAATTTTTTAGATAAGATATACAAAACAATATCGTTTTGTGTATGTAAACAAAATCTCTTACCACTTTTTCTACTTTGTTGTCGTATCAATAAGTCCATCACCCTATAATCATCTATCGAAGTAGCTCATTGTTTGTAATCAACTTATAGTTGAGTTATATTTAGTCATAAGTCCATCATCCTATAATCATCTATCGAAGTAGCTCATTGTTTGTAATCAACTTATAGTTGAGTTATATTTAGTCATACTAAGATAAATTCTTCATTTTATTTAATTGAAGTAGGTATATATCAACTATTTTCAGCGTAAGTGACAAATTATCTTTATTTGATTCAAATAAGAAAATACACTTTAAAGTATATAAGATGTTCAAACGCCTATTATAAGGATCATATATTAATAACTTTAAGATTATTAGGCCTCCAATTCATGTTGCAGAACAACAACAAATATGTGATTCATTAGTTTTTTTTTCGAAACTTCTTTTTTTATAATTTCTCTTAAACGCTTCGACTATTTTTTGTTGTTGTTTTTCTTTGGCATTTTTAGATTTAGCTTGACCTGATTGAATTTCAGGCCGTTAGAATTCGATTGAGTTTGAAGTTAAACTGAATTGTTTCGACCAATCGAGCTTCAAACTGCCCAAAGTTCAATCACACTTCAGGTCAAATTATAACAAAAAAAGTTTTTGAATTGAACTCAAGTCATAGACATCCCGATTCGATCTGACTTATTGTCATTCCTAATCTTTTGGAAGAATCTCTAGAAAAAGATGTTGACATTTTTTATTTCACATCTTACTCTAAACAATAAGGCAAGACATGTTTTATTTTCACATCTTTCTCTAAACAATAAGGCAACACAAAATTTTAATTTTTAATTAATTAAGGAATTCAACTTTTATTATATTATTATTAGTAGTGTAATTATATTATTTGAAATTAACAAATCATCTCTCTTGTAATTATATTATAGGTAAAAAAAGACAAGAAAAGCTAACTTTTTAATTAAGCCCTATTTATATAATGTATTGATAAGGAATGAGATAAGGCAAATAGTCCATCACAACACAAGCATCTAGTCCTACTTTTAGCTCTATTCCTTTACAAAAAGATTAAAATATATTTTCACTAACTTTAATGAACACCACAACATTTATTAGTTATAAAACACATTTAATATGGAAAACTAGAGTAATGTATTTATTATAAAACACACTGTGCTAAACAATTTCAATACTCGTAAAATAGGTATAAATATAATTGAATATTGTAAACTATATTTTGATACTATCAGTTAGTTAGTTAGCCAGTTGTGCATAATTAGTTAGAAAGTTTGTTAAGTAGTTATAGTTTAATGATGAGCTGAAAATAGATAGTTACAGAGTCCTCTTATATATAAAGCAATATTTTATATTCTCCAATTAACACATTATTGAGAATATAAGTTTCTCTCTATTAATTAGATTACTATGCATAGTAGAACTTTTCTTATGGTATCATATTGATACCTAATTTTGAAATCACTCTAGATTCATTTCTGGTTTAATTGCGAAATTTCTTTATAATCTTGCAATGTGTGAGGTCGATCACTTCGCTAACAAATGAAGGATGTTGTGAATGAAATGGATGAAGAAAATTTGATAAATTCAAGATCATATAATAATGGAGATTCATTGATTCTCTATAATTTTGATCATTCAGGTATAGTTCCCGTGACCATACCCCTTATTGGAGGGATTATCTTTTGTAAAGTAGAGCAATTAAAATAGCCTTAAGAGCAAAAGATAAGCTTGGTTTTATTGATGGAAAATGTAAGAAACCTTGTCCAGATTCTACTGATTATGAAAAATGGATTTGAATTGATGTAAGGTCATTTCCTGGATATTGAATTTCATTTCTAATGAGATCATTGAGGCATTCATCTATGGAAATTTTGCAAGACAATTACGATTGGATCTTGAAGAGACGTTTGAAAATTGTAATGACCCCATTGTTATACCAGTTAGAGAGGAGAAATGACCTCCATCTCACAAGGAGACATAACTGCGGTGAAATATTACACCAAACTAAAGAGGTTATGGGATGAATTGATGTGTCTCATGCCTACATCACAATGCACATGTGGAAAGTAGTAGTTGGTCATACCTCTTTTAATCAATTGACTCAATTTTTAACAGGACTAAATGATATCTATGACAATGTTAGGAATCAATGACTTGTAATGGATCCGTTGCCTAATATAAACAAGGCTTACTCAGTAATCTTGAGAAATAAAAAATAAAGAGAGGTCCATATAGGAATATTAGAAAGGATTGAAAATAGTGCTATGTTGGTGATAGTTCAAGATATTAAGAAAGGAGGAGTTAGAAAATTGAATAATAAAAGAAGAGGAATAATGGATATAAAGTCAATTTCACTCTGAGCATTATGACATAAATGGACACTTAAAAGAAGCTTGCTTTAAGCTTAATGGCTATCGAGATTAGTACAAAAAATTGATGGAACAAAAGAAGAAAGAATCAAGTTCAGGAAAGACATATATGGAAAATTCCTTTGAAGCAAAGATAAAAGACATAAAGAGGGAGGAAATAAAGCAAATAGCTAGGATTCTTTACTCTCAGAGATGATTAAGCAAGTGTCAGTGAAGTTAATGGAAGGGAAAGTTCCAACAGTTAGGATTTTTCAGGTAGCATTCTAAATAATGTTTTAAATACAATAATGACTTATCTTAAGTTGATAGAATTTGATTCTTGGATAGTTAACTCTGGATGATAGTTGACTTTGGATCTAATCATATGTGTGTTAACCTAAGCCTATTAACAAACCCATGAAACTAAGAAACAACTCATGTTCTCTTACCCGATAGCACCATAATACATCACATTAGTGATGTAGTCCCAGTTGTAAACTTATTCTCACAAAAGCCTTGCATGTTCCTAATTTTAAATTTAGTTTGCTAATTTTCAATAAATTAACAAATACAACCTAGATAAAATTTTAATTTTTTCCTACATACAACATTTTGGAATACCGAAAGACTAAAGTAATATTAGCGGTTGGGAAAGTTGTGCAAGGGGCTATACATTCTTGATAAGAGATCTTTTAGTAACCATCCTATCAAGTTGTATTATGCTCAATTAGAATTTCCTTTACTAGTTGAATCTCAAAAAACCTAAGGTCATATCAATACTCTTTTTAATTATTCTATAAGGCATCAAAGACTTGTGATGCATATCCTCTTGCAAAATAACAGAGATTTCCTTTTCCTTCTAGCCAAGTACAAACCACGTAAAATTTACAAATAGTGCATAAATGTTTAGGGGTCATACAAATAACACATTATTTCTAAGGGACATTAAGTTCTTACATTGGTAGATGATTTTTGTAGGGATACATAAACATATTTGATGCAATATAAAATTTAGGACACTAGAACTTATTAATATCTTTTAGAAATGGTCCTAAACCAATTTCAAACTTCATTTAAGGTGATGAGATATGATAATTGAATATAATTTTTAATTGGAAATTATTAGTCCTTATTCTACTAATTGGTTAGAAGTTATATGTCTATACCGTTCAACAAAATGGCATCATGATGTGGAAGCATAAAATTTACCATAAGTCATAAGAGCCTTAATGTTTTAGTCATATTTACTAAGAAAGTTCAAGAGAGAATTGGTACTTACAACAACATCTATCATTAATAGACTTCCCACACTAATTTTTAACAGGAAAACACCTTACGAGATTCTTTATGGCATTCATGAGACTATAATCACTTTAAGACTTTTGGTTGCCTATGCTTTGCTACTAACATTGCTCCATACAAAAATAAATTTGACAAGAGAGTATATAACTATACCTTTATTAGATATAGTGTAACACCCCATTCCCAACTGACATATGCATGTGTGTCCATCAGACACACGTGTACATGCCTGTCAGAAATGACATGTTAACAATCTCACCTTCACTGTACATAATATGGCATTATACACTAAACCATCAATCACACATTTTCTAAACCCAAAATGTTATCACATTATATCAAAACTATAGTTTACACTGTTTCATATAGTACAATATCATCCATGTTTATACAACATTGTCCTATGAACATAAACAACTCAGTACACATCGAATACTATAAACTCGAAAGAAACAACTTTGTTCTCAATACCAACTGATCGACCTTTGGGCCAAATCTGACTATAACAGTTGCACAAAATATGCTTCTACAGAGTCTTAGAAGCTAAGTCATCTCACTCTCGAACCTGAAAAGCAACGGTGCAATTTTGATAAGTTTTGCGAACTCAGCAGAGTAACCATCCTCGATAGTTCACTCATGTCATAAAACAAGATCAATTATAATATGTAATCATACAGTTAAAATCCACTTGACAAGTATCAAATACTATCACAGATAAATCATTTCTCAGTTAAACAGTTCAATCATATAATGACATTCACACAGCTTTGCAAATCATTCAATGAATTCAAATTATATGCGGATGCGATATGTATGAGACTCACATTCTTTTTTTTAATATTGCTGTGACTGTGTGCTTTTACAGTATCCTGAATTATCGGGCTCAGTCAGTCAGTCTGTGACTCATTGATCACAGTGAGCCATAGGTTCGAACCACATATGCGGGAGCTTAAAGCTCTTATTAGTAACAATATCATTAGCAAAACCAGTCAATACTCCTTTATATTACATGCATTGGAATGAAGTGCATTCCACAATTTAGTCATCAATTTCAATCACTTTCATTTGCATGTACTATAACATGCAAATGAAAGTGATTGAAATTGATGACTAAATTGTGGCATAACAGTATATCAATCCCAGTATCAATCACAGTAACAGTCACAGTAGCAGTGGTCATCGAACTAGGTCTGATATTCAACTTTTCACTTGAGAATCAGAAAAACATTTAGACAGACGCATTCACATTCGATCAACACTTCCAATATCATTCTCATGCGTCAAAGCGCCTCGGAAAAATATTGTCCGAAATTTAGTACACAATCAGCACCATTCAGTACAGCTCAATAAGATAGCAATACAGTTCAATAATGTACAAAACAATAAAGTGAGACCATCTTAGGTTACTCACAGTATGCTCCAAACAGCTATTGCCTTGAAGTACCGACAATGTCTAGATGCAATCATTCAATGGGTTCCTATAACATCCCATTACCTTTGGGAGGTTAGAATAGTAAAAATGAGTGATTAATGAGATCTTAGAAATGCATTTTTCATGCTCATGCATAAAATGGTATA
>JANQAP020000592.1:2476103-2505919 GCA_026874005.2 Erythroxylum coriaceum | reverse complement strand
AATGTGTAATTTTTAATTACATTTAATTTGCATATATTTTAATTTTAACTATAATTATAATTAATTAATTTAAAAGTATAATGTATTATATAAAATTATTATTATAAGAGTATAATTATAAAAATATAAAAAGGATGATAAAATCAAACATGTTTTTGTTTTTCCTTTTTGTTACTAATCTCAACTAAATAGGTTCTTGTTTTCAGTTTTTATATTATAAATATTAACCAAACAGGTTTTTGTTTATTTAAGAAAAAAATAGAAAACAAAAACTAAAAACTACAACAAAAAAACAGAAATGACACCAAACGGCCCCGAAGTTGTTGAAAACTAATAGAGGGTAATTTAAAATTGCCAAACGCAATTCACGAGAGGACGATTGCAGAGGATCAGAGTAAACATATCATTTAGCGAAAGCACATGCTCATCTCCACTATTGATCTTAAACAAATTTAATCTTGATTGTACAATCGCGAGACACCACCCATCACACCATAGGAGCTGGCCATGCTCGAAGTCGTTACCTTAATCGCAAGGAAGGGGATGCCGAAGGCAAGGCTAGTGACTGGAGTGAAGTCGTAACAAGGTAGCCGTATTGGAAGGTGCGGAGAGGTAATGCTTGTTGGGTATTTTAGTTTGACACTGCTTCACACCTAAAAAGAAGGAAGCTACAGATGAATATGAGTTCAACTTGTCGACGGAAGTCTTCTTTCATTTCTCGACGGTGTTAAATAGTTAATTAAATTAATAGTTAATTAAAAACAAAATTCAAATTAATAGTTAATTAAATTAGTGAAATTCTTTTATTTCTGACAAACAAGTATTTATTTATTGTTTCTCGAAATCAAAGCAAAAATCCAACAAATGGGTTTTGGGGGTGATATAAATATACGAGTAAATTGTAGAAAGAATCATGCAAATCTTTTTTTTACTGATATTCTTGATTACTAATTAGGAAATCTCTGTCAACAAGATAAATTCTGCCAACGTCTGTTTTATTCTTCTGAAGGCGGGAGAAAAGATAAAACTGATTATTAATCAAATCAAAATTCAAATTTGAAACTCATATAATTAGCCTCTTTTGGTTAATTCTAGAAAAAAAAATGGGGCAATTAACTGTGGCAATATGATGTAGGAAACCCTCAAGTATGACATGAGATGAAGAATCCTTAATTCGATATCATTTAATATTATCGCATAGGAATGGAAAGCGTCCTGCTTCTGATTGTTGTTTCAATAACCCTTTTAGTTTTTGAATAAAATAAACCATTGTATTTTCTAATAGTTAGTATTTGTTGGAACAAAAAACACCCGTAATCGTGGGCTCGTTCATGAAAATAAAAAGGAATCTTATCGAAAAATAATAATAAAGTAAAAAAAAGTAGTTTATTTATTTATTTCTTTTTAGTTTATTTCTTTTTTCATTTTATTCATTTTATCTATTTTAGTTAAATGAATATTTCTTTCTATACAATAATTAGGAACAAGAATATTTAATCTGAAATATCAACACATTTTTTTTGAGTCCAAAGAAATATAAAAATGAAAAAAAAGTAGATCTATTGTTTCAATTTCATATATATCAAATTTGAATATCAGAATAACAAATCTAGTCAGGATTTAATGAGTTAAGTCCACTTACTTTTTCTTTTATTGATTTCTAATCAAATATTTACGATTGATTAGATTGAAATATTAGAAAATAGAAAAATTTCGCGATTGATTAATCAACTTATCATTCATTATTCATTAATTAATAATAAAATATTCATTAATTATAATTAATAATCCAATTATTTCATTAATTAAATTATTCATTTCCATTCTATTCTATCTGATTTGAGGGGTCCTGTTGAGTTTGTATGCTGTCATGTCTACAATTCAGTTCATCCGCTTATTATTATTACAGGGATGATCTCAATCCCGAATATGAGCCATAAAAAAATGCCTATTAAACCAATTACAGTAATACCAGTTTCAGTACCTATTATCCAAAAAGGAATTCTTCTAGTAGTATCGGCCATTTATCTCACTTCCCTCCACATTTAATCAAGGGGCCATGCTAAAGACATAAACAGTCATAGATAATTATGAGATAATATCTTTCCGATGGGATGGGATAATATATTAAATTTGTCCCATTAAGTCTAAAAAATCTTGTTTTTTGAACATAAAGAGATAGAGAAGCCATTATAATTGCCAGAAATACTAAGCCCACTAAAGGCACAAAAATTGAGGGTAAGTAAATGAAAATTGTCATAGAATAGGCACCTCGATTGAATAATTGTACATTTATTTTGATTTTTATTGTTCTATTAATCTTTTTTTGTTATATTATGTTGTTCAAAATATATCTAATATATCTTCAAATCATTCTAATTCATATATAATTATACTAAGTATATCTAAGTGAGTATATATAATAAAATACTAGGAATATGGGATTGTCGGTCTATTTATTAGCTCTTATTTATGGTGCACAATTTCGTGGAATGTAGGGAGTGGTTATGACCAATTCGATAGAAAAGAAGGAATAGTGTGTATTTTTCGTTGGGTATTTTCTGGAAAAAATCAGCGCATCTTACTCCGATTTCTTATGAAAGATATTCAGTCTATCATAATAGAGGACAAATTATCCGAGGAGGATGGCTTAATTGTAACAAGAGCACAAAAAATTGAGCATTTCTTATCCCAATCCTTTTTCGTAGCAGAAGTATTTACCGATTCTCTGAAAAAATATATCAGTTTAGCATAAACAATTAGAGAAATATTCTTGTTTTTGCTTCGACTCATATTCCCCAAAAAGTGGATCCTGCTCTAATAGCTCCAAATAAATTAAAAGGCTTCTTATTCTACAACAACGAAAGTACTTTTTCACTCTTTCCTAAACTAGGGGATTTCACTTAATTCTAATTGAAAATATTATATTAATTTGGATACCCCTAAAACATAGATCTAATTGTACTTCATGCTCCAAATTTTGGATGATTTAATCAAACTTTTTTAGGCGAAATAGAGGATATCCCAATTGGGAGAGAGAATGGGAAATTTTCGTATGACCCAATACAAGTCGCACTATATGTCAATCCAAATGGAATCGTCTTTCTCAGGATTTCGAAAAGGGACTTTTGGAACACCAATTGGCATAAAATTGAAATGAAAGGCAAAAAAGGAAGTAGTTTAGTTCACTTTGATAGGAAAATTTCAATTTGATGTGAAAACATAACAATGAATTTTTTGTCTTAAAAATATTGGCCTTTGTTTTTCATTTTATCATATTTTCTTTTTATGCATAGATTCGAGAAGTTTATAATTCAAAAAGGGGGTACAAATGATAGCGTTTTTCTCAAAAGAGAAAGCTCTAATGATCTTGATGTAACTAAAAAATACAAGCATTTCCACGAATGAATATTTGTATACAATGTGGATATCATTTGAAAATGAGTAGTTCCGATAGAATTGAACTTTTGTTTATTAACAATGAATAATAATGAGAATGAAAGGGCTTCTTTTTTTTTTTGCAAGAAGACATATCAAATTGATGGTAATGAAAGAAAAGTGAAACAAACTTTTATGACTATTAATTCGTTTGGCGTTAAAAGTATTTTTTTCCTAACCTCATGAATCGAACAATACTATGTTATTTCCTATGTTTGTCCCAAAATACACAATACAAAAGAAACTCAAATAATTCTCTTTTTTTATTATTCTTATCAAGATCAAGTAATAGTTTTACGATAAGTCTCTATTCTTTTTCTATGTATATAAATTCTTGCATTTTTGAAAGTTTGTTTCATTTTCTTTATTCATTTTCTAAATCCAGTTCCTTCGGAAATGGTAAGATCTTTGGCGCAAGAAGGGATTGATCCGTATCATCTTTACTTAGTTCTGATTTTTCTATTTTCTTTATTTAAGAATACCGAATCGGGGTCTTTTCCTACTCGTATCGAATCGAACATGTTGAGCCAAATCTTCATGTAAAACCTACTTTATTTAGATCGGGAAAATTATACGCGGATCGAATCGATATATCAATATCGATTCGATCCGAGATCTTGGAATAAGTTCGACAACGAATCCAAAAATCTTGGTGATCTTCTCTATCGTCTATCTAATGAATGAGGAGTCCGTTTTGAAATCGTCCGCCCTGCAACCACCCCCGAGTATATGCTTCAACGGGAATTACACAAGGGTAGATTGACACAATAGAAATCTCTAGTAAAATGCCCGCCGGTAACCCAACAGATAAAGTACATTACATAGTCCGTTTGAGGGAGCGGTGAAATGCGTAGAGATCGGAAAGAACACCAACGGCGAAAGCACTCTGTTGGGCTAACACTGACACTGAGAGACAAAAGTTAGGGAAGCAAATAGGATTAGATACCTCAATAGTCCTAGTCGTAAACGATGGATACTGAGCGTTGTGCGTATCGAACCGTGCAGTGCTATAACTAACGCGTTAAGTATCCCGCCTAGAGAGTACGTTCGTAAGAATGGAACGGTAATTATTGCAATTACAATTTTAATCTTGATTGTCAATTGTATATTAATTTAAATAAATAGCTAAAAATTTAGTTCCACTCGTCGATTCACGTATTATCAAATAGTCCAGCTGGCTGCAAATCCATAGGTGGATTCTTTCTTCATCTTGAATAGTTTGGTGTTTTCTATTGTTTTTCTTAATTTGCTTTACAAATTACTGATATTCCCTTTTCTCGTTATCTCAAGGTCACATAGTCACTCCCTATGTGACGTTTCTCAGAAGGAATTAGACGTCGAGAGAGCACCAATATCACTTTCAACGACCACTTGGTGTAAGGTTTAACATGTGATGTCTTCCTTTTCCGATTTATACGACTCAAGGTTGTATTTAGGTTTTTTTTTCAAAGATCATTATAAGTACAGAAGTTTTACTGCTTTCCTTTTTGACAGCGGTGAGCTTAAAGGAATAATGTTAGCAACATTTGAGTTTGTTCTGATTTAAACCCAATTTAAATATCAATTAAACGGAATCAAGAAGAAGGTTAATTTTTAGGCTTAAATCCCAATTTCTATGTATGCTTAAGCTTTTTGTATTTTATATCAATAATGATACTGCTACAATTAATTTTAATTAAAAATTGCTCTTTTTTAGAAAAATACATAAATTAAAAAAAAACCACTTGGACTTTAGTTTGAATAAGTCCAATCTCAATCGATGACTTTAAAATTCATTGGGCTTCGACGTTGAGAGTGATACACTCAATACTAAAATAAAATTCATTGGACCCAACATATCGGTGATTAATAATTTTCATGTGGGTTGTTTGAAAATTACATTTCTATTAGTTAGGGGTAAAGTTGTGTACTACTGAACTTTTCTAAATCTTACATGTCAGCGAGATTTCTACTGAGTTGTTGTTATTGTTTAAGATAACCAATTGGATTTGAATTCTTTTATTGTTTAAGATAACCAATTGGATTTGAATTTTTTTATGGGAAGTTTATTTTTATACTAATAAATATTTCAAATGTTAAATTACCCAATTTGTCCTTGTTATTCCTCTTATTTTTATTTTTATTAATTTTCTTAAAATTTTAATAAAAATTCTAATAAACTTATTTGGCCTACAATTACAAATAAATTATATGCAAAAGCGAAATAAAAATTAAACATTAATTAAACATTATCATGTGTAAATAATTATAATTATAATTATAATAAGACTAAAAAATAACAAAAATGAAAATGAAAAAAAAGAAAGAAACTAAACCTAATGATGTAAATTGAACATGAAAAAAATACAATCAAACACAAATTAAAATTAATCAAGACCAATCAAATATGAGACAATTTAATTGAAATTGATAAGATGAAATTAAGGAAAATAAAATATAAATAAAATGAGTATAAAAAGATGGGATAAAATTAAGCATCGATACCAATCAAACTTCACTTTCACTTGCATCGTATTAATCTTATTGTTTAACAAAAATTCCCAAAAATCCAAAACTTATGAGCTCAGGTAACAATCCAAACAAGCAGGGCAGAATGCCTAACATCTCTTCCTTCTTGTAATTGACACTTGAACTTTAATTCTTAGTCTAGGACTTTTATGGTTTTTTATATATATTTTCTTTATTTTTCCTTAATAACATGAAGTGTAAACTATTATTTTATCCAAAAATTACATCACAAATCTCTCGTTCAACTAAAGGCGTAATAAAAACGTCATCCACATAACTCCTTCAGGAACCTTCTCTACAAGGTTTGTTTTGGGATAATGTTGTTAAAGATCATATAGAAATTCTTGTATGATGTTATCCATGATGCTTGACCACTAAACAAGTACTTGAGCAATATTTGTATTTCTTCTCTTCACCATTTTATGTTCCAAAATAACTAGTCACATGACTATCAACTATGTCATATTTGACAATATTATATAAACACTCTCATTCCTCAAAACATGCCTTTAAATTGAGATATGTAAAATATTGGATGAATTTGGAAATTTCTAGGCAATTCTAACCTATATCCCACATAACCAACCTTATATATTTTCTTGAAAGGTCTAAATAAGTATTGAGCCAATTTGTGTAAAACTCTCCACTATATATTATGTCATCTATAAGGTTGAAGATTGACAAACACTATTTCACCAATCATAAACTCTATCAACTATACTCCCATTTTTTACCTACTTCATTATATTATGTGATCTAAGACATATAAAGTGGATTAATTGCAAAGATGACTCCTTATCTACTAGGGCTTGATCCAAAACTATCACTTTAAAATCCCTAGTAAAAAAGGAACGTATGAAGGTGGTGAGAATCTACATAAAGCTTCAAATAAAGAAGTTTTGTATGCTTGAGTGAAAGGTTGTATTATGAAGGAACTAGTCAATCTCATAGACTAAAGTATAAAAATACTTAAACAAATATGTATGCACTTGTTAGAGAATAAGTTTACTCAACTGAACCCATATAAGAAATCACTTTGGAAAATTACTTGTATGTTTATGAAAATTATCATTGTGATGATTGTAAAAGTGATCATTTAACTTGATATCTCCAAATTTATCTTATATAGGGATTGATATGTTTTGATACTACTTATGACATATTCTAATTAGAGGTAGCTCAGTCAAAAGTCATTGGATGTAGTATGAACTATGTGGAGGTAGTTGAGTGATCATGATAGGATTCATCACCCTAAAGTAATTAGAAAAAATGTTCTATTGTTTTTTTATTATTATTGATTCAGGAAATCCTTAGCCAAGGTGGATCACGTTTTCTATATAGTTTACAATTTCATTAATTAAAGCAATAGCTAATGGTGAAAACTGATATGGTTGGACTTAAAATAGAGTAGACATTAATTTCACATTCTATGTCTAATCAAAATATTGTATAATAAAATAATTAAATTATATGGAAAAATCATATATGAAAGGTTAGTCAAAACTACTTGGACATTCCTAAATATGTGGGAGTCATGATATGTTGCTAGACGTCATTCTTGATCTATAGATATAAATTGTTTAGTTTGAGAATTAAAGATAAATTAAAAAAGTTTAATTTATCCAATCACAAATATGATTTAGGATTATAATTTGTACCTATTGCCAATATATTTGAGAATCTAATGGGTCTTAAATAAAAAACGTGTTGAAGAAAACAAATTAAGATATTTCATTCAAGTTGGATTTTATTATAAAGTTTAAAAAACTTTGCGATTAAATATGAGATATTTAATAAATAATCATTAATATGAAATATTAAATCTTATTTGGACATAATTGGTATTTAATTAGAATTATTTGTAATTCTAAATAAATTTTAATTGAAATTAAAGTTAATTTCAACTAAATTACTAAAATGACCAAAATATATTATAAATAGGCTTAAGCTCTAATGAAACTAGCACTTCTTATTTAACAATCTCTGTAAGAGTTACAAAGTTCTCTTAACTTGTTTTGTGGATACCATTAGAGGTTGAACACTTACACAGCTACAGTGGTTAAGATAAACTAATTTGGAAACTGTTCGAGGAATATGACAAGAAAAGAATCAAACTTCGGAATAACATACAAATTAAGATTTACTTTTTATTATGATTTATGTGTTAATAATTTTATAAAATTAAACTAATTTTAGTTTTTAGAAAATTAAAATACGAAAAAATGTTTCGTAAGTATTTAAGTGCGCTAGTCTTGTTAGATAATTCAAAATATTTTTAGTATCAATGTTTGTTGAGATTGATTGTGTTTTTGAAATTTAGTTAAAGAGTATTTTAAAGTAGATTATCTTCAGACCTTGCTATTAAATAATATGCATATCAACTATTTGTTTAAATGTTTGTTAGAAAATCTGCAGAGATATTGATACTGCTTAAATTTTATAATTGATAAGCCTGCTTCAACTATAAAAAGACAAGCTTATTAGTGTTTTTCTCTGCATCAATGAAATCATCGTTCACTTAACTTCCTTAAATGTTTTTGCTGCAATTTCTTTTTGGTATAGGACAACATTTGTGGTATCAGGGCTAGAGAATGGCTACAATTTTAGCAGCAAGTTCAACACAAAATATGCCTGTATTTACAGGTTTAAACTACCAATTTTGGCACATTAAGATGAAGACATTTATCATCTCTCACGATTTATGGGACTTAGTGGAGAATGAATATGAAGCTCCTGAAGAAGAAGAAGGTATAAAGGTTAACAACAGCATAACGAAAAGAGTTAAAGGAAAAACGAAAGAAAGATGCCAAAGTTCATTCCTTCATCCAACAATCTATGGATTAAAGTATTTTTCTAATTTTATGAATGTAGAAATAGCAAAGGAGACTTGGGATGCACTTCAAAGAGTGTACCAAGGAGAAAACAAGTCCAAACAAGTGAAGTTGTAAGGTTTTCGTCAAAAGTTCAAGAACTTAAGCATGAAGGCTTCTGAATCAATGCAAGAATTCTTTTCAAGGGCATCTTTAATTATCAATCAAATAAGATCCCTTAAAGAAGATTTAACAGAACAAAAGGTCGTGGAAAGAATACTTCGGAGTTTGCCTATGAAGTATGAACATGTTGTCGCAACTATTAAAGGGTCAAAGGACTTGCAAAATTTTACCTTTCATGAATTGATGGGTTCACTTGAAGCACATGAGCAATGATTGAATAGGCCAACAAAAACTCCGACACAACAAGCATTCAAGTTGGAGACTAATAAACAAAAAAGGCAAGATGGGGGAGCGATTGGTCGTTCTAATTATGGTCGAGGAAGATCAACACATGGTAGAGGGCATGGCGGTAGACGAAACCATGGTCGAGGTCGAGGACAACATCATAACAATACCCAGCAACGTGAGACTAATCATGGAGATAATAACTTTTCTTGCTCATATTATGGAAGGACTAACCATGAAGATAAGGATTGTTGGTACAAAGATGTTTCAAGTGCAGGAAAAGCTACTTAATGCCATTATTGTAAGAAATATGGCCATGTTGAGAAGAATTGTTACAAAAAGACTGATGATTAAGCAAACTTCCATGGAGAAAAGAATGGAGAAGAGAATTTATTTCTTAGTTCTTTTGGTACTCCTACTAATACCATGCAAGATTTTTGGTATCTTGACAGCGGATGCAATCACATAACTGGTAACAAGGATTTTTTAATTGATTTTGATGAATCCATAAAAACACAAGTTAAGATGGGTGACAACAACTATATTCAAGTATGTGGTATGGGGACTGTTGCTGTAATTTCAAATTTTGGGAGAAAACTTATTCATAATGTTATGTACGCTACTGGTTTGGCTCAAAACTTACTTAGTTTGGGTCAATTAATAAGAAGAGGGTATTGTGTGGTATTTGCAAATGATGAATGCAAAAGTTTTCATAAAAGAAGCATGAATTTGGTGTGCTCAGTTAAAATGACCGAAAACAAGATGTTTCCGATTTGTTTATCAAGATTAAGTGTCAATGCCTTTTTTATATCATCTGATGATTGCATGGTTTGGCATAAGAGATATGGTCATCTTAACTTTGCTAGCTTAGATTTGTTGCATAAAAGGAAGATGGTTTCTGGTTTTCCTACTCTGAAAGGTGACACGAAGTTATGTGAAGCGTGTGTTTATGGGAAACATCATCGAGATAAATTTCTTACGGGTAAAGCAACAAGGGCTACAAAACCATTGATGTTAGTTCATGTTGACGTATGCAGGCCTATGCAGATTTCTTCCTTAAATGGAAGTAAGTATTTCTTGATCTTTGTAGATGATTTTTTAAGGCCAACACGGGTGTATTTCTTGAAGGAGAAATCTGAAGTTTTTGAAAACTTTAAGAATTTTAAAGCTATTGTTGAAAAAGAGAGTGGATACTATCTTATGACACTTCAAACCGATCACGGTGGCGAATTTTTATCTACTTAATTCAAAAATTTCTGCAACTTTCGCAGTATTCGATAATAAAAAATAGCTAGTTATAGACCACAATAAAATGGAGTGGTGAGCGCAAGAATAGAACTATTGTTGAAGCAACAAGGAGTATGTTGAATGAGAAAAGACTACCCAAAAAATTATGGGCTGAAGCTGTAGCTTCTGCAGTATACTTGAGCAATAGATCACCAACCCGAGCAGTTCAAGATATGACGCCATATGAAGCCTGGTATGGTACAAGACCAAATGTAAGTCATTTATGAACATTTGGTTGCATTGCTTATGCTTTTATACTAGGTGAATTAAAAAGGAAACTTGATGAAAAAAGTGTTAAATGTATATTTCTTGGGTATAGTGATGAAACCAAAGGGTATAGGTTGTTTGATCCTGTAACTAACAAGCTAAATGTTAGTCGTGATGTTATTTTTAATGAAAGTGAAGCTTGGAAATTGGGATCTGAAGAAGAAAAGGTAGCCTATGATGAAGACTATGCACTACAAAAAACTAGAGGTCTTGCTAAAATTTATGCTTCAACAGAGGAAGTTTATATTGTAATGGAACCTACATGTTTTAAAGATGCAGCTAGAAGGAAAGAATGGGTGCAAGCTATGGGAGAAGAATTTGCAACTATTGAGAAGAACATGACATGGAGTTTGGTGGATTTGCCAAAAGGGAAGGAAGCAATTGGTCTTAAATGGATTTATAAATCCAAATTAAACTCTAACAGATCTTTACAATGAAACAAAGCCTGGCTAGTCGCTAAAGGCTACTCTCAAGTACCAGGTATTGATTTTACTAAAACTTTTGCACCAGTTGTTCGTTTTGATACTATGAGAATAGTTTTGGCCTTGGCTGCTCATAATGGATGGAAGGTTCATCAGTTAGACATCAAGTCTGCATTCCTTAATGGTGATCTTTTGGAAGATGTATATGTAGAACAACCATAAGGTTTTACTATCAAGGGAGCTGAACAGAAAGTGTACAAGTTACATAAAGCCTTATAAGGCCTGAAGCAAGTGCCAAGGGCATGGTGCAACAAGATTGACTCTTAATTTTCACAACATAATTGTGAAAAAAGTGCAAGTGAGCTAACTCTTTATGTGAAGAAACATAATGTTGATTTTCTGATTGTATGTTTGTATGTTGATGACATAATCTATAATGGGAACTCAGCTCAAATAATGCAGGAATTTAAAGAATCAATGATGCAGTATTTTGAAATGTTTGACTTGGGGTTCTTGCATTATTTTCTGATTATGAAAGTGCTACAGGATTCAAATGGTATATTTATCTCTCAAAAAAAGTATACAGGTGACTTGTTGAAAAGAGTTGGCATAGAGAATTGCAAGGCTGCAAAAACACCATTGAATGTGAATGAGAAGCTACGTCTTGATGATGGTGCTGAAAGGGTGAATGAAAAACATTTCAGAAGTATTGTTGGAAGGCTTATGTATCTTACAAATACAAGACCGGATATTGTTTATAGTGTGAGTCTTATTTTAAGGTTTATGCATAATCCAAGTAAGTTACATCTTGGAGCAGCTAAGAGGATTCTTTGATACGTGCAAGGGACTTCACATTATGGCATCTGATATTCAAGAGGTAATCTTATAACTCTTATTGCATTTAGTAATAATGATTGGGCTGCATGTGCAAACGATTGGAAGAGTACAACAGGTTATATTATTAGCCTTAGTTCGGGTGCAATTTCCTGGTCATCAAAGAAGCAACAGAATACTGCTCTTTCAAGCATAGAAGCAGAATATACAACAACTGTAACTACTGCTTGTCAAGTAGTTTGGCTGAGAAGGATCTTAAAGGATTTAAACTTGGAAGAAAAATATCTGACTAGAGTGTTTTGTGACAATACGTCAACAATTTCAATATCTAAAAATTCTGTCCAGCAAGGGAGAACAAAACATATTAAGACCAAGTTTCATTTCATTAGAGAATTGGTTGCAAAAGGAGAAGTAGAGTTAGTCTACATCAACATTGATGATCAACCTGTAGACATTCTTACAAAAGCTTTGCAAGAGAATAAGTTCAATAACTTTCGATTTATGATGGGTGTGCAAACTCTGAATTAAAGGGGGATTGTTAGATAATTCAGAATATTTTTAATATCAATGTTTGTTGAGATTGATTGTGTTTTTGAAATTTAATTAGAGAGTATTTTGGAGTAGATTATCTTCAGATCTAGCTGTTAAATAAGATGCATATAAGCTGTTTGTTTAAATGTTTGTTAGGATATATGCAGAGATATTGATACTGCTTGATTTTTGTAACTGATAACCTTGCTTCAACTGTAAAATGACAGGCTTGCTAGTCATCTGCCTCAATGAAATCATCGCTCACTTAATTTCTTTAAACGTTTTTCCTGTTTCGCTATTGCTGCAATTTCTTTTTGGTACAGGACAACAGGTCTGATTTCTCTAACATTGCAGCCTTTCAGTCAGCTGCTGTTTGTAAGAACAAAGCTAATGCGTACTGAATTACTAAGCAGCGCTTGGACTGGTTTCTTCGCTGGTTGCTTACACACACTATCTGGGCCCGATCACCATGCTGCCACCTTGCTGCTTTGACTCCCCTTTCAATTGATCGTTCCCGGATGGAAAGTGCTCCTGTTGGAGCTTTATGGGGCTGCGGCCATGATGCTGGTCAGGTCATATTTGGTTTACTATTTTTGTTGCTGATGGATCGGCTTCACATTGAAGTCATCAGAACTTGGGGCACTAGAGTTGTGGGTATTACTTTACTTGTAATTGGTGTTATGGGAATCAGGGAAGCTTCATAAGTTCCTACTCCATGTGTTGCTCTGGAAAATGGTGACTGTGATGTCAGTGTTTGCGAAGCTCTAGGCAGCCCAAGAGGAAGGAAGAAGAAGGTTGGTTTTGCTACCTTTACCACTGGTATTTTCCATGGGTTGCAACCAGATGCATTAATGATGTTCTTCTTGCACTTGCATTGCCTTCACGGTTGGCTGGTGCTGCATTTCTGATTATGTTCCTGGTTGGTACTGTTGTTGCAATGGGAAGCTATACAGTATTCATAGGCTCATGTAGAAAGGCATTGAATGATCGTGTACTTGGAACAACAGAGAAACTCGTTAATTTGGGCATCCTCCATTGTTGCAATTGCTCTCGGTTTCGCTATTATCACTAGCCAATTTTTCGGATTCAGCTTGTATTGATTCTTCAGACCAAGAATTTTCACCTTTGCAAGCGCAACTTTACAATTAGGAAGAGATCTTTAGAAAGGAATATTCAATTTATTTGCAGAAAAAGGAATCTATGCAGCATGAGGTCTAAATTAGAGGTCACATTAATGTCTTGTTTTGGTTTTTAAGGTCGTAATTTCATTGTCTGAACGTTCTCTTATCATAGAATCGTAGATTATCTGTTGAAAATCCAATCGATAAACTGGGGCTATTGAATGAATCTCCAGTGTTACTGGCAGTAAAGGGCTGGCCTTCATATTTTATATAAGATTTGAAATGAAAAAAACCAAATTCTTTCCGTGTATACTTATAGATACAAGCAAGTCCATAGCTTTACAAATGGGCAACATCATCAAGGTCATATATAAATATATATTAAGCTGTCCCTTTGGTAGAAGCAACACCAAGAAACCACTAGCACTTGTCATGGAGTTGTGTACTGTCAAAGCAGTAACAATCTTTGGTTGATGAGTAGGAGAATAGGAGTTGCAAACAATGACAACAAGAACAGTAGATTGTTTAAAGTTTACAAGTGATGACGTGGCAGTGGATTGGGGGGGGTTGACGTCCACGTCAGCACCAACTTCCCGGGATTCTCGTGGTACTTGTTGATATCATCATCACATCAGGAGGTGGATTAGGGACCGGGGAACGTAAAATAGTGATCCTTTTGGTGTTTTTCGTTTTTACAAAAGAAAAAAGGAAATGAGGGGAAAGTGGAAGTGGGGTCCACGGATACCACAATGTCACACGGACTAAGACAACAAGACAGAGAAAGAGAGAAGTGTACGGGCACTAGTATCAGGCGGGAAATCAGGAGGGCCCACCGTACGAGGTGTAATCTCCTCATCAGGAGTGTATTTACCATACTGCCCCCCAACCCAATATCAGAAATTTGATAATTATGGATATTCCTTTGGTTGCGTGGTCTATGCTTTGCTTAATGCTTAAGGTTAAGGTAGAGAGGAGTGGAAGATTTTACGTATTTTGTTACTGCCCAGTCAGAGTATTATAGGAGGTATAAATAAATAAATCAATATTTTCCAGAATGGGTGTACGAGTGTATCAAATTCCTGCTCATACTTAATAATTTAAAGGATGGGGGTGTGTGTCTCTGTCAATCATCATCATACTCAAATGGAGAAGACTTTGATCTGTTCTAAAAACTTGGCTTGCCTGGATGGAAATGGAATCCGCTCTCTTTTCATTTCCCTTTCAGATTTAGATGTCCAAGCTTTACATGTACTCGCTCTAGACTTTCTCAATATAATCAACTTTATTTTTATTTTATTTTCCTAATCTTTCCTTTATGGGAGATGTGGACATGGACAGGTTATTTAGTCTGACAATTGCTTTCAACCTCTCTAGTGTCACATGTTAAAAGCCAAATCAATTGCCATGAGTCTAGTCTGTGAATAATCATATCAAATCCAAACAGACAGAAGGAAATAAACCTGAAAGAAGGGTAAAAAGAAAAGGCAAGAAATCCATGAAAGCAAAAGATGCTCTTTCACTTGTTCTGTAATTATGTTCATTGTTTGATTGCTTTGAGACCTTCAAGGCCAACAAAACTAAAGTAAACAAATACTAGAAAGTCTTTTAGTAACTACTTCACTAATCTCTGCTTGTTGCACGCACTAGATGTTTTTACCCTTTCCACTTTTCCCGTAAAACTTTGCCTCTGTCTTCAAACCATTAAAGCCTCAATGCCAGCCTTCTTTGGCGTTTGACACACTGGACAAGAATCGATAAAGGGCTCACAAGCTTTGCACGAACAAAGGTGCTTACAAGGAAGGAACAAAATACACGAATTCCTAGAGTTGCAGACTTTGCACATCATCATAGTCATAGCCATACCCATCTTTTCTGCTTTCCCCTCTTCTCCTTCAATGTAATCATCGTGAACCAATCCCCTGTTTCTTTGCTCTGTTTCTTCTACTCGGTCCACATCACAAGAAGACTCTGCATCCTCTACCCCAATGTTGAAGCAACAAGAAGCTGCTTTTTCCCTTAGCTGTTCAATTGTGTTGTTCAGAGACACAACCATGGCTTCGTTTTCTTGTGCTGCTCTTTTCCATGCCAGATTATCCATCTCTAATCTTTTTAAACGATCTTCAAGCTCCATTTTTCTTTTAGTGGCTTGTGCTATCTGCTCATCTCTTAGTTTAATATAAGGCAGCAACTTCGATTCAACATTCTTGCACAACAATGCAACTTGCTGCTTTCTTTGTTTATGCAACAACAATCTCAATCTCTGATCCTACAGACACAAGAAAAAAATTTAAAATTAATGGTATAATCAAAATTGGACCCGGAAAATCGAAAGAAAAAAAATACTATCTTGATCATATATAACTGAATGCAAGGCACTAACCTGTAATCTGATATACTGATCAATCTCCTGTATTTGCTTTTGATCGAGGGCGGCCACGGTCTGAGAAAAAGAAACTGATGGGAGGGAATTGCTGCAGGTGTTGTTGGTGGGATTGGTTGGGTTGCTTCGGAAAGTAAAAGGAGCATGAAGATTGGTGGCAAAGAGAAGATTTTGATCTTTTGAAAACTGGTGGTTTTGCCACTGTTGCATGTTGCATTGTTGTTGTTGTTGTTGAATCAGATGTTGTTGCAATTGCTGCTTCTGTTGCTGAACATCAAAATAGAAAGTGCTTAATCCTCCACAGCAATTCTCCATCCAATCCTGAGAGCCCAAAGAAGGAAAGTGCGCTTGTACCGCCATAAATCTTACAAGAAACAAGAAGGCGCTCACCACCAGAAAATCAAAACTCAATCAAACCCAAAACAGAAGGAGACCCTTTTATCAGATTGCCCGCCTCATCTTCAAGAATGCTTGAGAACAAAACTTGCCTTACTCTGCGGCTTGAACATAGACTGACGGTGGAGGACCGAGACAGTTGTGAGAGATTTGGGTATGTATGTGTATATATAAGGAGGAGACGTGCTATTAATAAAGGGGAGTAATGGTTTGGAATCAATTTTCTGGAATAGGATGGAATCAATTTCCTATCAAGTAACTGAAAAAGTAGCCTCTCTCTCTCTACATAGGATGCTAGTCCTGAGAGTATTCATTCATGTAGATTTTGATTTTCCCTATAAGGTGTCCCTCATAAAAAGAGCCATTATTGTTGATTCTGCATTAAAGATAGACATGTGTTGTGTGAGACACGGTAAGCAGCGACGTACACATGCAAATTTTGTGACTAAACTATCGGGTCAGAGATATGAGAGGCGTTTGTTTGGTATTGAATTGAATAATAACAACAAAAATATTTGACAGATGAAGGAAAAATAAAAGGTAAGGAATAGGAGGAGGAGATTTTTGTCAGTTTAGTCACTTGAAAAGCCTGAAGAATAGGTGCCTATAAATTGAAAACCACATCTTATACTGGTGGTAAGATCATTTATTATTGTTAGACAATTATGCACTTATTTGGAAGATCATTTATTACGCAATTGAGATTTTCTGAACTTATTATTATGTACCTATTTTGTTTGAATCTTATATAAGTCTCATATATTCATATGACTGAGATCGCGTGGATCAGAATAAGTATATAATAGTGAGTACAAAAGATCTAATTCTCTTGATACAGGATAGGATTAAGAAGTTTTATTGTAAAGACCATTTAATAAGATCATTTGCTAGTCTTTCAACAAAAACCAGTAAGCAATTAAGACGCCTGCAGAAGTCAGAGCAGCAAAATCTTCTCTCTCCTTAATACCAAGGAAACGTTTTCCAACAATTCAATAGTGCCTATTCTATAATTGCCACGAATTCTTCTTAGTTTTATTCATTTTAAACCATCTACAAAGGAATGTTTCTGCTAAAATATTATTGTAACCAAAAAATACATGATTCTTTTAAAATAAACAAGATATTTAACGGGATAATAATAATATATATTTTAAAGTTGTTGAATTCCGTATCAAATGGTAAGGAAATAGTTATATATATAGATATGCGCTTGCTTCATGTCAAATTTTCAAGCAACTGCGACATCCCTTGTCAATCTCGTCGACATTAGGTTTAAATCGTCAAAATCTGAACAGAACCAGAAAGATTTTATTTGACAGGGTTGCAGAAATATTTTAGTTGACGGGTTTAATCTTTTGCAATGACAGTTAATGATCTTTTTTCTTTTTTTCCAAATTAGTGACCGGACCGGAGGGTCAAAACTCAAACTTGGCAATTGTTTTGTCCCTGTCAAATCTAACCCATTCCATACGTGAAGTATTCTCAGACCTTTGCATGTGACCAGAACCGAAACAACCTTCACAAGATAAGAAATCGAAGACCAATTTCATTCATCTCCATCTCCATAGATACGTGGACGTGGGGTTCAAGCGAAGGCGATAGATTGCCTATCCTCTTAGCTGATAAACCACATACTGATCCTAGACATTTCTTTGTAATCTGACAGCTTGAAAGCTGACCTCCAACTCTTCGATGCCAACATATTCACTTTCTATTAAACTATAATCAAAATGATACGTAAGTTTCTGAATGTTACTCTCTCTTGCCATACTTCAAAGAAATTGAAAGGCTTTTTCTTTTGACATAGAATTAAAAAGTGAGTTAAACTGAATTTATTGTGAAATTAAAATTATATGATCCAAAAGTAGAGTACTTCTTTGATAAAAAAATAAAAATAACTAATGGATTTATTGAAATCCAATAGCATGTTAGATTCTAATACTTAACTAAATATGTTTTAATAGTTCCAATCTTTAATTACATATAAATAGTAAAAAAATATCTGTGAAATATAATTGCTTGAGAATTTTAGATCCGATAGCTAGCATATATATTGACATTTTAATCTCTAATTATCGATAAAGAGTGAGAATAAGTATGATATGTAAATTGATTGGGATACGCTAGCTAGCATATTAAAATTCAAATCATTAATTGCAGATAAACAGTAGGACTAATAACCCTTTATATCTGTAATATTCCACATCCATTCTAAAACAACCGAAACCCTAATTAGCTCGAACCGAATCCAACAAATCAAGCACTTAGTTCATTGACATTCCAAATTAGCCTCCAACATGATGTGTCCTATGCGACATTATTTTGTACCCACTTGAAGATAAGCTCTTTTCCGCAATCTGGCCATGTGATAAATTAAGGTTTTCAGATACTGCTTGTTGTGGTGCCAGAACAGATTATCATTAATGTGTCTTTCATTATTGAGTCCAAGATGGACTTTTCTCATTCCAAGTTCTATATATATCACATGAAAGTTTTACCATGATTAACTGGATAAGCTTTACAGATCTCTCAAGTATGTTATGGCTTTGAATGATTCTAATATGTTTATAGAATATGAGTAATTATACTAATGGTGGATACATGTTTAATTAGGGTTATCCATTTACGGATAACAAATTAAATTTTATATAATAAACAAAGTTATTTACATTCTCAAAAAATTACCGCCTCGTATGGCTTAAATCTTATGGTCATATAAAGATGGCTTTTGTAGCTATTGCTTACATATAAACAAACTCGTGTAAATTAATAGACCTAATATTGAAGTTCTATATCTTAGTTTAAATGAATAAGTAGGATATAGAGAGTTTTTAATTTCCAGGGAAGAAAATTCTAAGATCCTCATATCAATTATCAACGATAATATATTCTTTAAAAAAAGTCGTATATACTCAATTATATGATTTACAACAGGCATCGCAATCTTGTTTCCGTACCAACCAAATAATCATCAATGCATTGACAAAGAGTAAGTCATGAGCAATTGGGAGGTGTTGAAACTTTCCACTATCACGGTTAGTAGAGTCCATAAAGAACATGAATTATTAACTAATAGTCTAGTACATGCATGGTTAATTTATGTGATGTCTTAAATGGACTTTTTTTCTCTCTCTCTCTAATTCATTTTAAGCGATTATTTTTATTGCCTTTTTCTATGGTTGACGTTGACGAGTTGCCTTGGGAGGGATGTTAGATTTGCCCTCATTATGTAAATGTAAATTGAAGCGAAGTTGCATTCACACTAATGTCTGAATCTCTTCTTCATTGTATAGTGAAATTTGAAAAACAAAAGATTACTCTAATGATAATTCACCTCTAAGTGAAAGATAATTAAGAGCTTCTTGTTTACTATTGAATCCAAACATCGGATAGGAAGTTCCAATCCTACCTGCCACTATTTCATTAGAGTTGGATGGTAACAAACTAACGATAAAATAAATGAGAATTATTATATCTTAAAGACATTTCTTTTTCTTGTATTCCCTTCCTCTTATATAATATTATAACAACACAAAATGGAGAAACAATTCATAAGTCAAGCAATTTATATATATATAATTAAACAATAATACCAAGCCTGCTATATCATTATCCTTTAGCTGTTTCTTCTTTTGTCATCATCAAGTTGAATGATTCAACAAGAGGAGAGATTAAAGCTCAAAAGTCTGTTGGGTTCATGTCCCTGACAAATTTTTTATTGTATGAATGAAGAAAGAGATCTTCTTTTTCTTCTCTTCTTTTTTTTTTTTTTTGGTATAACTAGACAAGAAGACTATAAAACATCCCATCCTTATCCTATTGAAGACTTCAATCCACAGAGCGTAGCCAATGCAGAAAGAACACCTCCGATGGGGGCTTTCTCCCAATTTAGACGGTTGCAATGGATCCTAAATCACGGAAATTTGTTGGTGTCAGACGGATTCTGAAGCCCCACAACCCACAAAATCCACGTACCGCTACCACAGTTCCCTATGTCAAGCCTCTTTCTTTTGTACAATTTCCTTTTGGCTTCCAAGTTCAAAAAACTTGATTACCTATTTACTATACTACCGCTTTGCACCTTCCCATGAAGCCAAGGGAAAACACACGCCAATTAGAACAGGCATCTTATGGCAGTGGACCCATGTGCCGCCCACCTACCATGACCACTCCATTCCCACAACCTTTGTCATTCCCCCCTTCCTTTGCTTTGGCTATTCTTGTTCTAATATACTGTGCAAATCATGTGATTTGTTTGAGAAAGAACCAACTCATTACCCTCCAACAACACCAGTTTAGAACAATAATTTATCCTCCTTAAACCCTATTGTCTTTAAACATTTGAACAAATAATTAACTAAAAATTTGTCCACCATACAATTGAGTTTAAGGACTGAACAAGAGAAATTAATTCTATTACAGTTCAATTTTCTAATAAAATATTTTTTCTATGTGAATTATATATGGCGCATAAAACAAATACACCAACCCACCTTCCATGGCATCTCAATTATTTTCTATATATATATACCAAGAAGATATATTTAAGTTTTACATATCTCTTGGATTTACATTTCATCTCTCTTTTCCCTCTAATTGGGCAGGAAATGGATGGTGAGTAGAGGGTCTTTATTAAAGATGGCTACGTTATTGGTGGGGTGATGCAAAAATCCCAACTCCATTTATCGTATTTGGTCCCCAGGAGTACCAAGTCCTTTGCTGGCAACTTCTTAACTACTTCTTGTTGGTTCTTTTCGCTCCTGGCCGAAGTGGATATAGACGTACTTCTGAGTCTTACTTCCCATAATAGAGTGAAAGAGCAAAACCCCACACCTCATGACTAACGTTTCTTTTTTGCATATCTAGTGGCATAAGTATTGGGCTCCTTTTCAAGATGGTCATGATTTGCCCTTTTGTTTAAAATATATAGACAACATGATGATTGCTCAATTAGTGGGGGCTTGAAGGGACATCATTGGCGAAATAAGCTAGTGGGTTCACTGTTGTATTGACCTAGGAGGCACGGTAACTAATTAGTCTGGCAAAAAAATATATAAAAGCAAAAAGAAAAAGAAGTGGTTTAGGAACTATGATGGGAGAGTATGTGTGAATATATAAGCATGTGTTTGTTGATCATAAACATAGAAAGTGCATGTGCTTAACCCATATTCAATTCCATCTTCAAATTACTTCAAGATGAGATCGATCTTTGGCAAAGGCAAGTATCATGGAATCTTACCCTATGACTCTCTCCTTTGTCAATGTTCAATGTTCATTGTTCGCCCTATTCAAACCGGCCCTGATGCACATGAAATAATTGAAATTTGGTTTAATCAACTAATTAAGACAAGATTATAATTTATACCTCTTGATCATAATAGTCAAAAGAACGATAGTGTTGTCGCTATGTGATTGGTTTTGCAATTATATCAGATATTTTCATATTCGAAAAAATGAGGAGAAAATTATCAAGTGGTTAGATGGAAGTGCTAACTTCGTGTTGAATATAAATCTATAATAAATTACAATTGATTGGCATATGGCATGGTCTCTCATGCAAGTTTATGTGAAAATCAGAATTTATATAATTTCAAAGGCACACAAAATTCGTCCACATACTTTAAAGGTGTTTAATTCATATTTTGATTCCACAAATTCTAAGCAAATGATGATGAAATTCTTATCTGGGGACAGAATTTGTTATTAGTTACGTCCACCTTTGATAAATGTCTTGAGTGTTGCCAATTCCTGACGAGACTTTTGCGTAGTATGGACATAGGGCAGTGCCAAAGTTTTCTAACGAAACTGTTCCCAAATCTTTCTTCATTTTCCCATAGAGAATGAGAGTTCTTGTCCCATCATTAGTGTGAAAACAAATTAACATAACATTTAATCTTTCCTCGAAGTTTCTCGCAAACACAGCCCCTTACAAGTAGATGCAATCCCATCGCTTACCAAACAAAGTAGACCCTGTCACGTTTTATCCTGAAAAGATAAAACTTTCTTGATTAGGGTCGTCTTATGCTAACTTTTGCTTAACAGTGATCGATGTAGTCATCATGCAACTGTCCACTTGGGTATGAAAGAGACTAGACATGATATGGAGAAATGGGAATTTGCCGTGAACCTTTGGCAATGTGACATTATCAAGTAATTAAATGATGCAAAAGATCGAGCATAGCCCCACAAGAGAAATAAAAGTCTTGAGAGAAACTTCTTCACAATGTATGTGTGTGTGTATCACTTAGCTAGAAATGGGCAGAGGCCACTTGCCCCCGCGGCTCAATATAGGACCACCACTGGAGGAGGTCCCCCATGATTTGTCAGAGGTTTGGGCAATTTGTCCATACATGGACTACACTAGGAGTGAGTTGAGTGGGTCAATAAAAGGTGGGTATGATCTTTTACCCTAAAACATCATCAACAACTATGCTTTTGTTTGTTCTAATGCTTGTCTCTTTTCATGCAGCAGCCACGTTAGTTTCTCTCTTTCTTTTCTACTTTTGTATACAAAGGGATTAATGTAGACAAAAGCCTTGGCAACTGTTACACGTGGAGGAGATGTGAGAACGCATGAAAAAAGATATATGTATCTATGATTTGATCCTTATCATTATTGTTCTAGTTTTGATTCATTTTATAATCGATGACAGTATCATTTGGATCCATCTAGTCGTGGAGACCCACTACAGAGACATGGTTAGGCAGAAACATATCTCCATCAGAGTTGAAATCACTATGAAATTTCACTTGGTCTGGAAAAGAATCTAATGCTCGGAAGTTTCATAATTTTGAAAATACGTGTTTTTGTGGAAAACAGTATGAGAGTGAATTAAAGTGTAAAAGATCAGGATGGACTCTAAACCTAATCATCTGATAAAACATAACTTAACAATGAAGCTGTTTAACTACGTGGGCTGTAAAGTTGCACCGCACTAGCTATTTTACACCTTCGTAGGAAATAACCTTAAACCATTTTTTATTAGCTTTCAAAATCTCGAGTTCCTATGATTTATTATAATATTAATCATAGGCTGTATTCCCATGCCATGTCAGTCAAACAGGACCATTGAAATATTCAATGATTTCCTTTTCCTGCATTCGACATGTAAATCTATACCTAAGTAAAGGCTTAAACTTCGGAACAGTTGATTCATTTTTATAATATATAATAATCATGTAGTTTCTCTTTATATGTATATCTTTCTTGGTTTGGCCTTTTCTGCATGTTACTGATGACTTCTCTTATGCGTTTAAGTGACAGTCTTCTTCTGCATGTTACATCTGTTCATTTTGAAAGTGAAAATTGGTTAATGTGACCCATGTCAGGAAAGTTCGCATTCTGGCACATTGGAGACCATTTACACGCCAAGTCATGTGAATTGTCGCCCTCGGAGAGATAGCCAAGCATTCCATTTCTCCATCCCTTCCTTGAATTTGGGTTCCTCATCTTCCTTTGAATGCTACAAAATGTTTGTTTCTCCTGCTACTTTGACTCCATAATACTTAGGCCCACTGCCCATTTGAACGTTAATTGGAGCCATACCTTTTTTTTTTGCTTACATCACTGATCAAAACTTTTGTCCAAACCCATTTCGCCTTTTCCAGGCTGACCTCTTATCGTTTTCTGGAAGCTAATTTCCAGGGATTAGTACACTAGAAATTGTAATTTCCAAGTATTTGGAGCAATCGGGCGTGAGTTATTGAACATTGTTGTCATAGACTGAGTGTGGTTGGTCATTTTTTCCTTCCAAAATTTTGAATCAAGCACCAGACCACGAAGACGAGAAGACATAGATGTCGAGTAAGACTACAGGTTGGATTTCAGGTTTGGTAATTGTAGAGAGCCCCACTTTCCGTGTGATGATTTAACGGTAGTGGATTCTGATGGAAAATGAACTAGTGGCGTGGACCTTGGGAACTCCAATCCTTGCAGGATCTTGGAATGTGGAAGAGGGGTCGCGGAATTCAATTTACCTGGTGACAGACTACTACCAATGTCATGTTTGGATGTACTGGTAAAATAAATAACAAATATAATGATTATTTTTATGAATAAAAAAATAACAAATAGAATGAAACGGATAATATTTTATTTGATTCATTGTAAAAAAAATTTATATTAATTTTTTTGAAAATATAAATTAGGAATAAAAAAATAACTAATAAAAAGATCAGATTATTATTATTATTATTATTTGTGATTTAATCTATTATTAGTAATTAAATTCCTTATTATTATTAATTTTCTTCTTCTTCTTCTTCTTCTTATTATTATTAAATTCCTTATTATTATTATTATTAATTTTCTTCTTCTTAATATTATTAATAATAATTATTATTATTATTAATTTTCTTCTTCTTCTTCTTCTTCTATTATTATTATTATTATTATTATTATTATTATTATTATTAATTTTCTTCTAATCATATGGCTTTCCAATATTTTGCAGTGGTTGATTTTTCCTAAACCGACTCAAGTCAGCATTCATTATATAGTCGCAATTGCAATATAAAATAACAATAAAAGGATATTAAAAATAAATATAACATAGGACTTTAAATTACTAAAAAGTTATTTAGTTGATCAAAAAATAAGTTCAGCCATATTTTAAACAACTAAACAAAATATTTAAACTTCAACATAATCTTCAATATTGTGTGGCAAGAAACCTCCTCACCTACCCAAGTCTTCGAGAAGGCACAAGAGTGAAAAAAAACAAGCATTTGTGTAGGATGATCAGGAATTTTGCCTAAAGTAGTATCCCTTTCATCATCTATGATTCCCTCTATCTCACCCAATGCACTATCTAACGTTTTAACTCTTTGTTGAACATACGTTTCAGTCCCAATACTCTTACATAATTTATCTCCAATCTAATTCATGGTATCACCCAACATCCTGACAGCAACAATAAGTGAATCTGTACGACTTATTTCTCCTGTACATTTCTCTTTTTTCTCCTCCTTGCTGAAATATTTTTAGCTTGTCTTCTAAAATTTGATGTTTGAGGTTGGGTAAAGGACTCATCTACGTCATGTAAACAATGCTCATATTGATCTTTACCACCTTCATTTATCCCACCTACACCTTCTTGCCTTTCCATTTCTGCAAGAATATCCGCAGCAGTTTGTGCATCATTTCCATTTGCACGATCTTCTCCATAGATCATAGTCAATTCATTATAAAAAGGAAAGCTCTTCCTTCGAAATTGAGCAGCATCTTTGTGACTTTGACAAGATGAAAAAAATAACATCAATAATTTATATAAATGACAAGAAATTAGTTAAAGAAAATACTTAAAACAAGTTAAAAGTTCAATACTTACACTTAAGTAAGAATCTCATACATGATCTTCAGCAATGACGATCTTCCTTTCGGTATCCCATCGAAATCCACTAGTATCTTTCCTTACCATATAATAAACAATGCTGCACTCTTTCTTTAAAGTCTTAATTCTAGACTCTATGTGGGGTTTGGCTTCTAAGTTTGTAGGAAGTTTTGTTGCTACCATTCTTTCTATTTCATTGAGATACCCAACTTTAAATTCAATATCAGCATTGTACGTTCCCACATTATGCAAATCAACCATGCAGGAAACTAGCACAACATCCTCATCATAGTTTCACTGTCTTTTTGTTCCTTTTAAACTTTGAGAATCAATAATTGACGAGAAATTCATTGATGTACTTATCTACCAAATTAAAGCAATATTGATAAATAAAAATAATCATCATAATAAAGGAAAAATAAAAACATTCATAAAATTCTTCGTACCAATTAACATTAAGCATGAATAGCTTACAAGAACAACATAGTCTACAATAACAACGTACAACATAAACAACAAAGAGTACAACAACTTACATAAACAATAATATAAAATCTCCTAACACTCAAACATAATAAAACACCTAAAATTTGTTAATTCTCATTTTACCTAAATGTTCGCCATTCATTGAACATTTCGCGTGCCAATTCAATTCTCCAATTTGTCCAAGCATTAGTTGGGTCACTAGCAGTTATACACTCCTCCTCAATAACTGGATTGGTGTGAAAATAATCTCCTAAATCACTCTCCATAGGACCAAAACTCATCTCCTGCCTAATAATATTATGAAGCAAACAACAAGCTATAATAATTTGATTGTGTGTCTTTATTGGATAAAATGATGGACTCCTAAGAATAGCCCACCTAATTTTTAGTAACCAAAAACACCTCTCAATTACATTGCATGCAGCCGCATGTTTCATATTAAAAAATTCCTCTGGAGTTATTGGCTGGTAACCTTGACGCAATTCATTCAAATAGTACCTTAGACTCCTATAAGGTGCAAGGAAGCCCTCACAATTTGTATAACCTGCGTCGACTAGGTAATAGCAACCTATATAAAAAAAACACTACATAAGTTATTCAATTTACATTATCTCATATACAAAATTTCAAACAACCTTCCTATATCATATAGGAAAGTTTACCATGCGGCACTTTTAATCCATATCTCCTAGTAATTGCATCACAAAGAACTCGACCATCAGCTACTGACCTTTCCTAACCAGGAAGAACATAAACAAATTGCATGTCAGGTGTGCACACACCTAACATATTTGTTGTAATGTCGCCCTTACGTGTTCGAAATCTAGGCTTATCTTTAATTGGCACATTAACCCTGATATATGGCCCATCTAGAACACTTAAGCAATTCTACAATTCAAATGAAATAAAAAATAATGAGGAACCTTAATCACATTCACTATATTTCCTTATAAAAGTAATAAGGTGATTATCTACCTTAAACCACATCCACCGATGATCCGAAGAGTTTGTTGGAACAAGCTCAGGTTTCTTAAACAAAAGATCTTGTAAATGCATCACTGCATTTAAAACACTATGAAAACACCAACTAATTGTCTCACCTGACCTTCTAAAATTTTTCTTAACAACTCGATTTTTAACATGATGAGCAATAATATGTAAGAAAATTGCTACTTGTTCATCAATAAGCATGTTTTTTGTTGATTTTAATCCTCCTATACTTTCTAGCATTTCACATAGTTAAAAAAAAACTTGCCTATTCATCCTAACCATTGAAATAAATGACTCACCATTTTCATGCACAATTCGCCTCACATAATCTCCATTTGCATAAAATTTAGAAAATAATTTCTAACCCTTGGCCTATAACTGTATAAAGAAGCCTCTGATGCCAAAAAACTGAATAGCGAACTAAAATCATTACACAATTGTAACCATACAGGCAAGACAATCACAATCCTTTTTGTTCTTTCGGCATTTTTACGTAAACTCAAACTGAAACAAGCCATGACTGTAAAAAATAAAATTTCTAATGTATTTACATAAATTTGTTCAAATAATGTACAATGTAAGAGAACAACCATGAAATAAGTCAAAATAGTTAAAGGCATAAAGTAAAGTAAGAGAGAAAACAGAAGACAATATTTCCATAGTTAAAAAAAAGGGATTATAGAACATAAAAACCAAAACTCAAATAAACAATTTAAGTGAAACCCTAACTCAAATAACCCAACACCAACTTAAGGAACATAGAAACAAAGGAAAAAGCATAATAAGCATAATGACCCTATTGGCTAAGGATAAGGAAGTACATTTTATGCATTGTGCTAGTGAAATGGACTAAGAATAACAAAAAGAATTTTAAGTCATTTTCAAAGCACTATTGATTACAGTAAGAAGTTTGAGATTGATTGACAAAATTTATTCACAAAGTCATTTTCAACTAGCATATTCGAGTTTTTAAGGAAGAAAGTTGAAGTTTGGGGTCTTTAAAGCAAGGAAGAGGTATTACATACTTGCTTTAAGAACATATTATTGCTTTAAGAAATTTACTTGTGTTGTCTTGTGTTCTACTACTTTGATTCTATTTGTTGTCAGTGCCATAATCCCCCTTTTTTTTTAATGCGTGCTATACCTTTAACAATATTAACAATCTTGAAGTTCTGCTTTTATTTATACAATTGATGGCAATTTTACTATCAGCATATTGTTTTGAAGTATTGAAGTGATTAAAGACATTTAAAAAAACATATTTGTATTCATAATGATCTAAAAACTGTTTATAATATCTCTAACATGAATCATACGAAATTACAAATTAGTAGTTACAATCATCTTCATCCCTTAAATGCTAGTTTAAAATAAAAAAAATTAAAACAAAGGATTTGAAGTATGCTTGAAGTAAATGAAGTTCTGTAACTTACATGTTTTCTTTTTACAGTTTAACATAAACATAATTGTCATACTAAAGCATTTTAAGAATTTTTTATGACTTGTTTCAATTACTAATAGCACCATTTATTAAATATTCAATTTGAAGTTCACTATAATTAAGTTAAGTTATAATATGCTATTCTAAAGAAGTTAAGTTATGTAGTAGTGGTTTACATCACAACAATTACTTATATGTTTATCTAATATCCCTTTACATATATACTGCTATATATATCCCTTTATTTATGCTTGAGACTATGTACTGTTATATGTGCCTTACATTTATTTCTTTTCAACTTTAAGCCTTATTCTCTATTTTCATATCTAAAAACCAACAACAATTTATCAATGCTCCAACAAGTTTGTCGATGATGAAATTCTATTAAGACCATTAATAATTTTCTCTTTAAAAATGATTGACAAATTTTCCTATCTTTCACAACATGAAGATAACGCAGGGAACCAAGCTCTCCAACTACATTCATACCATATATAGCCTATTGAAAGAAATAAAAATTTTGTCAATGGCTAAATTCATTCACAACCAATTTTAACCACCAGTGGTTTCTTCTTCTAGTTTTTCCTCTAATGGAAATATATCTGGGAACAAACTCTTCTAGTTAATGTCATAACCTAGATAACGTAGACATCCTACAATCCATGTTAATACCACACACATAACTCATCTTCAATATAATTCATACCACCCAGATAACTCAGACACCCTTCAATCATATCAATTAGCAATTAACACGTCCCAAGCAGTTCAGATGATTTTTCACTCCAACTCCAAACAAGTTGATGCAAACACATTTAAACAAGTTGACCCAACTACTTGACTATCACAAAGGGGAACAAGCAGGCTTTTACAACCTTCATCAAATAGAAAGACTCGCACAAATACAAGGAAGAGACGGGAAGCAGATAAATTCCAAAACAAAATCAAGTTGATTGGAAGAGACGAGAACGCCAAATAAGCATCACAAAAGCTATTTGGCTAATGAAGTAGGCCAAACAACCACATTGATAGCAAAAAAAAAAGCGACAAAGTTAGGTTTACAAGAAACATACCTAATTTGTCAGCAAACTTATCATTATCGGGTCGTCTTCTCGACACTTTACACATATACCTGCTTCGGGTCTATTGGTATAACTTGTCCTAT
>JANQAP020000592.1:2406078-2426186 GCA_026874005.2 Erythroxylum coriaceum | reverse complement strand
CAATAATATTTTCAATGCAGAAACATTCAAAATTCTCAAAAATTCACAATTCAATCCAATTATACCCGGAATTATTCTTGAATGCATGTACACTTAAATTCATATGCAGAAAAGTTCACTATTCACTTGCATGAGCAGGTCATATTATGCATGAACATAAAAAATGCATCTCTTGCCTCTTACTGAACACTCGTATTTACCATTCTAACCTTCCCATAGGTAATGGCATGTTACAGTAAATCTGCGCTCATACTCACTCACCGTCATCTCCCTCTGCATGAGACTTAAAAACTCCCTCTGCTTCTGCTGTATATACACCTCAAACAGATATTTCTTCTTATAGGCAGCTTGGAAATCATTCCATGTTAACACTAGCGACTTTAACTAGCTCCTTGGTATGCTTTCCCACCAATGTAGCGCATCTCCCTGTAGCAAGCTTGCAACATACACAATCTTTTCCTCATCTTCACAATCTATATGTTCCAATATTCTTTCCGTCTTCCTTAACCTTGTTTCAGCTTCTTCCAAATCAGTTGTTTCATAAAAGTCCACTGTGCCATACTTTCTCAGCTTGTCAAAATGTCTTCCTTTCTTAGTTGGGGCCAGGGTAGTAGTAAGTGGCATCTAGCCCATAGCCTGAACAAAAGCCTGAGCAAAGGCTTGGAACATTCTGGGATCAAAAGGATTAGGCATTTGCTCTGGAGGAAGAGGAGACTCCTACGTTTGTGGTTGAAAGGGCTCACTTTCCTGCCTACGATCGCCTCTGCAATCATTGGGGCTCTAAACTCATCAGTACCCTCCTCTCTTGGTAGAGAGTCAGGTGTAGTAGATCCTTGTATAACTTCTCATGTTCTTCGACGAGGTAGCATTTTACTCCTTCAACAATACATTATCAATTAACTTATTTTTCATTTTAATCTTATTTCCTACATGTATGCATGATATGCATGTCACTTAATGCATTCAATAAATTTGACAGTGAAAACAAGTAATTTAACAATTTAGCAATACAAACATTTTATCAAACATCATATGTTTCATAGTATAACATATTCTAAGCCTAGGAATTCTTACAAACCATGGGCTCTGATACTAAAGATGTTAACCCTGGGTCTAGATTCTTATTTCGCGACAACAAGGCGCCAAAATTAGGGACTTTTTAAAATAAAAGTATATATATATATACTAACATCAAGATAAAAAGAATTAAATTCTTACTGGGAGTAAAAACAAATAAAAAATGTAAGGTTTGCCCCAAAAATGCACGGGCATGCATTTGACAATGCACGGTCATGCATTAAAAAATGCACGGGCATGCATTTGAGAATGCACTGTCGTGCATTAAAAAATGCACGGGCATGCATTTGAGAATGCATGGCCGTGCATTAAAAAATGCACGGCTAAAGAAACAATGCACGATCGTGACATTTTATGAATAGTAGCGGTTTGTCACGATCGTGTATGTACACGATCGCGACCTTCCTAAAATAAAGGGTTTGTCGTGATCGTGCATATGCACGATTATGCAATCCTGCTGCATATATCAATTTTAAATCATCATAACTTTCAATCTCAAAGTCCAAAAAATATAAACTTTATGTTGTTAGAAAGCTAAGAGAAAGAGCTACAACTTTCACGAAGACAATTTTGTCTAATTATGCCTAGATCATTACAGTTTATTCATTAAAGAATCGGAACACATTTTTATCCCATTTTTCTCTCATTTGTCAGTATACATTCTTACAAACACAAAAGACCCGAATCTAACAAACACAATTCATACATATAAGACTCCCACTAAAAACAATTTCTTCAGAAAAATCTATTCAAAAGTCTTCAACATCTATCAATTAATTCCCAACCAAAAATATAGCAATTTAACAGAAGAGGAATTTAGACATGAGCAAACGAATATTTCTTCTAACTCTTATTGTCATTCATTTCTCAAATAAAGCAGAGTATGTACATTGCTCCAGTTACAAACAAAAGCCACATTAGTAGCATAATACAAAAATACAACATGGATGTTCATGCCTAACATGCTTATAAAACTACCAAAAATGATCCAAACTAACTTAGTTACAAATGAAATATTTCTTAGAGATTTGCCGAAGTTTTTGCAAGGTTTAATGATCTGCTGATTCTTCACCTGAAGAGTGGAAAATAGTGGGGTAAGCTGCGAAGCTTAGTGGCTAATACGGTTATCGCCATTAGCAACGAACCACACACACAACCAAACATATGCATAAATTTATATCACATATAAATATAATAATCGAATTATTCATAGTTCGAGCTCACAGATAACATATTATTGCTCAAAACAAATCATGTATTTTTCAATCATCAAAACATAACATTCAGTCATATAACGTGTTTAACAAATTAAAGTAAAATGCACACATATAATGGCTTGAGAGAATCCCATGGAACGAAATGGCAAAACCGAAGTTTACATCATGAACGAAATGAGTCCATTTTTTGGAGCTCATATGTTACAAGCGGGCAGCCGAGAGAAGGCTATAGGTCAACGTGCACGTGACGAACGAAATGGTATCTCTCTTTCCCACAAAAGCAAATTTTCGATGCTTGCATATTTCATATCATATTCATATTTTCATGCTTCTTAAATTTTCTGTTTTTCATTACCATCAAAGCAGCAGAATTCTTGCAAAGCAAACATGATATTAAATTCACATAACATTTTTCCCACATTCACAATGATAAAAAGGCAAGCATTTAAGTACATATACAAGCAAATAATTCAACATATTAACGTAACGACTATAAACGTATTACCCACCTATTTACTTGTAACTTCAAACTTAATTTTGTTCTTCCTCTTGCTCTCGCTTTCGATATTGATTCCCTTCAAACAAACATATTTTTCATTCAAACAACATATACGAATAGAACTTCCCTAAATCTCCACTATCCAACAACAAGCTTTATCTAGGCTATAAGAACTAAGTTATAGTTAGAAATCTATAAAGATCCAAGAAAACGAATTTCTTGGTTCTCTTCTTTCTCTCTTCATTTTCAACATCAAACCGACTTTCACTAGTTTCTGCTTCTACTAAAGCAAGAAGAAAAAATAGGGAATACCTAAAAATTTTCAACTGAACCCTTTTTCTTTCTTCTTCTTCCTCCTTTTTCTTTCTTTCCTTCTTCTTCTTTCTATGCTTCGGTTTCTCCTTCTCTTCTTCTAGTTTCTTCTACGACCTTCTCTACTTTTCTTTCTTACTATGCACGACTCTCTTCTCTTCTTTTCTTATTTGTTTAAGACAAACTTTTAATCTTTCAAACTTACCCTTCTACATTTAATTTAATTCCTACTAACTCCTTATTTTATTTTAGCATTTCCATTTAATACATACAAACGCATATAATACAAATATAATCTTAACTAACTCCAAAATAAAAAATTTCTAATCCAAGAATTCAAATTTTTGGTTCATGCTTGCTAATTTATTAAAATAAATTCTAAGAAAATTCGAGGTCCAACACTTAGCCTTTAGCCACTTAAATTGTCTTCTTTGCCCTTTTCTTTGCCAGTTTGTACCTTACACTATTAGTTTCTTGCTCCACCTCTATTATACTTGCTAATAGAGCTGTATATGCTCTCTTTTTTGCCTTCACCGTTCCCTAAACCTCTTCGGACTACCACCAAGATGCGCCCACCCCATGGCCCCTTAGAAACTCCCAAGACTTTTGTGGTAGTTTCTCTTACTAAGGGAGCTACTCCCTCCCACATCCGATTAGCACCCCTACCATGCGGCTTCATACTGGATTCGAGTCATAAATTGTTCCACCATGTCCCCTTTTAGATTCCACCATCTAATTTTACGACACCGCTTAATAAATTGTTACGTCCTCCATCCCTTCACTTCTAGATCCAAAACCAACAATCTATACTGGGTTGCTGAACATACAACCGGAAGCACTTTGCAATCCTTACACCATGCTCTAGCTCTCCTCCTAATAAAGAAATATTCAATTTGCGTCTTGGTCGTGCTACTCTTAAATGTCACCAGGTGCGCCTTGTTTTTATTAAATAAGGAATTTGCTATCACTAATTCAAACGCTAGGACCATGTCCAATAAAGCATTCCCACTTTCATTTCTAGTGTCGTACCCGAAACCCTCGTGAGTCCCTATATATTCATCTGAAATAATCCCTATATGCCCATTAAAATCACCTCCTAAGATAACATGCTCAGTATTAGGGATTTACTGGATCACTCCATCCAGCACCGCTAAGAATAGACGTTTTTGTTGTTCGTCTAAACCAGTTTGAGGTGCGTACGCACACACTAAATTGAGAACACCATTGCTAATAATAATCTTAGCCACCATAATCCTATCATTTATCCTTATGATCTCCACCACTTGATTTATAAGTTCCTTAACCACTAGGATACCTACCCCATTCTGCCTCTGCGGACCTCTCGAGTACCATAGTTTGAATCCCCTTATCTCTTTTGCTTTAGCTCCCGACCACTTAGTCTCTTGAATGCAAACTATTTGTATCTTATACTTGTATAAAATCTCTACTAATTATAAAGAAATCCCCGTAAAAGTCCCAATGCTCCAAGAGCCTATTCTTATTCTGTCATCACCTTTTTTATTCTTGCACGCGGAACACACCGAAAAGCTTGCTCGTGTCCCATCCGCGAGATTCAAAGCCATCCCTCCTAACTCATGCCCCCCACACTTTCCCATAGGTTCTTCCCAAAAAGCCCATGGGATTCCCAAAGTACACACGATCTTGAGATCAGAAAAGGAGAAGAGCCAATTGGCTCGAGAAGAGACCACGAAGGAGAGAAAGTAGCACAACTATAGAGGTAAACACTAAAAGCAAAGGCACTCTAAATCGAACGTACTAAAAAGAAGTAAAAGGACTACAAAAAGACAAAACTAAGAAAAAGGAATAATAATAATAATAATAATAATTATTATTATTATTATTATTATTATTATTATTATTTTATTTTTATTTTTATTTTTATTTTTATTATTATTATTTTTACAGAAAGGTGATAAAAAGACCCGACTAGTTTATTTGTAGAAGTCCAGTATCTTAAATGCTTGAATAAAATAAGCACAAGAACCAACCACAAGAAATTAAATTGCCAAACAAAGAAGGAAGCCAGAGTGAGCAAATAATGTCAAGCATGAAAACGGTAGCATAAGGGTGACGGAGTCACGATTTAAAAGGAACAAACAATAATAATAATTGGGGAAGCATGCAAAGAAAGAACAGAGGTTCAAAAGAGGGCAGTATTGTAGTTTTACCACGCTTGACAAAGCCTAAGCGTCCGAAGAGATTTTTACTTTGGAGGCATGCAAGTGACATAGTAAGATGAGCATAGATAGAAGGGCATCTAAAGAAAAAGGCTTTAAAGAAAAACTATATATGATGAATTTGGTTAGGAATGAATCTAAAAGGAACGTTGTGTACTGGAAAAAGTTGTAAGTTAAAAAGTGGATTACCAACAGCTCCTACAAGGAAAAGAAAGATGTCCTATATGTGTTAGTAGTATCAACACAGTCGCAACAACAGAATTGTCAAAAGTCTCGAGCAAACTAACATAAAAGACTCGTGATGTGTCAAAACTTTGCAAAAGTTTACGTATATTCCTCGAATGCAGTGCAGACACCCAAGCTTCACCATCCCCTACTGACAGACTTGGTTGGTCAGAACAGGAGTTGTGTACAGAGCAGAGACAAAGCTCCTAAGCTAGCGTACATAACAACCATGTCAACTGCTAGCTACGGCACGAAAAAACGTAAGTTAATCTACTAGAGGCAAAACTAGAAAATCCGAACAAAAAACGGGAGCTCCTTAAGGACTGTGGACTCATAACAATAAGTAAAAGCTAGAGAAAAATGTTCCTATATAGTAACCTGCATTTATAACCAATTATTGAACACTTGTATAGTATCACAATAGTAGAGAAAAAAAGATTATTGTATCAAAACATATGTGAGTTGATTAATATTAGGAGCTTGAAGGTTAAATTATTAAAAAATGAAATTATTTATTATGGTACAATCTATACTTTAGATTGTGTTTTCAATAAACATCATTATTTCCATTCGAATATGAAGTTTCATGTCAAAATGAAAAGACACCATTATTCACTTGAATTTGTTTGGCTAATGAAATATATGTTATTGAAGGCTTTTTTAATATCAATAAAATTCACAAGGTTACAAGCCTAAATTAGGGCTAAATTTTTTTTGGGTTTGATCAATTTAAAACCAAATCTTTTAAGTTGCTCAATAAAGGTTTAATAGTTCATGAGTCTGCTCAATGTTAGGTTAGTTTGGATGGAAATTATGAAGTTTCATACACGCGCTGTTATATAGAGGTCAATTGATCTTTAAATGCCACCTTAAAAACACACATAGCTTTCAAAAAACAAAAAATAAATAAAAGCCTTTAATTTTTTACCAAAAACCTATATCAACTTTTAATTCTCAAATTTTCACCATGTTTCTTTCGATTGTCTAATCACTCCAATCCCTTCACACATCATCACTTCATGCTTGTGCAGAGATGGAATGGGGGATGAAGCCATTGGGTTGTTAGTTGACATGAAGAATAGCAGATTTTAGCCAACTGCTGTCAATTATAATATTGTTCTTCTTGGGTTGTGCAAAGTACATATAGTTGATGACACCATTGAAGTGATTGCAGCAATGACTGAAGAGAGATGTCGGCCTAATGAAACAATTTAAACACTGCTGATTAAAGGGATTGGTTTTTCGAGATTTCAAGCAAAAGCACTGCAGTTGGCCAATGCTCTTCAACGTTTGGATGCTATAACTGAAGGATCACTAACTTGTTTGAATAAGGTCTTCCCTTTACTAAAGGCTTACGAAGACCTTGCACATTCAGATGCTAAGAATTAACTTTGCATGTCTAGTTACATGGTTTTGTAACCAGAAGAGATTATGCTCGTGTACTTATTCTTTTCGACTTTAAGCATACAAGGGCAAATGCTAGTTTGTACCAGTGCTAACAGACTGTGATCATGGGATTATTTTGGAACAGTTTGCGGGTGTATTTAGAGGTGAAATGAGGCATGATGTGTATAAGAGGATTAAGTCTCATTTTCAGCACTCAAGGTGTAGTATCCATTGTTGTTCGAGAAAGAAGGCTCATATCACGACAAAGTACCATAAAAATAGAAAACATCCATACTTTGATTAGATTCTCAACTTTCTTTTGCACGAACTGAAGAATTTACAGAATGTATAGGTTATGAAGTTCCCACAGTTTTATCATTAACTTGTACCGAATGATCATACCATGTCGTGAACAAGTAATGAACTTGATGGAATCATTCATCATCACGTAGATCATGTTGAGTGATTATTTTCATCAACGAGATGGATATTTTGAATATGTGTAAGAATGTTGGCATTTAATTGGTAAATTAAAACTTACCATTTGCAAATTAAAGGTTTCATGGTTTGTGACACCTAAGTCTAATTTCTTATTTATTTTTTATTTTAAAAAGAAAAGAAACAGATAAATGAATGATTGGATGACGGTGTATAGACATCATCGTTGTTGTCTTAGAGTCCAGCAGTATTAACAAGTAAGAAAGATCATAATTTCCATCATCTCTTATTAATGACATGTGCCCATTCCTTGTAATCTTCACTATTTTAATATAACAGTCCAACCAAGCTATGCCTGATGAGTTATTGTTCAATCATCCTATTCCTTCCTACAAAACTAATGCCATCTCAATCCAAGGTACGTTCATAAGTTCTTTCTCTTCTTCAACAAGTAATAATATATCATCATCAACCTCTACCTTCATCAAAACTCGCCACCTTCCACCCCTCTCCTCATCCAGCCAGAAACTGGGTAGTTTTAAAAGACATAGAAGGTGCAACTCTTCATCATCTAGCTTAACATAAGATTCTTATAATAGAAGACAAGATGATGCCCTCATCCCTGTATTTGATCACCAAAATAATGTCAAGGTAATTAATTATTGTGCAAAAAGGTAAATGATTAATGTGCAAACAAAAAAAAAGTCCCTACTACAATGATCTCATTGACCTAACTATACTCTTTTCACTGCTAGTAGATTCATATATATTTATATATATATCACATACATTCACTCCCTTATTGTACCTTTTAAACTCACCAACCTGGGCTTGTTTGTAGGGTTGTGAATTGAACTGTATAAAAAGGTGCAGAGAGAGAAAGAGATAGAGAGTTGTGACTTTTTGGGAGAGGCTTGGATTTGAATGCTTGGGTATGTGTATGGTTAACGAGCTTTGATGAGGAGGCTGCTCAATTTTTAAGAAAATAAAAGAAAAAAAAAGCAAGTCAAAGTGAGCAGAAGATGGTAACTTTGTAGATGTGCCACATAATATAACTCATTCAAACTTAACGGTGCGTGTATTATACTGCCAAATTTCTATATAAAATAGCCTAACATTGAGCAAAATTGATAACATTTAGACCTTAATTGAGCAAGATGTTTGGCCCTAAAATTATCAATTGCGAAAACATTTAGCCAAAAATTGGACATTTAGCCAATTCACAATTATTAATTTTTATGAGTGCTAAATAAACCTTTAAATACATGTAATAACAGATAAATCATGCACCATAGATAAATTAGTCTAGGAGCTAACAATTCAGAATTAAATAATAAATTCAATTTAAATAAGGTTAATAACCTATAAATTTTTTAATAAAAACAACACAACTTACAATAGTGTCTTTGAAAATTAAAACCTAAGCTAGTCTTATTATCTTGTAGCTAAATAAGATAGGTTGAACATTAAACAAAGCAAAGCAAATGGAGGATTCCTAGACAATGATGATTTCATATGGAAAGGTTGGTAACCCATTAAGCCATTAATAGAAGCAGGGTTTTAGATTTTAGGAGGGCCTTTTACAATAAGCATCAGAATTTTGACCATCACACATTATGATTTTTTCAGGCATTATTTATTGCATGACATAAAAAGCATTGTAAATCCATCATAAATAGTGTTATTAAAGAACACGAAACGAATAAACTCTAACATTATGTTTGAACATTAGAACCTATTGGAAATTGTATGAAATATTTGTTGTATTTTTCACTATATTTTATGAAAGGCTTTAAGGCCTTAATATATACTATGAAGTAGATAAGATAAGTACAAATATACAATTAAAAAAGATTTACATATCCAGAATAATCTTGACAGCCTTATCACTAAGCTAATAGTTACGATTCTGGAATAATCAGATGTTGTCAACCCCCTTAAGCTCATAATGACTTGTAATCGTGAGCTTATCACAAATTTGTTGAAACGTAGAAGAAGGCAAGCCTTTAGTCATAATATCAACAATTTGATTAATGGAGGAAATATGTCTAATAGAAAGTGCTTTACTAGTAACCAAGTCTCGAACAAAATAAATGTCAATCTCAATATGCTTCTTAAAAGCATAAGTAACTGAATCAGAAACAATGAAGGTGGCACCAAGATTGTCACACCAAATAGTGGGTGTGAAGCAGGATAAGTCGATTTCACAAAGTAGAAAAGTGATATGATGGAGTTTTGTAGTGGCGAGAGCAATACTTCTTTATTCAACTTCAATATTAGATCTGGCAACAGTAGGTTGTTTCTTAGCACTCTAAGAGATTTGATTGGAGCCAAGAAAGATACAATAGTCAGATGTAGAATGATGATCAATGGGACATCCAACCCAATCAGTATCATAATAAATATGTAAGGTAAGAAAGGATAATTCAGGGAAATGAATGCCATAGAGGGCATGGAACGAGGATATCATGAAATTTGTTTAACCATAGTCCAATTAACATCAGTAGGGCAATGTAAGAACTGAGAGACTTTACTGATAATAAGTTAAATATCATGATTAGTGAGATAGAAATATTAAAGAGAACCAACAGTGTTATTAAACTTAGTAGGATCAGAAAGTGGTTGACTATGATTTTTAGGCATAGGGAGAGATAGGTTAATGAGAATGTGGACAAGTTTAGAACTATTTAGATGAGTTTAAAGAAGGAGATATATAGTGTATGTGGTTTGATTAAAGAGAAAAATCATTGAATGTAGTAATGGATTCAAGGCCCAGAAAGCGATGGAGCGTTCTTAAGTCTTTTATGTGAAGATCATAGATAAGGAAGGAAATGAAGGCAGGTGAAGAACTTGTAAACAAGATATCATCCACACAAACCCATACAAAGGTGGTATGAGATGAGATCGTGTGAACAAACAAAAAAGTGTCAAATATTGAGGAAGTGAAGTTAAGTTTAAGAACCTTCTGACTTAGGCAATGAAACCAAGCTCAAGGAGCTTATTTCGAACCATATAGAGCTCTATAAAGACGACAAATATGATGAGTATAATATGGGTTTATAAAGCCAGGAGGTTGAGATATAAAGGTATGTTATTGATGATAACTATGAAGAAAGGCGTTCTTTACATCAAGTTGATGGACTAACCAATTATGAGAGAAGACATGGGTAAGAATTATGTGAATGGTAATGGGTTTGCTAACACGACTAATGGTATCAATGTCATTAATACCCAAAACCTGATGATATATTTTCACAATGAGTTAAGTTTTATATTGTTGAATGGAATAATCAAGTTTTCTTTTAGTGCAAAACACCTGTTTACACTCAATAATGTTGGCATTAGATAAAGGAGGAACCAGAGCCAAGTATGGTTATGATAGAGTAGTGAATTCATCAATAATAACTTGGAGAGTGAGAAAAGTTGTTGGCTTAAGTGAAAGACATAGGATAAAGAGAGGATATAATAAGTATATACCTCTGGTCAGGTATAGCGATTATAATCATCGAAAAAAAAATGATAATCAGAAAAGGAAATAGATAGGGAGAGTCCTCAAATATCATAATGAATAAGTTGTAAAGGTTTTGTGAAAATACTAGAAGATGGTGAAAATAGAAAACAAACATTTTTTCCTTGAAGATATAAAGTACAAAAAGTTATGACATTAGATTTAATGGATAAATAATTAGATAATCTAAAAAGTATAGTTCGACACAGATAATCAAGATGTTGATGCCAAAAATCAAGCAAAACAGGAGTGATTGTGAATATAACAAAAATTTTGAAGTGTAAAGGAATATTCATTAGATAATGATTATTGTGGTTGGAACTCGTGAGAAGCAGTATCTTAGATTTGAGGTCCTTCATAATATAACCAAAAGGATTAAATTAAATGAGATATAAGTTATCGGTAACAAATTTGGTAACAAATAAAAGGTTAGTATTGAGATGTAGAACCCTAAAATATTATTAAGATGAAGTGGATGAATATGAGTATAAAATGTAAAAAGACCAGTGGAGAAAATAGGAAAGGCTTGCTTATTACCTGTAATCATTTAGTTTGAACGATCATACAGAGATACAAATTGTACAATAAGAGGATTAGGTATCATGTGAACAGTAGCACCAGTATTAGGTAACCATTCAATAACATCGTCAAAGTTGTAATGTTGAGTATCACTATGATTATGAATGTTCACAATAGAGAAGACTATCACGAGAGAATTGGACCCAAAAGGAGGCCTAATTGGACAATTTCCAAACTCAGAATATCGAAAACAACAATGGGCGCCAATATGATCCCGTTTCCATCAAATTTGATAGTGAATGGGATTGGGCTGATGAGTTGGCCTGTAAAGGTTGAGTTGGTGAGTTGGGTAATTAGAGGCATTTTGGAAGATTGGGCTTAATGACCCAATAGAGTTCTCGATCCACTAGTAGTTATAAGCTTAATGACCCAATAGAGTTCTCGATCCACTAGTAGTTATAAAAAGACTCATTTACATTGGGGTTGCATCCCCCAATAAATCATCTTCCTCCAGACATTATACATCCTCTATAGCCATTTCTCCCACCTCATAAGTATCTGCCATTATTGTTGCCAGAATATAATGTAAGAAGCATCATCTTAGAAGGATGTGGTGAGTGATATGCTAGTAGTTTTTGTTCGTGAATTAGAAGTCTAGTTCTAAGATCCTATAAGGTAATGAGGCAATCTCAATATTCAATCACCATGATGAAGGATTCATATTCAATAAGGAGTACATTTAAGGTGGACAAGACAAGGTCATCGTCCAAGATGTAATCTCCGATAGTTGCGAGTTCTTTAGCAATAATAGAGACGATGTTCAAGAAATTTGTGATAGAAGATGCACCTTTTTTAATGGTATGGAGTTTGCGTCGGAGAAGAGAAAGTTTAGACGATGATTGTTGGAGAAAGTGAAGCTTAAGAACAGTCTAGAGATTATGATTCGTGATACATCCAAAAGCAAGGTGTGCGATGGAATTGGAAAGTGATGCTATAATAAAACAGTAGACCAAATGGTCAAAATTTTGCCACTTGATATATTATAGAGATTAGGGATCAATATTTGAGTCTTTTTTTATGGTTGGAGAGTCCCACCAAGAAGATCAGAGGTAATAAGGACAACCTAGATTTGATTTCACTAGACCAGGTAATTTATTGTATCCAAAGATGATGTGAGAAAATTAATTAGTTGATTGAATGTTAAAATAGAAATAGTATGCTTTGCCATTGTTAGTTTGATATAAGAACTGCAGTGGTATTAATGTTATTATGTGAAGTTTGGTAAATAGTGAATTGGTATTAGTGTCTGTATATTTGGATGTTGTTTTCGGTTTATAGTATAACAATAATAATCTAGTAAAAATTTTACTGATATACGAAATCTGGGAAGATTTAATAATACGCAGTCTTATCCTTAACTAATAAAGAGATTATTTCCAAATGAATCACATGAGTTGTTTTTGGTGTATAATAATAGTAAAAAAGAAATTTAGATGTAGACGATTAATTTTGGTGTAACCTCTAATACCATGATGAAAGTTATATTTTTTTTACTGTATTTTATAAAAGGATTTGAAACCTTAATATACATTATGAAAGTACATAAAATAACTAAAAATATTAAACTAAAATAGATTGATAAATATTGTTAGTCATATCACTAAATTGGCAATTAAAGATTTTGTGGCACGTAGCATCGACAGTAGAAGCAAATAAAAAGCATTGTAAAATTATGGTTCCAATTCCAAGAGGAAAGGTCACATTTAGACAAGGTGACAACTTTAGTACACGCCATAGATTACTTAGAAAGTTCTTTCACAATATGATTATGAACTCAAGCCAATGGTGAGGCCACCGTAAAGGGTTAAGCAGGCGTTCCTAATATTTTACGGGTTTTGGGTAAAGTAAAAAAAAAAATTTATTTTTACCTATTTTTAGGCTATTACAAAAAATATAAATAAGTAAAACATGAACCTTTTTAATTATTCTTTATATAATCAAGAATAGACCTTATTTTGTTTTATTATATTTTTTATAAAGATAAAAATAAATTCTATTTTATTATTTATAAAGATAAATCTTAGGCGAATGCCCGCCTGCCCCTACTGAGGGCCGGCCCTGGGGTTAAGATGGGTCAATTAACAAACTCCACTGCTTCCTAAACCTGTAAACGTGGCCATCAACTTTACATTACCACGTAGATATACTGATCAACAAAGCAAATATTTAATCTATCATTCAATATACACGTCACTCTCTTGCCACGTGGCCAACATCTCTGTTCGTGTTTGTACAAGATCTTGTTGCCTTTCAAGTAAGGTGCTGACTTAAGGTGGAAACAAAGAACATCTTCATAAAACGTGTCTTGGATACGCCTCAGTTTCTGTCTAAACCACGACACCTAAAAAAGAACGAACCTTAAAGTCCACTATCGGCATGATAACTAGAATGGCCCGAGGACAAACCCGTCATTTCAGTTTCGGCCTTTTAAATGATGTGATCTGAAACTCCAGCAGTCCAGCTGTTTCTTATTCTTGCACCGTTTTCCGGTTTTTCGAGCAAGAGACACGGGGAGAAAGATTGCGACTCTGGGAGCGAATCGAGGATCGGAAACGAAAGACAAATGGGATTCGTAAGCACATTATTGGGTTTCTGTGGATTCAGCGTGGGGATTTCAATGGGACTCGTGATCGGTTACTATCTTTTCATCTATTTCCAGCCCACTGACGTTAAGGCAAAGTTTCTACGTTTGCTTTTTGATCTGTTAAAACGTATTACTGTTAAATTGTGAGGGAGATTTGGAAATGTGGACTCTACGGCAACTGAGAAGTTCAGTTTTTTACATTAAAAAATGTGGGCAAATTTCGGGTTTTTGTCGTGGAATGGAAAAGTTGATGTCATTTTGCGACAGGATCCAGAGATTCGATCGTTGGTAGAGCAGGATTCGGAGACTTTGCAACGGATGCTTCCGGAGATTCCGGTCTGGGTGAAGAATCCTGATTATGATCGCGTGAGTATCGTTTATTTTTTGCTTTTGTGATCTTCTTATTTTAATGGGTACTACTGGCTATGTACTCATTTTGATTTGGACATTTAGCTTATGTTTCTTTTGGTTTTGTTTTTAGGTTGACTGGCTTAACAAGTTTCTTCAGTACATGTGGCCTTATCTGGACAAGGTTCAATCTTTATTTCCTTTTCATGGTTCTGTGTTATTGTTGTGGGCAGTTCACTGTGTCGTTAGTCTGTTTTTGGTGCTGAATATATGTGTAATTATGATTCCACAGGCCATATGTAAGACTGCAAAGAACATTGCAACACCCATCATTGCCGAGCAGATACCCAAGTATAAAATTGATGCGGTTGAATTCGAAACACTGACTCTAGGGTCACTACCACCAACTTTTCAAGGTAGACTTCTTTTATTCACTCTTTTGATGACTTTGAGTGATCATTCCTCTCTCTCTTAATTTCGTGTTTCCGCAAAATTTCGTGTGATCAGGTATGAAAGTTTATGTTACTGATGAAAAGGAGTTGATTATGGAGCCCTCTCTAAAATGGGCTGGAAACCCTAATATAACTGTTGCTGTTAAAGCTTTTGGGCTGAAAGGGACTGCTCAGGTTATTGAATTTGTTTATTTTATTGTTTGGATTCCATGATTTTTGTAGCAGTTTGTCTCTTGTTGAACTTTTTGTTACTTTGATACCTATAGGTGCTGGATCTGCAAGTTTTTGCCTCGCCCCGTATAACTCTGAAGCCTCTGGTCCCAACTTTTCCTTGCTTTGCTAAAATATGTGTATCCCTCATGGAAAAGGTTGATGCTTATATTTCATTGTTTTAGTGGAAGTAAAACATTTTATTTCGTCCTACGTGATTGGATTTTTAGACATGTAATTGTGTAAACTATCCATCTAAAACACGACATATGTTCCAGTAGGTACTTATTATTCATCAGGAAATCGTCAAATGGATATATTGCTGCAAGGAAAACTATACCTCTCATTTGCTTCTGCTCGCAAATGTTTGATCTGTATCTTCCTTTCCTGTGCTGCTGCATCCATATATTTGAGGACTGCTATTTTAGTGGTCTTTTGGGGTTATTAGACGACAATCTTGCAAAGAAATTTGAACTGTGTCTTATTGTCCTAATCCACCCTTGGGGATTAGAGAGCTGGGTGGCTGAATCTAGTCCTTATCATTGTTGAATAATTAAGTGCAGATCTGTTATAGCCTTGCGTATCTTTATGGACGCTAATTGATATCACCATCAAATAATTTGTTAATATTGGTGTGTGCATTAGTTCTTTCTATTAATTAATATGTTTTACCTTGCAGCCACATGTTGACTTTGGTCTCAAGCTCCTTGGTGCTGATCTTATGGCAATACCTGGTCTGTACAGGTTTGTCCAGGTACTGACTGTTTTTTCTCCTTGTTCTACTCTGCTTTTCCTGTACTTAAAAACATCTGGCCAACCTGTTCAGTATATTAACTTCCGTTCATTTATATTAGTTATTGATTTTTAAGAGGTTTTTCCTTGTAAATATTGTGGTAGTTATGTTTTTCTTTTTTCATTTTCGTTCTGCAGGAGACTATCAAGGATCAGGTTGCAAACATGTATTTATGGCCTAAAACACTAGAAGTGGCAATACTGGATCCTGCAAAGTATGATTGTGAGCTATACTTACAAACTTTTTAGGGAACTCTTTAACTACTTGAACTTTGTTTCTCTAGCTATCTCAGACTTTTCTGAATGTGAACTTTGTTATTGGAAACTACAGGGCCTTGAAGAGGCCTGTTGGAATTCTCAATGTGAAGGTTCTGAGGGCACTGAAACTTAAGAAGAAAGATCTGCTGGGTGCATCAGATCCGTATGTGAAAGTAAAGCTCACTGAGGATAAGCTTACATCTAAGAAAACCACTGTGAAGCATAAGAACTTGAACCCAGAATGGAATGAGGAATTTAATATAGTCGTTAAAGATCCAGAGACACAGGCTGTAGAGTTTCATGTTTATGACTGGGAGCAGGTAAGAAGATCCCTTGTGTGCTGGGAACCTAATGTATCATGACATGTGTTCATCCCAATCTGTTTACTCCTTGCTTAGGTTGGCAAACATGACAAGATGGGTATGAATGTAGTTCCTCTGAAAGAACTCACTCGAGAGGAGCCAAAGGTTTTGACACTTGATCTCCTGAAAAATATGGATAAGAATGATCCTCAAAATGAGAAGGCTCGGGGGCAGCTTGCAGTAGAATTGACATATAAGCCATTCAAAGTAGAGGAGTTGCCCAGTTTTGACGAAACAAAAGATTTGCAGAAGGCTCCTGAAGGAACTCCTACTGGTGGAGGAGTGCTAGTAGTTATAGTTCATGAAGCTCAGGATGTTGAAGGAAAGTATCATTGTAACCCATCTGTGCGGATTCTTTTTAGAGGGGAGGAGAAGAGGACAAAGGTATAAGTTTGAAACATCGACATATATATTTTGGTGAATTTAACAGATAATTTCTTTCGTCAATTTCTGCTTTAGCTTTTAGTGATGTGCTCTTAAGAAAGAAACTGGATGGTGTTTCTATTTAGTAAAAAGACTGGATTTCTCCAAAACTGTTTCTGAACATGTGAATAGAGAGTTGATGGGAGTCCTTTGATTGATGCAGCGTGTAAAGAAGAACAGAGATCCAAGGTGGGAGGAGGAGTTCCAGTTTATACTGGAGGAGCCACCCACTCATGATAGGATGCATGTGGAAGTTGTGAGCACCTCCTCAAGGAACCTATTGCATCCAAAGGTAATGTATATTTAGCTATGTAGCCATAGAAGATATTGAAAAAGCAATTGACGATCTGGGTTACTCTTATTCTTGAACTCAGGAGTCTCTGGGATATGTGGACATAAGTCTAGCTGATGTTTTAAGCAACAAAAGGATTAACCAAAAGTACCATCTCATAGACTCCAAGAGTGGAAGGCTACAAATTGAGTTGCAATGGAGAACGGCTTCATGATCATGATGTTCACTAGTGGAGTTTCTGTAATTTCTTTTTATGCATCTTGATTTTCTTCAATTCAATTGCTATTGTATAAATTTTCCTTTTCAACACAACACTGATTGATCAAAATCTTTCTCTGTTACAAAGTAACGTAACAAACTTGCGTCATCCTTACCGTCGCAATTCCAAGGAATACGGCGAACTTTTATATAGCCTAATTCAGTGATAAGAGATCAAATCACCCAACACAAATCTTCCAGGTAGCGATCTCACCAAGTCATTTCTTCGCCTGCCAATCCAATCTATGACTAACTCGCCAAATGGACTCTCTCTAAGTGTCTCCCCGTTTTCTCAAATTAGCAAATTGTATTTGCACAAGTCTAAAACTTGTCACACTGACTGTGATGCTTAAAGGGAATGGCACATCCAAACAGATCAGGTTTTGATTGGCCTTGGAATGTAGAACCACTAAAGTTTGACAACTCAGAGTCTCTGTAAGGTGCAAGCCAAGATCAGTAGAGTATTGTCTTTGTATTGACTTATGAATTCCAATTAACACATTTTCATATGGATAGTTCTAGTGAAGTTCTGTAAGGGGAGACAGAGGAGTTATTGAAACTTCCGACAAGGCTTTGGCTGATGATCGTGAATTGCGTTCTTTTGTTGAGCTGTGTTCAAAGGTAAAATGAATTTCCTACCATGTACAACTACACCATAATTAATCTTAGGTTTTAGCTGCAGTAGAACCTGGGTGTTGGGTTGGATTTTAAATGTACCTTGTTTTGGGACACGTTAATTAGAAACTTAAGATGAGTCATCCGTCATCTCCTTGTTACTCTAGGTTACCTTTTTCTCTTAAAAGCTTGTAGGATCTGCTCTACATCCATTAGATGTTGGAACTTGGAAATTTGTTATACTTTGTTTGCTCATTTTCTGGGTTGTTCTATACAAAGAACTTTTGGGTTCACTAAAATGTTTTTTTGGTTCATTTGAACTGGCTTTTAGTTTATTTTACATGGTAATTTTTGTTCTTCTTTGGCATTATTTGAAAAACCATGATGAATTGGGCCGTAGACTGTTGTACTTTTTTGCTTGTTCAATTCTGTAAATTGGCCACCATAAGACTAAGAATTGCTGAGCTCAACACTTCTTTGCTTTGCTGCTATAACTAGAATCCCTCTTGAGTTGTCATCACTGCTTGATCCCCATATTGGATGAATTGGATATTTGGATTTGTGGTTGTAGCGGGATCATCTTGTTTGTTGCCCTAACGGTTACGTCATACATAGTATGTAAATTTTAATGCATTTCAGGATGAAGAAGTGTTCTTTAAAGACTATGCAGTGTCACATAAGAAACTGTCAGAATTAGGGTTCACTCCCAAGTTTCCAGTGGATCCAAGAAAAGCTGTTAAGGACAGCACAGTATCGGCACAAGGAGCGTTGCGGTGGTTGTTGCTTCTGCAGCTTTTGTTATGCTTATGCTTAGCTACTTGTACGAAATCCGCAAAAGAGCCAAGTAGGCGCATTATTCCCTTTCGAGTCAATGACAACTTTTTGCTGTAATTGTTACGGGCAAGGAGAAGGAGGAGGTGATCACACGTAATAATAATAACAATATAATAATAGATGCTACCAACAGACTGAATAGGTACATTCTCTCTAACGCTTTTTATTTTTGGAAATAATAATAACTTGAGCTGTTAATTATTACGTATTTTGATCATGTTATGACCATTTATATATAGGACTCTCAAAATCACAACTAAGATCCAACGTGCGCCCATGACCCTCTTTTTTTTTTTTTTTTCCTGATTGCCTTCGGTCTATCAGGATAATCATAATCGCTCAACGTTGACTAAATGATGAATATTAGCATTTATGTCTCATTTTGTAATGGGCTGAGTTTTTTGGGTTTTCTTTAACCTTAAATTTTAATGGGCCGACCAAACCCGAATTATAATGCTCATCAAGTTAATAAAATCAGGCTGGGATCTGTCTCTAGAGTTTACTAGGAATAGGATTGATACACGTGTGCAAATCCAAAAATGCACAGAAACAGCGCTTGAATTTCTCAGCACTAAAGGTGGCTACTGGATCCTTGCTTGCTGTGGACTTGTCTGCATATGCAAAGTTTCCTTGTTAAGGTAAATCCAGTATGTTTTTTCACAAATATTGAGAGGAGTAAAAGAGACAGGAGGGTGGGGGTGGGACATAGGGGTTGTTAGAGGGGGGTTGGCTTTGTACTTAATTATCCTAAATGAATGTGTGGGACATATATATAGAGAGAGACCTGTACTACTATTATTGTTATTAGTTATATAAGGTTTTTTTTTTTTTAAATACAGTTTTCTGATAAAATGTGTAAAAGGGTTGAGGAGAGGACAGAGGTAGGTGAGGTGAGGTGAGGTGAGGAGACTTTACTTTTTAGGACAGCCCCACGTCCCCACCCTCCTTCCTACGCACATCACGTGCTTGCTTTGCCGGTTCTCAACACCCTAATCAATCTCTTCTTCTTATTTATTATGTTATATGCACTGTACACTAAAATTCAGGTGTAATTGTTGCAGGAGAATTTATTTGCATTATTCTATTAGAGTGGTGGTTTAAATTTAATATATCAATTTAGTGGTAGAATATTAGAGAACAAGACAAATCTGTTTGAATGTGTTTTCACTTCATAATTGTAATCGATTTATTGTTGTCATTTTACTGGTTTAGAATAGTCATGGGCAGTTGTAGGAAAAAGG
>JANQAP020000592.1:2201091-2211544 GCA_026874005.2 Erythroxylum coriaceum | reverse complement strand
ATGCATAATGTATATATTATGTAAATATGAAAAATAAAATAAAAAGTTTAAAAAGTATAAATACATATATGCATAATGTATATATTATGTAAATACAAAATATTTAGCCAGCCTGGGCTCAACTCCGCCCGTTGACATGCCTATCAATAACGTGTAAAAAAGAGGCATTATACTCCACCAAATCACGTAGAAAAAGCAAGTTTTCTATGTAAAAATAGGCTGTTCAAAATTTGAAGTTTACTTACTAGTTCATGGCATCTTCATAAGAAGTACATAAAGTTACAATGGATGAACTTTAGGAAGAAGTTGTCCATATAGCATGCATTTATACACAAAGAAGTGTGAGAAAGATAAATAATGAACTAGAAATAGAAAGTATTTTTGGAAGCATGGAACTTAGGGATATTTGTTAATGGCAAGCAGAAGTGTATAGTGAGGACAAGCAATTGTGGGAGAAAGTGAAGGGGATGCATCTTGAATGACACTGGGGATTAGGGAGACATGGAGTAGTTAGATGACCCTTTTCTTACGGTTATGTGTTTGTGGAGCAGTGGATGAGGAGTGAGGTGGAAGAGGAAGTGGAAGACTCATGACATGGCTTGTCTCAGTGTGAAAACGAATTTCAGAGTGTTTAAACATTGAGGTGTTGCCTCTTTTCATCAAATCAATTATTCCCGTCATGAAATATTTGCTTGCTTACTTTCTGCATACCACTTATGGCTTTTGTTTTTTTGATGATGTCCCAGTTGAAGTTCTTCTTCATAGTGCCAAGAAATGTACGGTCCAAATTTATCGATTCGTATATATTACTTCAAATAAAAAGAAAGCTCATTTTACTTGTTAATATTTGATTGGGTTTCATCTTCTTTTGGTTAGTTTAAGAATGCATGTCGTGCTAGTCAGTTTAGAGTTAGGAGGACAAAGAACCTTTTCAACTGCTGATTTTCTATGTACACGCTAAAAACTCTCTGTATTACCTTTGACAAACTTTATTTGCTTACCATCTTAGGAAGACAATGACTACAAAAGAATGCAGTGACTATCAAACTGTTGGCTTCTAAGGTATAAACTAAGACAGGAAAAGGCAGTCTGCTTTATGACCATGAATTGGGCTTCTTATCATGAGCATATTTCCAGAGGAAAAAGAAGGTATGCACCAGGTATTACAAGCAAGGAAGTATTATGGGGTTACAGAAGCTGTTGATCGTGGCTACAGAGTCAGCAAGCATTATGGGAGCCTAAAACTGTCATGAAAGCTAGTAGGCCTGTAAGTTGGATTTAAGAGATGTCTACTCGTTGACGTGAATGGAGGACTCCACCGGCCAACCGGCAGATCACTTTGATTTGCTTCAGTTCATCCCAAATGCTTAATTGTGGAAGAAAGGATAACTATAAAGTAACTAAAAGATACAATACAATGTGTAGGCACATCATCTCTTATTTTTGATGGAGAAGTTGGAAATAATGCCACTCGATCAGAATAAATTGGAACTGAACCCTCAACCACCACTCCTCATCCACTATGGGAAAGAAACATGAAAAGTAAGACTTCTCTTTTCCAGGATGGAGTCTCCCCAAACTGCATATAGCCCCTCTGAGCTGAGCTGTTGTTTGAGATATTCTATAACAGTTAAACATTAGGCTTCTGTTCGTGTAAAAAAAGAGGAAATACCATTTCTCATTAACTGACGTCCTGCTTACTAGCCGATCATATAAACCTGGATTATTCAAAGTTTGAAGCTATATATGTGGCGTTAAACTGTTTTAAGACTCGCGTTATTTAACAAAATAAGGCTGAACAATAAGACCAAAATGTTCCCTTTCTTTTTTCATTTCATACAAATGTCTAAATATATAAGATGGAAGTATGTTACAAATTACGTGGTATGCTATGATCTAAAGTATCTAATAAATCAGGGTTACAAGAAATGAAAACCAAATAAACATCCTGGAAACGTAAATGAATTTATGTACTTACAAGGCCTTGTCATCGACATCAGTATCTTCTCCTTTAACTTGGTTGATAATTGACCAAAGTGTGATCTGTTAGCCGCTTCCAAGTTCTCATAAAATATCTGAATAACAATCTGAGTAACTTTTCCTGTAGAGTCACACCGTGATACATGCCCGACGAGGTGTCCTGACAGAGGGAGCTGCATCCACAAACGTATCATCTTGCTTACGTCATAGTCCATTTTGCTAGTGGAATAGCGGGAGAGTTGGGCCCTTAACCCAATAATTGTAAGAAGTAATTACATGCATGCAACAAGTACACCAAAAGTTACCGACTCAAATGGAATGGAAATGCTTCTTTCTGTTTTAACTTGGTACGTAATATACCTTCTTTTTCCCTTAGATTCTGTTATATTTCATAGGCATTACCTAACTTCTTCTGCCTTCTTGTTTGGCCTGTCATATGATATGACTGCATATCTCCTCATCGAAGTAGCGATTAAACAAGGATTACCCCATAAATTGTTTAGTCTGTTAATAATTACAACAGGTGAATACTGTACGACTTGGCTAATTGTTTTGTAGTATGCACCATTAAGAAGAAGCTTGCAACACGATTGATTACTATTCGTGCCACCACCCTTCATGTTATCTCTATTATAGATCTACTAAGGTCATTATCTTCTTCTATAAAAGCTCAGCTCTATCTTCAGCAAGTTTATACAACCATCGACTTCTTTTTTCGTTTTCTGAATGTTCCACCTGCCTACATTCTGAAACATCAACCACCAACCTCCTTGGTACTTGCTCTAATTTTATTCGTCTTCTCTAGCATTTCTCTGTACTTTCTTCCATTTCAAAGCCATGTTGCCGAGAAGTCGAACTCTTCCAAGTAGAATACACCATGGAGTTGTAAGATCAATCTGAGCTTTATGGTTCCTATCGTTTTTTTTTTTCATGGAAGTGCTAATTTCTTTTCCCTTCTTCTTATAGTCCTTTTCTTTTCCATGTTTTAGATAGAAGAAAGGCATGATATCAGGCATTACTTACAAGTGGAAGGCCAACCAAGAGCTCATAGCGAGAGTGAAGCTATCAATCCTCAAGCCAATTACTCCAAGTGCTTTGACGATGATGGACGCTTGAAAAGAACCGGTAAATGATTATTTTGATATCAAACTTGGCATGTTTTACCAAGCGAAATTAGATTTTACTTTTGGCTAGCTATTTGAAGAAGTTAGTCACATTGTAGAGCAGGTATTCACAAAATTATTGAAAAACTAGCCTCTTCGTATTCTTAATCTGAAGTGGTGGGATTTGTGCCTTCAACATATGCTAGTTAGTCAATGTAATATTAGCTAGTTATTGATTTGGAGCCTTATCACTCATTGGCCCAAACTTGCAGTGGAAATCCCTCTTCTTTATATCGTGCAATCAATACTGTCTTTACGTATCCTAATCTCCTGAGTTTCTATTAGTCATGCGGATGCTGTCTACAGAAGATGGTTATGACTATTGTATGTGTGTAGGAAAATATTATGTTAACCAGAGATTGATTATGCAGGGACTTTCTGGACAGCGAGTTCCCATATTATTACTGCTGTTATAGGATCAGGAGTTCTATCATTGGCCTGGGCCATAGCACAGCTTGGTTGGGTTGCAGGTCCAATAGTTATGGTCCTCTTTGCATTTGTGAATCTGTACACTTCCAGCTTACTGGCACAGTGCTATAGGACAGGTGATCTTGTGACAGGACAGAGAAATTATACCTATATGGATGCGGTCAAAGCTTACTTAGGTAAGTTTTTCTATCAGGTTTAACTGGTTAAATTTGTTCATGAAGATCATGGGAACTTATATTCCGCCCTGCAGGAGGATGGAAAGTCAATCTATGCGGATTGATTCAGTACGTGAATTTGTTTGGCGTAGCAATTGGATATACTATTGCAGCATCAGTCAGCATGATGTTGAGTTCCTTTCTTTCTACCATTTCAAATTTCAATTCAACTTGGTTTTCCCCTCTCGAGTCTCCTAATCTCTTTTTAGTCTGTTGACTCTAACTTCAGGGCCATAAAGAGAGCAAACTGCTTTTATAAGAGTGGAGGAAAGAATCCATGCCACATGTCAAGCAATGGGTACATGATAGCATTTGGAATCACAGAGGTGATATTCTCTCAGATACCAGACTTTGATCAAGTATGGTGGCTTTCTATAGTTGCAGCTGTTATGTCCTTCACATACTCTACAGTTGGTCTGGGTCTTGGCATTGGCAAAGTTGCAGGTATATACAAATTGGTTTTTCACGATGAGAAACATATTAGATTTGACACTTCATCATCAGGTTTCTTCTTTGTAATGATATCAAGGTCCATTCCTTTCCTGAGAATCAAGAAAGGGGATCACTAAAGGATTGGGTTAGATAGGATTCTTGAACTTCAAGTCTGATTACTGAAAATGTATTCTAATCATCAGAACTAGGAACAAGTTCACTCGCATGATCTATCTCTTCTGCTGCATGTTTATCAGAAAATGCAAAGTTCAAAGGAAGCTTGACCGGCATCAGTATAGGGACAGTAACACATGCTGGAACAGTTACATCAACTCAGAAAATATGGAGAAGTTTGCAGGCTTTGGGAGCTATTGCCTTTGCATACTCCTATTCAATCGTCCTTATTGAAATCCAGGTATTTGTTTCCAATTTGACAACCTTTCCACAAGATGAAATTCATTGAACTAACGATTCAATGCTTCTTCTTGCCCTCATGATGGTAGGATACCATAAAATCCCCTCCTGCTGAGCACAAAACAATGAAGAAAGCTACAATGTTCAGCATAGTCGTAACAACAGTGTTTTACCTACTCTGTGGATGCATGGGCTACGCTGCCTTTGGAGATAATGCGCCTGGAAATCTTTTGACTGGCTTTGGATTTTACAACCCATACTGGCTACTAGACATAGCAAATGCTGCAATTGTAGTGCACCTTGTTGGTGCGTACCAGGTAATACAATTCCACCAACTTTTAATGTACAGGCTGAGTCTAGAGTTCCGGACAGGATTAAAAATTGAGATCCTATGCTAAGTTGCATACTCATGTGAGCTTGCAGGTCTATTGCCAGCCTTTATTTGCATTTGTGGAGAAATGGAGCACTCGTAAGTGGCCAAAGAGTGATTTTGTGACAGCAGAATATGAGATACCCGTGCCCTTCCGTGGTGTTTACCAGTTTAACTTATTCAGGCTAGCGTGGAGAACCATATTTGTTCTGTTGACCACTCTCATTGCCGTGCTCATGCCCTTCTTCAATGATGTTGTGGGAATACTCGGTGCCATGGGATTCTGGCCGTTGACAGTATATTTCCCTATTGAGATGTACATTTCCCAGAAGAAGATTGGAAGGTGGACAGCTCGGTGGTTTGCACTTCAGATTCTCAGCGCAACCTGCCTCTTTGTCACAATTGCAGCAGGAGTTGGCTCCATGGCTGGGTTAGTGCTGGACCTCAAGACATACAAGCCATTTAAAACTAGTTATTGACAGGGAGCACCAGATTGAGTCAAGTGTTAGCTTTCCTGTAGTTCCCAAAGTCATAGTATTAAGTCTCATCTCATTGTTGCCCTTAAGATACTTCAATAAATTCCACTAAGCTTGGAATACTTCAATAAATACCACTAAACTTGGAACTTATGGGTTTGAATCAGACAATCATTTACAGAATTTATCAACCTTCTATATACAAGCCAAGAGTGGATTGATCTTAGCATGATCGATAGTGTTAATGGCCGCCATGTGAGATCTTCATAGATTGAATTGCCTGTCTAAAGCAATGGACCTTTTGGTAACTTAGTGACATAAGATACAAGATAAGCTTCTGCACACGCCTAGAGCCAACGAATCTGAAAATTGACGAGCGATCTTGGAGAAACAGGAACAACCCAATATAAAGGATTGGAAATAGCATTTCCTAGTTACCAGGCAAATGACAGTGTCTTATGAATATGCGTGCTTTGTAATATGAAATGTGCTACCACTAATGGCAATGATTCAACGGAAGAATCATCCGATGTGAGACAACTCCAGTTGACACAACTGACTAGGTTGACGAAACAGCCTTTTCACACAAACTCTCTGCATAAACAAAAAACCACCACAGTTCAAGCGTCCAAAAATCGGAAAGCCAGCGAAACTAAACATAATGAATGCTCCAATAGCTCGAATATCAATGTCTTATGTTCTATCTATCTCAGAAATTTCATAAAGCCAATCCTTTGACTCGTGGTTGAGATTAATTTTAAAACAAATGCTTCACTACTCGATAATTTACAGCTACAAGAAATGAAGAAAGAAAGAATTCTCCAAGCAACAGAATGAAAATGTTTTTAAGTCGGAAATTTTAACGGCCCCAGAATGGATTTTGTTGGCTCCTTTCTGTTGACATTCTTGCAATCTCTTGAGCATGAGAATTGAGAAAATAGGTAGATAGAACAATTGTTAAAATGAACGAAGCAGTCCCAAATGAAAACCTGAACAAAATGTCGAAATAACCGACCTCGGAACGTCTCCTGTCAGACTAGTGCGCAGGTGGATGGAGCAAGTAAGTCGTGCTCGAATCGACTTCCATAAATCTGTGCGATCTAGGTACCACTTAAAACCACTTGTTGATATTTCTTCACACGTTATGTTGATTTTCTTCAAGATGAACATTTTTGGGAAAAAAATTCTGGTTAACAAAGAGATTCCTGCGAGTCCAACATACATTCATTGCTTTCCGATGTGCTTTACACTACAGATTCTCGTTGTAAATTGTCTCTTGGTCACAATTGCAGCAGGAGTTTAACAATGGATTTAGACCCAGTTTTTACCTTTCATGTAGCTCATAAATCAGTCCAAAAGTTCAACTCATTGTGCCATGAAGATAATTTAAATTAACATGAGATTTGGCATTTATGAGTTAGAACTGATCAAACTTATACATGTAATCAAAGAGTAAATTAACACCATCGTATTCATGCCCAGGGTAAGTCCTTGCAAGATTAAGGACAACAAAGTGAAGGAGAAACCAAATCAGTTCTGTTTATAAATCAAAAATTCCTTTCAAAATAACCAGGCCTTTACATAAATTCGGGGAAGAACAGAACAGATTCTGTTTACTTCTTACTTTTAGCCTTAATTTCAGCAGAACTCGCCTCCGCAGCGGCTTTTGCGAGAGTTGTGGGTTTGAAGGCACTTTTGGGATTGAGAGCCTTCCTTATCTTGAACACAGCCCAGGCTGTGCCAATGGCATGCCCTGCAGCACCAAGCCCTTTTTTTGTCGCCTTCCCAGCTTCTTCTCCATACCTGCACAGGAACACATTTGATATCTCAAGGAACTGCTACAATGAGTTTTGATCGACTATTCAGATGATACACGGGTCTTAAACCAAATTAAAAGTCTCTAATTCCTTTTCCTGTCTTAATTTCCTATGGAAGGCAGTGCGTGAGGATGTGAACATCTAATAATGGCATAAGATTTATGATCTGGATCTTAATACAGATGTATTCTGAAGAAGGATCTATAATTTTGTAAAAACATGAAGATATACCTCTGTGAGACGAGTCCAGTTGTCACAATAGAAGATGTTGACATAACATTCTTTCCAGCAACTTCAACTGCATCACAGACCTTATCTGCACAAGTACAAGAAACAATGTCATAAAAAATAAGCTCACTACAAATGAAAGTGAAGAAAAAGATGTGGAAAGAGCTCACTACAAATGTTCCAGTTCTGTCTTCCTCAGAAGTTGTTACAGTAAAGAGCTAGCATTTTAAAACATGCGAAAGAGTGAGACATGAGGAACTTACTAAACGCATCCAAAGAAGCAAGAACAATCTCCCCAGGCAAGAGACTGAAGAATTTCTTGCCCGCTTTAGAGTTCACAATCGAACTTGTGAAAAAGCCAGAAACTTTCACCACTCCAGAAAGGATCCCAGTAGCCATTTTCTCAGACATTTTTGTCAACTTCTTAACCCTGCAGTTACCCATCCGCAGATACAATAAGCCTTCAACTCAAAAGACAAACCACATATAAATAACAAAACCATTCCAATTTAATCATCAAACTCAAACGAAATCAAAGAAATAGAAACTCTGTCCTGACTATGCATAAACAAGAAGACAAAACAAAAAACTCGAACCTTTTAACTCTTCTCATAGCCCCAGAACTAATCTCAAGATTCGAGCTTTTCCCCATCCGCTTCTTCAAAAACTCATCGCCCCACTTCAACCTATCAACAGTCACATCTCCGCACCACAAAATACCCTTAATCAACTGCCCTGAACCAGCAGCAATCATCCTCGCAACAGAACTACTATATTCCTCAACATTAGGAGCCAACACAGTCCAATAAGCAGCAGAGCTCTCCTCCATCAACTCTCTCTTCTTCTCCATTTCCTCCGGTGACATCTCTCTGGCCACCTTATTCCCTTCTATCAACTCCCATCCTTCTTTCACTTCTTGCACCGTGAACGCACTATATCTCTCCAACACCTTATCGAATTCTAACAACAAACCTTCTTGCCCTTTGGACGCAAAAGTCAAGCCATAGTTCAACAACACAAATTCATCACTCTTTATCTCACCCTTCTCGTCATCATCGTCGTCGTCACTACTTGTCTGCTTTCTGGGCACACGAAGAGTGAAGAAGTAGTGGGACTGATCAAGCTTAACAGAGGCTTCATCTTTAGCCAAAGGCCACTGAATATGATCACCAACACGAGCGAGAACAGCAACAACAGTGTCACCTTGTTGCAGACTGACAACGGTCAGCTCCCCACAAGCGAGCTCTACGCTGCTATCTCTCTCTATCAAGTGAACTATAGCTCCAGGGATTGTGACGAGAACTTGTTCGTGGGGTTGAGAGTTAGAGTTTGGAAGATGCGAAACAACATCGTCGTCGTCGTCGTCGTCGTCGGACAAGTCTTTGGTGTCTAAAGAAGGATACAACGAAGCCGAAGACTGGGGAGAAGTAAAGATGGGTTCTTGGTTGGAGCCGATGACTTCCGGGTAGAGAGAAGATTTAGAAGATGACATAGTTTTCCAGACAAGAGAGACTATGGCTTAGTTTCGTAGCTTAGATGCTAAGTTTAATAGCTGTGCTGTGTTGAACATTTGACGATGATCGTTTAAATTGGCATAAGTATTGAATGGCTTCGCGAGAAATATAAAAATCTTAGAGAGGAAGGAAAATGAGAGCGTGTCGATAGACCGCGTAGACGGAGACACGCGGCGGAGGGAGGAGGTAGCCGCGTAGGAAGCGTTTATGTATGAAGAAGATCATTATCATGTTGGTAGCTGGAAATAGCCTTATCCTATCTACAAGATAATTATGAGATGCATCTAGCTTATTCATAAGGTATGATTCTGTTCTGTAGTTTCATTCACATTTCTTAATTCTTATTCAAGGTATTTTATAAATAGTTAAACTTGGTTCAAATTAATTTAACAAGATATAATCAAATTAGAGAACAAAAGTATATAATACAACGTAAAATAAAACGTTAATATAAACATATCTAATAATTTATAAGCAATTAGTGTTACACCTTATTCATTAAAATGAACTACTTGTCACAATAAATTCTACACAACTTATTTATCATATTTATTACCAAAATCTAAGAGAGCTATTGATGTATGACCAATTGAAAAGTGGAACCCAACCTTAAATGTCACAGCTATTTTGTTTCATCTTATAGGATAAGATCCTTTGTTCTATCCCCTCTATTCCTACTATGTGTTATCTCCTCTCAATCATAAATTTCATCTCGTGCTTCTTCACTTTTAAGAAACAATTTCTATTGATAGTCTAACATGCATCAATTTCACAGATTGTACTTGTCAATAGAAATTACTGCAATTGCTTTATCATGTTCATTTCAGGGTAGGCATTCTCTTGAGCCAATTTTAAGTGAATCACTCTCTAAGCCTACACTCTATTGTTGACAGGTGAACTTAACAGATAAAACTACTCGTCCCATAATGCGATAATCTATGATTTTGTTGTGTGAAAAGAATAAAGAATGCAAAAAGAATGGAAATGAAAAAGGAAATCTAATGCAATGAATTTATTGCTATTCTTTCATTTTAAAAGGAAAGTAATACAACTCTCATCTATTTATATCTAACACACTCAGTTGAATAGTACCCTCGATAACAACTGACATAACAAATAATAGAAAATAATCCCCTACATCCCATTTCTTCATAGTAGATCCCCTATCTCCAAATCCCTTGTCCTCAAGGGAAGAATGCTGGAAATCGTTGATGAATCTCAGTAACCCGTTCCCAAGTTGCATCTTCTGGATTATAATGAGACCACTGCTGGAACTCCTTCCCGGGCGGGTTCACGGCCCGACGTCCTAAGTGACATCTAGACCTGTGGCCCACGGGAGAGGAATTCCCCACCAGTGATACTTAAAACGAACAAATTTAATTAATTTACCTCCGTACATAAATTGAGATAAATCA
>JANQAP020000592.1:2035826-2049835 GCA_026874005.2 Erythroxylum coriaceum | reverse complement strand
AGACTGGAGGCTAAACTACAGAACCCTCGGACTCTGATAAAAGCCATCGGAGTAGCAAGGGTAGTGGAAGAGAAACATTCCCTACAACAGAAAAACACCACAGTTGCCAAGCCTCCTTGGATCAACAAAAGCACCTCAAACCTAAGTATATTAGGATCTCATCCGAGCTCCAAAGCCACCTTTGGTAGTGGAACAACCCCAACCTTTTGTCACATATATGGTCAAGAGGCAAAAGAACAAAGGGAGAAAGGCCTCTGTTATTATTGTGACGAAAAATACACTCCCGGTCACCAATGCATCAAACCTCAATTGTTTGCCATAGAAGACGTGCTAATGGAGGATTGTTTAGAAGATGGCTCCGTAACAAAAAAACCAATTCCGGAGGTGTCATTACATGCCATTGAAGGAACCAATCACCCACAAACAATTCGACTACCAGGGAAGATAAAAGGGAAGGACGTGATGATCCTAGTCAATAGTGGTAGTACCCATAATTTTGTGGATCAAAATCTGGTGAAGCAATGTGGAATGATAGTAACAAAGGGGGAGCAACGTCGGGTCATAATTGCAAACAAAGAACAGGTAACATGCCAAGGTATTTGTAAGGCAGTAAGTCTTTCCATCCAAAACTATCAAACAACAGCAGATTTCTTCATCCTTCCAGTGGCCGCATGTCCAGTGGTATTGGATGTTCAATGGATGGCAACTCTAGGTCCAATCCAGACAGACTAAGACAACCTCACCATGGTGATTCAAGACAAGGGACAATCAGTGGTATTTCAGGGATTGAAATCAAGTAAGTTTGAACCTCTCTCTGCAAAAGAATGTAATGCAAAACATGGGTTCAGTTTTTTTCTCCAGGTTGTCGTACCTGACCAAGCTTTCCAAACTACATCAAATACTGAGATACGACAACTCCTCAATATTTATCAGATGGTGTTCGCGGAACCTAAACACCTACCACCAAAGAGAGTGCACGACCATCATATTCCTTTGCAACTTGGTAGTGGACCCGTCTCTGTTCGACCATGTCGCTATCTGTTCTACCAAAAGACATAAATAGAGAAGATGGTCCAAGAGCTCTTAACGTCGGGATTGATAAGACCTTCTCGAAGTCCTTTTTCCTCACCAGTCCTATTGGTAAAAAAATTGGATGGAAGTTGGCGATTTTGTGTCGACTATAGAGCACTCAACGAGATAACCGTAAAAGACAAGTTCCCTATCCCTGTTATCGATGAGCTGCTCGACGAACTTTATGGCTCAAAATATTATTCAAAACTGGATCTCAGGTTAGGATATCATCAGATACGAATGCAAGAGGGAGACATCCACAAAATGGCATTTCGAGCTCACAAGGGTCACTACGAGTTCATAGTTATGCCGTTTGGGCTTACAAACGCCCCATCAACATTTCAAGTGTTAATGAATGAAATCTCCCACCCTTTAAGCTAGCTTTTGGAGTTGGTTCTCCTATAAAACCTGTTCAACCGTGACCAACATGACCGTAACCAATAAGGACGTTGGTCCTTATGAGGGGACCAATGTTACGGTTTGATCCAATTATAAGGTATGAGACTTGAATCTCACATTGATTAAATACAAAGTTGGTGTGGGATTTATAATAACTTTGGGCTTTCCACTCTTATAAGCTAGCTTTTGGGGTGTGGCTCTCCTAAAATCCTTATCAGTAATACTTCCCATATAGATATAACAAATAATGCTTAGTCTCTCTCTTTCTTTCTCTGTCTTTTTTTAAAAATTGATTTTAATATCTAAGTAATTAGGTTAGACGCTCTTATACAGAAACACGTGAGATATTGACATGAAGAAACAAGTCTCAATCAAATTAGAAAGAAGTTCAGTCGGAGAATTCTTCAGGAACGAACGTATAACTTAGCTACTCAACTCTGTAAGAAGTGATAAGTTGATCGTACGTATACCATCTTGCCAATGAGTAATTAGATTTGAGATGATTGGTTGCAGGGTATCAATTAGGCTCGTCCAGAACCATTGCTTGATCTGAACTTCAACTCTGCTATTGGACCATTATATGAATGGTTTATGTTGCCATGTTGGGGATTGAAATGGATTATCGTGCCAGTGGGCTAAGTACCTCCACCGACAGGGGCCTGATTATCCTGCCAGTGGGCTAAGTACCTCCACGGACAGTGGCTAGAGCAATTTCCCTATGTTTCTTTTCAATGGACCGTTGCTCAAACTGCACTTGACAAAGGACCAAAAACTAAAGGCACTAAAATGACGGACGAAAGCTGCTGTGCTTATTAACCAGTTTCAATTCTGTGTCAGCAGATTTTATCCGTCTTATTTTAATAGGCAGAGCAGAACTCATCCCCTAAAATCAAGCTTAAATTGCAGAACTAGGTGGTAGAGAGCGGTCAGAGACCTCAAACGTTGCTACTAGCCATCAATTTCAGGTTTCTTGTCCATCCTCTTGAAATGATCATCGCTATCATGTGAGTTTCTAAGTATGTAGGAAACACCTGGCACCAAAGGATCGTCCCACCAGTGACACTTGGATCCTTAGTTTCATGCTTCTGAAAGCCCTATATAGTATATACTAGAGACTACTGGTGACTAGACCAAGCTATGGAACATTTAGTTGCATCACCAACATCTATCCAGATGTGCTCCATTCGATGAATCAAGTTGCTAGAAAAAATAAATGGCTCAGTGATGTTGACTTGGAGAAAGCAATCATAACAAATGGTGGTTAGAAAGCAAAAAATTGCATTATGAAATGAACAGAAAACTACCCAATACTGTGTTCATCCCACTTCCTTCAATGTCAATGATGTGTTGACATAGGTAATTGCAGCAGAAAAGCAAAGTGAAAAGTACATACATCGTCATGAATTTAGCAAACATTTGAGGGTAACACCAGCCAAAGATAGAGGCAACCAGCAAGAAAATTAGTCCTGGATTATGAAAGTTCGGTGCCAGTACAGTGCATGATGATTAAGTTTGGTTGTGATTGTGGCCCCGGGACATTAATTTCCTTTTTTGCTTAACTTCTCTGGTTTTCTGTTAGCCTCAGAATATTGATGCAGGACATAGGCGTTCTATGAAATGAATAATTCTACTCCAAATAGTTCTGCCCCAAAACTTCGATAATCAGTAGTGTAGAATTTGTCCTTTGTAAGAGTGAATGCTTTCAGTTCTTACTTTCTACTCAGTTCACATTTTATATTGCACTATTTTGTCGCAAGGAATGCTCAGTCAAAACCCAAGTTTATGTTCTAAACTTTTTTTCCAGTCTCGAAGTGTGTTCAATCATTTTCAAGGAATGTTCCTCACTGAAAAAAGAAAAGAAGAATAAAAAGAAAATGTTCGAGTAGATAAACCTCAATCATAGTCAGTGACTACTGATGGTTTTTTTTCTTTGGCTTTTTATTTTGTCATTTTTTTTGTTTAAAACTATGATTAGCTCGTGGAACGTCGTCATTTCCTTTCTAATCACCTCTACAGTTCTATCTGTACCATTTTGTTCTCCTAGCTTTCTGTATTTTTTTCCTTTTGGCAGGTGCCTTCAGATTTAAGCAAAAGTAGTTCATGCCAATAATTCTCTCATGTTCCATGGTACTAGTTGCTCCTGTAATTGGAGAATCCAATACTCGTTTTCCTGTAGGCAATTATCTTTTGTAGCCAAGTGTTTCTGGTTAGGAAGAGAGGAGCTAGTCAAAGTAGAAGAATCGTCCATCTTTTACTTCTTGAGTTGGATTCCAGCCAAACACATAGATTTCTTCTGACACGATCTACGATTACATGCAGAAGTACTTGAGATCTAAATTACCAAGATTGAGAAAAATTAGAGATTATCTGGATTTATAAAATCGATGAAATAAGTCTTTCTTGAAATCAAGAATCCAGTCTCTTATCGGGTACGCATGCAAAGCTTTTCTTCAGTGGAAGTAAAAGCACAAAGTAGCACCTTTGTTATTGTTCTATGGGAACAAACATATGCCTGTACCACGTTTTAGTGACAAGAGAGATTGAATCTATCAGAAAGGTCCTTAGTCACGAAACGAGAACTTTCAGTACAACATGGTCATTATTTCTGATTAGAAAATTCACTTGCATTATCATTAAAAAAAAAAAAGGAAAGAGTAACATGAGGAAAAGCATATCTGGATGGAGTTATTAAACAAAGGTGAGATGCCATCACTGCATAATTTAAGCTATATCTACTCCTAATCATGAACTTATTTGGCTCTGTCCTTTATCACATCAAACCCCATCTCTGTTGGGTCAGTTGCTTGGAGTTCATAATGGATCCCATCTAGCACTCTCCTCAATCCATCTTTGGATGTTGCATATAACATTTTTGCTCTAATTCTTGATGCTGTTGGAGCCCTGCAGCCAACCCAACGACCATGATCAATGATGGTGACGCACATAGATGTAAGTATATTGGTAGATCCAAAGTCCATTTCTTCGTAACTCGTACGCTTCACACACCACACCCTTATTATAAAGATGCTTGAGGCATGTGCAATAGAGATCAATCATAGGGCAACAAGGAATACAACAAGAATTGGTCCTAAACTTGTCGGTCCAATATAAACTCCAACCTGTTAGCTAGCTTCTACAAACTACATGTAACTATCAATAAAGAATCTAATGATCAAAACCAATAATTGTAGCCCCTACAATGAAAAGAGTAAAATCAAAGGGTCGTCAGTGGTTTTCCCACGAAGACAAAAATTTCAGAATTATCCCACTAAACGTCACCATCCATACCATTGTTCAAAGGTCATAAACGTAAGTTCATAACGATTTAGGTGTAGTATAATTCAAGCTATGTAATGTTGATCTTGAACATCATATCATAAGACCATAGTTTAATGTAATGCGAAGCAAAAAAGAAAAAACATTAAACAACGAAAAAAAAGAATGACGGACCATGCAATGAAGAAGATCTTGCTCTTCCTGCAATTATCGACTGTAACAAAGTCGAAATCGAACACAGCATATCTGCAGTCATCGTCCGGTAACGACGCAGCAAGATCATCATAGCTCTCGCCGGAACCACCCACCTTGTCGACCGTGACCAACCTGGACTTCTCATCGATCTTAAACACTATGTATCTATGCACCTTTTTCCATTTCATTTCCATGAAAGAGTTTTTGCATTCATCAGTCACCCACATGCCTGTAGTCGCCTGCACAAAACATCATGGTCAATAAGCAAAAAACGCACAGATTAGCGATGACTCAAAACTGGAAGATTATAGCAAGAGAACCATGAGAAGAAGAGAAAACGTATACCATCTTGAAAGCCATAGCCATTGTTGATGGGTTGAAAGGTAATTGTTGCTTGGGACAAAAAAAGTTGTGAGTGTAAGACCTGAGTACGTAGGGTGACACTTGAAAAGTCTTATATAGAGAATTGGAGATTACATTGCCACTCAAATTTTAGGGTTATTACATTTTTGTCCAGACAGTACCATATTTATGTATTAGATTTTCAATTGTGCACTTGACTCTAAGTTAATGATGTCGACTCTTTTTTTTTTTTTTTTTTTACCTTACTTTGTTGTAATTATATTTTTCAGTAAATATAATTTGTGTTCTAATATATATTTAAGTTATCTGTAATTTGTACAACTACATGCAGCCATAATGTAATATAAAATTTACAACCGCAATTTAAAACCTTATTATTATCGTCAATTTTCTTAATTACAATTTATTTGGTAATCATTTACTAGGCTTCTTATAACCGTGGACTTAGATTAAGTCTTCAAACTCAAAATTCAATTTCACAAGTTTCTCCTTGTTGAAATCCAATTTAGCTCATGAGTCATGTAAGCTAGTAAATTACAAGGCTAGGGAATCAGAATCTGTAAGGTGGGAAGTTGACAAGTCCCATCTCTCCAGGGAACAAGTCAAACATGATTGAAATCCATTTAAGGCGATTCTATAATCTTCCTTATTTAATTAAGTAAAGATAAACCAGGGTTTAAACACACATGAAATTCATTAAAATTAGCCCCATTGATGTACTGTTGTTATTATTTACTTTTGTTCCTTTCTTTGTATTTAGCTTTGCCAATTTACACCTGTGACTGAATTTCTTGTAAAACTTTAGGAGTTAGAAGAGATTAAGAATTTCAATCTGCTTCACATGACCTACCTAACCTGCCTTCCTACTAAGAAAGAGAGATATGTTGATTATGTGATATTTTATAGCAGTAAAGTAATTGGAAGGATAGTCTAGCCAATAATAGCATTGTTAGCATACACTATACTCCTTGTGATTGAACTCCAATTTTGTCTCTTCAATGACAAAATGATAGTTAAACAACTGATTCAGTATACAATTCTTTCTCAACTCCTTCACCTTGCCAATGGATTGATGCTATATTGGCAAGAAAAAGCATTGTTTTCACATTTTCTTTTTGGTCTAATGGAAAATCAAACTAGTTCAGCTAGACAAAACTACCTAACCATTTTCGAAGTACACAGACTACAAATATGCTCACATAAATGAACATTACTTATGCGGATAATATGGTGGTCCCATCTCGGATCGCACATCCACATCCCCATGTCTCTATATTTGTGTTCCTGAATAGAGTCTTGGCGTGAAAGCAAAGGAGTTCAGAGGATGGAAGAATTTGTATAGTTTGGAGTTCTGTTAAAAGCCCCAGAAAGAGAGCTTTCTTGGTATAAATGAACCATTGCATGTACCACCAATCAGAGTCTTTCAACTCCTTCCAGGTTCTTGCGTACTTGGATATAGATGACCCGTTCTCATATTGTATGTGTATCAATTATCGTAGCCTTTTTTGGATGTGTCATGTGTGCAAGCTCAAGATTTCATATCCCCAAGCTCGAGTATTTCCACAAATTTGTCTAGAGAAAGTGTAGTAGGTACATGCGACGTCCCAAATATCATCCCATGGCTTAATGTCCATAATTAAGTTGATCTTGGATGTAGAGAGGCAGATAAGAGTACAAACACTAAAGATCCAACAAAACCGCAAGGTAGAGAAGGAATGGACGTGCAACAGGAGACATGTCCCTCATGTGGGTGCCCCTCTCTCTCGCGGAAATTGAGACACTGTGTTAAGGCCCTACACTCTGTGTCCATGACTTGCTTGTTCTTATAATCATAAAGAATATTGTATCAGAAGGAATGGTGAGTTCATGTTATGGTTATGAAATATGTTACCTGGTTCAACAGTATGAATGGCTTCTTCTCAATGGAAGTACTCACTTTGATGGTGAAGCTTGATGTGCTTCTAAAGTGATTGGGATATATGCAAATCCGTGTTGCATTATTTGGTCCAGATGTTGACAAACATTACAGTTAGGTTCAATAATAGGCAGAAGGCAATAGAATCATGCCTAGCTTTTTCTTAGGAGTGTGTGATTAACAAAGGTTGTTTGATTGTCCATGACAGGAAAAAGGACACGTTGGATAGGCGAAAATTGCAATCGAGAGGATATCCAGGTTTTTACGAGGCCAATTTGTAGCACTTTCATCAAATGGGAAAAGACGGGTTGTAGTTAGCTAAGAATTACGCCTGTTTCATTTCACTGAGCTGTTTTCATTTTTGTTTTTGATTTTTATTCTCTTAATAAAAATATGTTTAGTTGAAATTTTTAATAAAATTTGAAATTAAACAAATTAAAATTTGTAATAAAAACAAAAAAATTATTTGATTTTATTATCATTTTTTATCCTTATTATAGTATTATATACTAATATTAAATTAGTTCATTTTAACATTTCAACTTTTATTATTAAATTAGTTAATCTTATGATTATTTAAAATAAAAGATATGAACATTTAATATAATTAAAGAAATTTATACATATTTTTCTTAAATTCCACAATTAAAGATTATTTCACAATTACTATCATAAAAAAAGACATGAATTTTCCTAAATTTCATGGTGTAATGCAAGAAAATAGGTATTAATTTTGAGTTCATAACACAATATATCGATCTTAGATAAAATAAGATGATGGCTAATGACTTGAAATTTTAAACATAATGTTACTAATCACTTGCAAATAGCTACTAGTAAGTCTAGACAAACCTATATTAACTAAAATTTATTACTAATAAAGTCTTCAAAATGATGCTATTGATTTTTTTTATAAAATCAAAAAATTAATTTATCATCCATCAAATTTTTTTTATCTATCTATCATTTTTCTACTTTGCAAAGTCCTTTCGTTATATGTTCACGAAGAAACGACAAAAATTGTCTAAATTAGCCTAGCTCAAAGTCAACGGGCTTGATTCGACTTGATTGAATTTTAAATCCGTCCAAATTTTTTCTAATTTCGAGAACCTGACCTGTCACATGTTTTAATTTTTGAAACGACATCATTTTATGTAAGTAAAATAATGTTGTTTCAATAACTAGATAGTTCTCTTCTTAAGTTCTTCTTCGAAACATTGTAGACTAATTTTAATTAACCTACAATTCCTATGATAGTCTTCCTTAGTAGCTCAACTCCCCACTCTCCAGTCCTCCCTTTACAGCTATACTCCAGTGGACCAATACAGTGCTCTCTCTTTGGACAATGCTTAGTGCTCCCTCTCTTACATAATCTTTCTAGTAGCTAATCACTTGGTGCTCGCCTCACCTATGCTCCATCTACATGGTGCTTCCCTCACCTATGCTTCCTCACCATAGTTATAAAACATACGAGGAAGAACAAATGAGCTTACTTGGCTCTCCTTTTATTTTATGATAGTGTTAATTTTTTTGCCAAGCACGGTTTGAAGGAGTAGTTGAAGAAATTGAATATTTTCTTCTTAAATTGAATATAATTTGGACTTAAATTGAATATTCTCTTCTTGTTTCTATGGTTGTCACATTGTTGGATTAAAGCAGCTTCTGGAATAATGGGTGGTGGAATAATAATACGAATTTGAACATGTTTTGTTTACTAGTTTAACTAGTAAAACCATGTGTCAGGTTACTTACTCCATGGTTTTGTTATTCATTTTCAAATTTGGTTGCTTCAGACAAATTTTGTGTTAAAGTTGACTGTTTCAAACGAAATTCATGAACTATTCTACTTTCAGGTTAATGAAGTAGTTTCCTGTTAGACATGAGTCGTAAAGTAGGCATAAAATAGTGTTCTCATAAATCTGGTGTGGAAGTGATACACACTAGGAGCAACTCGTTCTAAACTCAATTTTGTAGTGTTAAATGTGAATGCTTTAAACAAGTTCTATGAACTACTATGTTTTCATGTTAATGAAGTAGTTTCCTATTAGAAATGAACAGAAAAGTAGGTGTAAAACAGTGTTCTTATAAATTTGGTGTGGAATGTAATTTTTATGTTTTAAACCGTAAGTATACAATGTAGTTGTAGCTAGCACTAGCAAGTACGGGCCAATTCCACGAGGGCTAGAATTGCTAGTACTTACCGTCTTTCTATTATCTAGCCTAACCAACTATGAAGTTTAAGATTAATCAAAGAAAAATTAAAACAATAAACTAAAATAAATCAACACAATTAACTAATTAAAATGAAGATTAAACTAAGAAACAATCAAAGAAGACATTGGTACCTGGATTTCGAATCCCCTAGGACTTCACGTGCAATCATGATTTTACTAATCAATTTAATCTTTAATTTATTGGACCGTGAAAAATCTTATCTTTTGTTAATATCTTTTTCAAGGCTATTAACAATTAATTGTCAATTGATTAACTGAAATATCTTTTTAGTTAAAACCCTTAAAATTGCATTAATTAATTTGTCAATTTCACTTTTAGGTTTGACCATAATCTAGAAGATTTATGTCAATCTATCTCTAGGTTTGCATGTAACTCCTTTCAATTATGGTTGATCTATTCATACAAAAAGATTTCTGAATCTCAATTACATGAAATCATACATGAAATAATATGCTAGCAATATTAATTCAAGAATAATTAAAAATGCATAATTGAATCTCAATGAAACTAAAAAATTAATTAGGTTAAAATAAAATCACTATAAGTTCCATCTAATGGTTCATCTAATCCAAGTACCAATAAAAGTTTAACTCCTAATCATAACATCAAGACTAAAGGAAAAATAAAAAACTAAAAGAAACATGATGATATCCGTTTTAATCTTCATGATATCCACTTTAGATTGATGAAAATCTACCCCTATATGTTTCTTTACTTGTTCTTTATTCTATTGATCATTATAGGCCATCAATTTATATTTCTTGAGCCTCCAATGAACCTCCTTTTTTCCCCTATTTTCTCTTTGTTTTATTAATTTATAGTCGAATTTAGGGTTTCTAGAGTGGAATCAATGATATTCATGGCTGTATGCATGATCATTTCCCTCAATCTTACTTAAATCTTTGAAAATCGCAAACAAATATGGTTCTAGAGAGCTACACAGACACCTACATGGTTGTGTAGACTTACACGGACAATCGTTAAAATAGCTTCAATTTTTCCAATTTTTTGTCCTGATTTTAAACTAATTCCTATCATTTTTATCCATGAAGGAAAATAAGACATAAAAACACAATAGAAACAAAATAAGTATAAAAATCAATAAGAAACTCTCAAATAAAAAAGTAAAATGCATTAAATATAAGATTAGAAATATAGTATATTTAACATTTATCAAACTTCCCCACATTTAAGCCTTTGCTAGTTCTCAATAAAATCAATTTCATTACTCTTAAATTAATAAGAAACAACTATAGAAAACATTAAACAAATAGGATATTCATTAAGATTCTTCATTATTCATTCAATTGTAAAGTTCATTGAAATGTGAAACATTTAGTTACTTGCATAAAATTATAAATCAATCCAATTAACTCGACAATTCTTCAAAGTTTAACTCAATTCACACCATTCCACTTAATGTGTAAAGTGAACATATAGAAGAAAAATGCTAAAACGTTTAACACTTTTATATCTCTTATTAAAAACAAAACACTAAATTTAAACATTCTAAAAGCATTTAGAAGTTTGTTTGAAAAGTCACGTAGCCTTTTGATGCAAGAGTAAACACCTTGTTATGAATACCCTAGGTCACTTAATTAAGTCACCATTTCAAATGGCTACTAGCACCACTTTTTAACTTTGACCTTTTTATAGTACAAAGCCAACAGAGTGAAATTATTTATGCTCATTTATTCATACACTACTTTTTTCTTTTCGTTTTTTTACATCATGGGTAATAAAAATGCTAAAAAAGAATTCACATTAAACTCAACGCATGTACAAATTATACATAAAGTATCATAATGCAAATCAGGTATCCATTCTCAAAATTAATGACTAAATTGAAATCAACCTAATCATCAAAACTCATAACTATTTTCCTAAACAAATCAAATCAGAGTTATAACCAAACTCATAATGAATCATCTTGATCAACATCCTCTTTAAAAAAAAATCAAGTTATTCATTATTAAGCTAATTATAAAAATTGACAAGCTTGACTACTAAGTCATTCCTTTACACTTAAGTTGTACATTTTTCTCAATGTACAGAACGTACAAGAACAATGAAAAATATGAATAATGGAGGGCTAAGGATTACTCCCCTGATAGAAAAATATTTTTAGTTTTGCCAACTATCATCAGCATCCATCCACTATAGGTGAATCTTTTCTACTCTAAAGCAAGAGTTGATGTTGCCTTCATAATTTATGAAACTTCATCAAATATCAAGTAACAAAACTAGAACCATAAAATTAAAACTATAAAAATAACTAAACTATTAATGACAATCCTACAAACTACTCAATCAAAATAAAAACGTAATTATTTGGTTGCCTCCCAACATTTTTTATTAGTCTTATAGCTAGACTTCTCATAAGCCATTTTTCAACCTAGATCTATAATTAGCAACTTGCTTCCACTTTTTTCCCCATATCAAAGTTTAGTAGCTTGCAAGTAGGCTACATCATCATTATCATCATCATCATCATCATTATCATCACCCAGTCCGAAATTTCACAATAAAGCGGAATCTGGAGATGTCTGATAGTACGCAGCCTTATCCCTACATAGTAGAGAGGCTGTTTTCAATAGACCCACATGCAGATGTGACAATAAAAGAGTGATGCAGGTTAAAGAGCAAATAAGTAAAACTGACATATTAAAAGATTATGTAAATAAAATTAAAATAAATACACAAATAAAGAGAAACTATAGTAACGTTAATAAAGACAAATAGTTAAGGCAATACATAAATAGAGAGAAAATAATAATAGATAAATAATAATAATATTATTATTAATAATAAGAAGTGACAAATGGTTGATTGTGATTGTGATTGTGATTAAAAGGCAGTCAGCAAAACACACTCAATAAGTGATAGATGGTAGATGGGAAACTGGCAAACCATACTTTAATTGGTCAACTTGAGTTGAAAAGTCAAGTAAGACACAACGGCTAACAAGAGACTAAAAAACTAGACAAAATATAGAACAAGATTTTTTGAAAGAATATTAAAAGTCCTAGTATCACCCCTGTTAAAATTGTAGATCAACCTCGAGGACTATTCCTCTATTGTAATCACTCCAAAGTCTAGACTCAAGTGGAGTTACGGTATTCGTTACTATCGTACTAAAAAAAGATTCATAAAAAAAAAGATAAGAGAAGAAGACGAATAGAAGTGAAAAAGCAGCTTCAATGCAACATCAACTGGGAATGTAGACAGTAGAAGTATAAAGTATAATAATGTCATTATCTCAAACAGTAGAGATGAAGAGAAGCGTGTTTGGTTTCCCAAAAAGAAGTGAGAGGAATTGACATATAAGTGATTAAAGAAAAGGAAGAGAGAGAAAAAATTCAAGCTAAGTTAATGAAGCAAAAGAGTGTAGCTGAGATGTTGTCTAGGCCAACGAGGAACAACCCAGAAAGTGAAAAAAGGAGACTAAAAACCTCAATTTTAAAACTATGAAAAATGATGTTCTGCGTTACAAAGTTGCAAGCTTTAGCACTTCTGAAAGGGAGAGCTTAAGTGCATGGTAGATGTTGGTCATTCTCTAAGGAAGAGAAATCAACAAGCACAAAAAGAGCTTGTTAAGAAGACACACGCTTCAAGAGATTCACATAAAGATCAAACCTTTTGTATAGAAAAAAGAAAGAAAATATAAAATCAAAAATTAGAAGCATTGTTCAGAATGTAAGTAAAAAAATGAAGCAATAGGCTGTGACAAATTTACCATTACCAGAGCTTTTAAGAAAACATAACCTAATACGAGTAGCGGAAGAGAGGCAGAGGTGAGCTCGCTCTTTGCAACTTTGACACTCCACTTCAAAAATTGTCATGGTTAGAAGGGGAAGTGACTGACCTGAGAAATTGGAAGGGGAAGCAACAACTGATCCCAAGCATGTTGTTGATAAAGACTTCAAAATGCGGAGCCCCTGCCATCACCTGGGAGGGAAGGGACGAGTGGCTATGGTTCCCTGTTATGGCTACTATTTTTTCTAATAACTTTATCTCAACAAAACAAGGAACCTCACATCTTTGAGTTCCACATTTATTGTTACTAATAAATTGCCAACCCCACAACAAGTAGCAAGCTAAGAGTGCCCACAAATGGAGTAATATTTAAAAAAAATGGTGAAGAAGAAGAACAAGAAAAGGCAATATCTTTGAGCATAATCATAGCTAAGCTAATGGAATTAAGATACCAAAGAAGAAAACATAAATGTAGGAAGAAGAAGAAGAGGGGGGGAGGGTTAAAATCCCTTTTCTTTTCACATAAAGGAAGGATCTTTTATTATATGTTCCAAAATACCCAGAAAAAAAAAGTTGAACTGAGAAATTACCTAGAAATGAAAAGGAAAACTTGGGAAATGTGGGAAGAAAAAGAAGAACGATGTGTACCTTGCATCTAAGGAAGCGCTGTGGGGGCTCACGGTTCCGACGGTCGAAGCGGGAGCGGACTCACAATTTGAGATATGCTTATTTTTGCATAACCAACTCTTCTTGTGCAATTTGCAAATAGGCTACATGTTGCAAGATAATAAGGATATAA
>JANQAP020000592.1:2005977-2024649 GCA_026874005.2 Erythroxylum coriaceum | reverse complement strand
TTGTAAGAGAAGTTATACTAAGAGCCCCGAAGCAAGTATAAGTGTAAAGTGAGGACTCAACCACGCTGATAATGAGATGATTCAGGTTGAAAGGTAGGAATGGACTAGTCAACTGTTCTAGGAGCTGAGCTAAGATTAATAAAAGGGAGTTTTGAGAAGATAATCCGAAAGTGATTAAGGTGTTATCTCCGGAAGATAACTTACGTAGTAAGATATTATGCATGCATGAAAGTAACAGATTATGGTATCAGAGCAAGTATGCATGAACATGAGTTAAACTCCAAACTCGGGGTCTGACAGGGTTGGTATACAAGCAAGCATGAACAAGCATGTATGAAAAGTCAGGCTCCGGAAATGGGGTCTGACAGAGTATGGTATCAGAGCAAGTAAGCATGCAAGTAAGAGTCAGACTCCGAACTCGGGGTCCGACATAGATGATGAATATATTCAGCGTAAAGTCTACTCTTTATGATATATTAGTTTTGTTTATCTTAATAATTTTAACATTCATATATTATATTATCTTATATTATCTTTTCTATATTAATATAGGTACAAAGACCAGTTTTCCAAATGAAAATTTCTTCGAACAAATATTCAATGTTGAAGTTATAATTAATTGTTGATTATCATAGGTTGAGTATTTATTTATTACAATTATTTCATAATCAAGTATAATTTAAATAATAATATTTCTATATATAGATGAAGTAGTGCAAACTATTGAAATCATAATTATAACAATTAGCTAAACCTTTTTCTCTAACGTGGGTTTGTTTTCTTTAATCTTTGCTTCTCGATTTACTATTTTTTATTTGATTACTTTGGTTTTTACAGTTGAAAATATAAATCTTTACTTGTATGGTTTTATGCATGTTAACAAAGAAAACTTTGTACTATTGTCTCTACTTAGTAGCTTAACTCCAGTCTCTACTCTCCATCTATAATTGATAATATTTTGTGCCTTTTTCATTCGGATCATAATAGCACTACAATACTCTTTTGTTTTGTTTTGTTTTGATAATAAAATAATTTTTATAATAGCATTGTAATACCTGTTGTATAGGCAAACTAAAAAATTTATATTATTCTTTTATGTTAGGAATAAACCAAGCACCATTTATTGTTATACTTAGATAAGAGAATAATGAATAGTAAAAAAAGATATAAAAGTTTAAAACAACATTAATTTTAGTTATTTTTTTGTCAAAAGTAAGATATTGGACTTTACAACATTAATTAATAAAAATAATATAAATACGGATTCTTTATTATAATTGTGATAATTTGACACAAATGAGCAATTTAGAATAGTCAAAACTATATTTAAAAATTGAACCTAAGAACTATAATATTAGACTTCTATAAAAAAATTGATGAGATACAGAAACACTTTTTTTTACATAAAATGATACATATTAACTTTTTTTTATGAAAATGAGTTTTAGGACAATAAAGTTCGTTATAAAATCTTTAAACAATCTTTTTCTCTTAACAATTATTTTTACTAATTGACACATAATATTTTATTATATATTTGATATAAAATAATTATTTATATTATCCATATTATTCATAAATTGTTTTAATACATAAATAATAATCGTGTTACAAATAATCCGTAATTTCAATTACTTGAAATTTTGACTTGAACATATCAGGCCTACTGCTAACCCTACTCTTACTTGGAGGAGTTTATGCATCATAGAAAAACTTCTTAATTCATTTCAACATTCATCTATTATAAACCAAATATAATCACTAAAATGGATAATCGACGAACATTTTAACCAAAGAAACAAAAAAAGGTTGATATTTTCAAGGCAAAATACATCACTAAAAATAGAGTTAAACAAAAGACTTCAAAAAAGCGCAAAGATAAAATTTCAAAAATGTTTTATGCTTTATTACACAGAAATGCAATGCCAGAATGTAGCCTTAGCTTCTAGTAAATCAAAGTCATAATGCCACAAGAAAGCTTTAACTTGACAAAATGTATGTTGTGTATCAAAGGACTCGCAATAATAAGATATGAATCAACATAGCGGTCAATAGCAACAAATCAGATACCAATTGATAGTTGATCTCAAATGTACAAGATTGGGATTCAGATTGTCCCTTTCCCAAAAAAATGAAACACATGTTTCCCTACTTATCATAGAATTGAACCAGAAAGGGACAGTCAAAATCCCAATCTTGTACGTTTGAGATTAACTCTTCATAGAATTGAACCAAAAAGAATCAGGACAAGAACCAATATAATGCCTTTTTGGCTTATTATCATTAAGCATTTGCATTATCCAAGCTTTTCAAATTTGAAATTCAACAAGAAGATGACAGCATTCATCATGTTTTCAGGTTTAGAAAAGCCCTTTATTTGGGCATAGGTTGCAAACAAACCAAAGAAAACCTGTGGTTGTACTTCACTACCATAATTTGTAGGACTTGGTAAATAGTTCACATAAAGATCTAGGCCTAAAGCTTACTACACAAGTCAGCTAGCACAAAATTTAGAATGGAAGTATTAGGAATACAAATTAAGAATGCCAATTATCATTTTACCATTTCTTAATTAATAATATAGAAAGACTTTGCTACTATTTATTTTAATTTGAGTTAAACATCTTTGTTCTGGAAAATTTCTCTTGAGGCATGCCACCCTTATTTTTATAAGAACTACTATTAAAAAATAGGATTACTAAAGCACGTGCATTCAGCATAAGAAACCAAAATATATTAAGCACACAAATACACAAAATATGGTAGAAAGCAACAAGTTAACACACATTTATTAAGAAAAGAATTCAAAAGGAAAATAGGGAAGAATGGAGAAGAGATAATCTAAACAGCCAATTACTAACAAATATCATCACACTGTTGAAACATAGAAACAAGCTCTTTGAACTGACGAATAAACAATTTGCTTAGGAAAAAGGGAATGGTGAAAGAACATAAATAGTTTTGAAAAAAAAGGACATGAATAACATACCTAAATATCTGAAAGCACTTCCAAAATGTCAAATGGATGCACAAATTTTATCAAATGTACAAATTAACAGGTGCCAATTTAACAAAAGAGAAAGTAGTTTGGAAACTGATACATGGTACAAACCTTGTTGAAGAAATCAGATAAGCTTATTGAGATTAAGGGGTCTAGTAAAGCCAATGCAATCGTTACCTACACAAAACAATTGATTATATTAGATATATGTTAAATATATCTATTTTATTTTATTTTGGCATATTTTTAAATTGACATATTTTTTATCATCTTGAATTCAAACACTAGTTGGATAATGTTATAGATAGAATAGGATTCTATCTTGTATAGAAGTTGATTTAGTGAAGAATTATGTGTCTTACATGGATGAAGAGCTTAAGGGTATAACTATATTTTTCACTGGGTTTATGAAGGGTTTTTAGCGGCAAAAATAGGTGATTGCTGGTTTGTGTGAAATACATACATTAGACTTACGGTATATGGTGAGTGTGTGAAGTGTGCATATAGAGTGTAGAGTAAGTTTTGTGTGCAGTATACGTGTGTACAGTGGATGTTAGAGATAACATATACCTATGGCTAATTGGGTGTAGTCTGCGTGATACTTAGTGGGAGTATTGAAGGTATTTGTTCACAGTTCATCAAATGCGTGAGTGTAGGTGAAACATTAATGTTGAAAAATTAATTGATGGGCTATGATTGGAGTTGTTGTGTTGAAAATAATACTATGGCTGATTTGTGAGTGTGAAGTGCGTGAGTGTTCAAGAGGAGTGCGTGTTTTTGGTGCTGATTTCTGTTTTGGTATTGAATGCTGAAGTAACACATGGCTGGAAAGATAACTGCTCTTGCATGTACGTGTGTGGGTTTTCAGTTCTGGAAGAGTCACGTTTCTACACCGTAATTTTACTCTGAAGCTGGCGCAGGTTATTAAGATATATTTTGGGAAGCTGATAATAGGGAAGACTCTTTTATCTCCAATGTATTGTTGTTCTTTTCTTAGTTGATTAATCACTTGAGTTATTTTTACTAATTGTCATTCATAAAGTTGTTTAGACAAATCCTCTGACGAGGTTAACGTGAGTCGGTCGTATTATTGGATGTGAAAAGCTTTCACGGGAAGTGAGGTTAAGAGATAGTGTCCAGGGTTGAGTGATGTCGGCTCAGTAAAGCCTTAGGTAAATCTATTGTATTTTGGTGAAAGAATTATTCTAGGTGAGGGCCCCGTAGACATAGACAAGGAGTGCCAAACTGCGTTACCAAATTTCTGATGTCATTTATTATTTCTCTTTTAGTTGGTTTTGTTTTATTTGTGTCAAAGACGATCACGATAAAATCAGAAAGTTTACAAAACACCTACCCCTACGATTTTTCACTTGGTATCAGAGCAGAGTCACCGTTTTAGAACTTATTAGTAAGTTGGTGTAGATCCTAATTTCGCGAACATGGCTATAAGAGAAGGAGCATCAATTATTAGGCCACTGTTGTTGGACGGTTCCAATTATCCTGCATGGAAATCACGGATGAATATCTTTATTCAGGCACAGGGAACAAGAGCATAGAACTCGGTGTTATACGGGTGGACGCATCCGATGATTACTGATGACAAAGGAGAGACAGCTCGTAAAGATCCGGCTGAATGGACAAGAGCTGAAAAAGAGAGGGCACTTGAAAACTCACAAGCAATGCATGCGATTTTTAGTGCTATTGATAAAGGACGTTTCTCAATGATATCAGCCTGTGAATCGGCTAAAGAAGTATGAGATGCTTCACAGACTATTCAGGAAGGGTCCAAATCTGTGATAGAGTCAAAATTACAGATGTTAGCAGTGAGGTTTGAAGAGCTGAAGTTGGATGAAAATGAAACCATTGAGAACTTTTATGAAAGATTGCGAGATATAGCAAATCAAGCGCATCAACTCAGAAAGAAATATTCCGATCAGAAACTTGTCAAGAAGACACTGAGATCACTGTCCCCAAGATTTATTCCAAAAATTGCAACAATAGAGAAAGCCCACGATATCAATGATCTGTCATTGGAGAAGATAATCAAAATTCTTACAAATTTTAAAATGAATCTTTTAAAGGGTAAGCAAGAAAGAAGCAAAGGATTGGCATTACAAGTTAAAACTCAAAATAGTGAAAGGAAGGTGAAGAGAATCAAATGTCATGAGTTTCAAGGCTTCGGGCACGTTCAAGCCAAATGTGTTAATACTTTGAAAAAGAGAAAAGGAAAATCCTTTACTAGCACTTGGAGTGAAAATGATTCCGAGAGTGAATACGGTAGTGAAGAAGAAATCACTAATGGTGCTGCGTTAGTTACTTTACATAGCAAAAGTCTAGTTACTTGCTTAACAGTAACTGAGAAGGAAGTAACTGAAGATTAAAAAAAAGGGAAACTTGAAAAATCTCCAGAAAAACATATGCAACTCAGCTCAAGACGCAATATCTGATTATGACAGTGATGAAAGTGGTCTTGATGATGGAAAGGAGAATATCTACGAGACTTACAAAGCTATGTATGAAAAATAGGTGAATACGCACAGAAAGAATGAAAGATTGAAGGAAGAAAATCTCTCCATGAAGAATACTATCCAAGGGTTAGAAGAGAAATTGAAATTGGCATTAGATAAGCTTGGTGAAACTAGATTGAAATTAGTAAGTACCGAAAATGGTTTGAGAATGTTGAATGGTGGAACAAAAAAACTAGAAAAGTTAATAGAAATCGGTAAAGTGAAAGGGAATTTTCAAGGCTTTGGTTATACGGAAGAGTGCTCTAAGGTGAATGAGGAAAAGAGTGATATGTCTAGATCTGTCCAAGTAGAAGAAACATAGAGAAAAACATGAAGGTTCATACCCACGTGTCACTTTTGCGGAGTTATTGGGCATATAAGACCAAGATGTTATCAGTTACTACAGATGTTGTTTCAAAGAAGCCAAAGTCGAAAAATTCTACGTCCCTCACATAAATTTCAAAATCAGTCTTTAGTACTGAAATCCACTTGGGTTAGAAAGGGTCAAGGACAAGCACAAAGATGTAGTGAAGGAAAAACAAGAAATTGTTCAAATTCACAGTTAGTTACTGCTTTTGAAGAAACTGTTCAAACTAAGGATAAGTCATTTACTTCAGATGAAGAAATCAATCAGACAATTGATGGCTGAGATAATGTGATGAGAAATAAGCCCATGTTTGAATTTTTTCGAGGGACACAAGGATTGTGTTCTTTACTTTTTTGAAGTTTTTCTGTTAAAAAAAAGGAAAAGTCAAAAAAAAAATTGTTTTCTTTAGTTTTTCTTTAGTTTTTACGTTGTCATTGTCGTCTCATCTTTTTAGTAGTTTGCATTATGACTTTTATTTGACTCTACTGAAGACTCTTCAGCTCTCTCGTCAGTATGGATCTCTCTCTCGGGGGAGATTTCAAGGTGTATGCGTGATTATTCGTCATGCTTTTTGGCATCTTTTATCCCAAGGGGGAGAAATTTGGATGATTAAATAATTATGGGATTATTGTTTCTTTGGATGTTTAAGAACTTGATGGATGCTCTGTGGAACTTGATGTTTGATTAAGGGGGAGTTCTTGGATTGTGGATTCAATTTCTATATGCCCAATTAATTGACTTAGGGAGAGTTTCGAATTTGTGACAAATATGCCAAAAAAGGGGAGATTGTTAGATATATGTTAAATATATCTATTTTATTTTATTTTGGCATATTTTTAAATTGGCATATTTTTTATCATCTTGGATTCAAACACTAGTTGGATAATTTTATAGATAGAATAGGGTTCTATCTTGTGTAGAAGTTGATTTGATGAAGGATTATGTGTCTTATGTGGATGAAGAGCTTAAGGGTATAACTGTATTTTTTACTGGGTTTATGAAGGGTTTTCTGAGGCAAAAATAGGTGGTTGCTGGTTTGTGTGAAATACGTACATTAGACTTACGGTATATGGTGAGTGTGTGAAGTGTGCATATAGAGTGCAGAGTAAATTTTGTGTGCAGTATACGTGTGTGCAGTGGATGTTAGAGATAACATAAACCTATGGCTAATTGGGTGTAGTCTGCGTGATACTTAGTGAGAGTATTGAAGGTATTTGTTCACAGTTCATCAGATGCGTGAGTGTAGGTGAAATACTAATGTTAAAAAATTAATTGATGGGCTGTGATTGGAGTTGTTGTGTTGAAAATAATACTATAGCTGATTTGTGAGTGTGAAGTGCGTGAGTGTTCAAGAGGAGTGCGTGTTTTTGGTGCTGATTTCTGTTTTGGTATTGAATGCTGAAGTAACACACGGCTTGAAGCATGTATGTGTGTGGGTTTTTAGTTCTAGAAGAGTCACGTTTCTACACCTTAATTTTACTCTGAAGCTGGCGCAGGTTATTCAGATATATTTTAGGAAGCTGATAATAGGGAAAACTCTTTTATCTCAAGTGTATTGTTGTTCTTTTCTTAGTTGATTAATCACTTGAGTTATTTTTATTAATTGTCATTCATTAAGTTGTTTAGAAAAATCCTTTGACGAGATTAACACAAGTCGGTCGTGTTATTAGGTATGAAAAGCTTTCACAAAAAGTGAGGTTGAGAGATAGTGTCAAGGTTTGAGTAGTGTCGACTCAGTAAAGCCTTGGCTAAATCTATTGTATTTCGGTGAAAGAATTAATCTGGGTGAGGGCCCCGCAAACGTAGGCAAGGAGTGCCGAACTGCGTTACCAAATTTTTGATGTCATTTATTATTTCACTTTTGATTGGTTTTGTTTTGTTTGTGCCAGAAATGATTACGGTAAAATCGGAAAGTTTGCAAAACACCTACCCCTACGGTTTTTCAAATTAGATGGTGGACAAAAAATTATGAATAAACTATTTTACCTCATAATTTTTCATCTAATTAAATAGAATTTACTGAAAAAGAAATGAAGGTAAATTTTGCATAGTAAGCAAAATGGCTAACAAGAATTACTAATACTTCTTCCAACGATCTCCCTGTTACTTATTATCTCTTCTTTCTATTTTTCTTTCTACTTAGTTATATTTCCAATACAAGAACATCCATTTTTACTTGTAAGAACTCATTACGTACATAGACTGCATAGCTTGCATACTTCTCCATTGTGCAACTAACAGCTTCAAAGGCTAACCTAATGTTATGACAAAACAATTTACCTTTGCAAATAAATTATTTACAAATGAAAAATTATATGTCATTTTAGAAGAGCTACAAAAATTTTTCCCTTTCATTGAATTTTATATTTTGTCTGATTAATAATATCAGCGAATCATTCCATCATGTAAAGGGATATTGTTCGTGCATTTTTATAAGCCTAGACGAAGATTATGGCCAGCCATATGGATAACAGATAGCTTTAAACAAGAATGGGTTAGAGGCACTCTACTCGTCTTCCCAACAGTTTGATAGTTTATTTACAACAGGTAGAAGGTTCCACATCATTTGGTAACTCAAATAAATCTTCAAACTCAAGCTACTTTATAACCCCAAAAATTATTAGTTTATGCCCTACAATTAATCGATTGATTGTAATTTAAAGCATTCTTTATTTTATAAATATTTAGATATATATGATAAAATCTATAGGATAAATATACAGTACGATGAGATCATAATTATAAAATTTATATTGCATTTATATATTATCTCTAAATTGTTTTATTAGAACTGAACATTAATGAAAAGTAAAAAAATTAACACTCGTTATGTTTCTTCCTTATAAAGGAAGTAATCATTCTCTTAGATTAAAGTATGGAAATACTTAAATAAACATGAATATAACATAAATTATACAAGATTTATCACCTTAAAATAACTAGGGAGAATGTTTCATTATTTTCAAATAGTATTAATTTAGAAAAATCTCTGAATAATGTGAAATGACGCTTTAAAAGAGATTTTCAAATGTCACTAATTGATCAATTACCGACAATAGAAAACTAATATGATTGAACTAAAATAAAGTAGGCATTAATTATATCACAAAAAGCAATTTCAAATTAAATTGTCGATATAATTGAAATTTTGTTTAAAAGTTAAAACAATATATGAAATCGATTTCATTAATCATACAATATCTGATATAGTAGATAACTCAGAAATCTAAAACTAAATTCAAAAAGAGTTGCTAGAAAGGTTCGTGCTTCACTTCTACTGCCAGAATTATAATGTCAATATTTGACATTTTAGCTGCCACATATATACACACTAGAAAGGTCAGAACATTATTTCTGGAAAGACAAAACACGTTGGGAAAACTTTTTTTAGTCTGTTGAGTTTGTGGTTGAGAGAAGAAGCTGTGGCGTCATAGACTGGAAACAGGAGGAGGCAGTGTCTGAATACTTTCAACTAGTAAAGAAAATGATCAGAAAAACCCAAGAAAGATGGGTTAGGAACAGCTGTTCTGGCTTTCCCAACAAATTGCCACAACTGGGAAGGAAAACACAGAATTTTCTGTTTACACAATGTTGTTAGAGACCAGGCACCGTGAAAGCAAAAATTTTTTAATATTTTGTTTCCTTCTTTTCGGTGACAACAGAAAACGTGGGAAAAAAAGGGAAACAAACAACACCTCCGAGTTGCAACGGATTGATCCCTCCTTTTAAAACAGAGAAAACAAAAGCATTCATTAAGTTTAAAACATAAATCAACTTTGATGATAACAGAAGTGAAAGTGTGGACCAACATGTTGAATAGATCCCATAGATGAAAGACTTCACATCAAATGATTTGGGCAATTGAATCATTCAAATCTGACAACTGCCAACTATAGTATCATATGAATCATAGTAAATTCAACAAATGTTCCATCAAGATCTGCCTCTTTAGCTTTCTGGCATTGCCCTCTCAGGATGCATGATTGCAATAAAGTTAAGGCTCCATCCATGCTACTACAAGGTAGAATACTACAATGTGAAATGGGAGCCATTGCTAAGAAAATTCGGGGCAGCAGCAAACGTCATCTCACTTGCCATCACTTGATGGCTTGTCTTCCTTGTTCTTTTCCTCAGACTGCTGATTGTAGACAAACAGTTGATAAAATTCGATATTCATAACAGAATGGGTAAACACAACAAATAAGCCATTAATTTAATTAAGATACCTCAGATTGGCGTTGCAGAGATGCAAGAATATCTTTGACAGCCGGGTCATTAGGGTCGACTCCTGGAAGCTGTGAGAATAATAGACAGTGATTTAAAAATATGTGCTGGATAGTTGGGTAAAGATTTCTATGGCAAGTTTGAGACACATACTGATGCTAGAACAGATGAAACAAACGACTGATCCTCCAGCACCTTGCTTACATCAGACTTACTTGAGGATTCCTTCGTGCCATCTTGCATGGACATCTGAAGAGCTGCATGCACCAGACGCAGATAATGGAAAAGTGCAGTTAACTAATTATGTTTAAGAAATCCTTGACATATAGAAACAAGACATGACATATTTATTCTCCTCCGCTCGTGAAATGATTCTTATATTGATAGCTATTTTTATTATTAAACTTTTAAGTTCAGCAATTGATCAAAAGATAAAGTCACTTACAAGTGCAGAGAGCCTTAAGCTACGTACAGAAGAACTTACCAATTGCCAGCTCTGCATCTGCATTAGTTGCATCAGACATATCAACATCATGCAGGGAAGGATCAGATCCGGAGGCTCCCATAGATAATGCAATAGCTTGCTGTAGCAATGTGTTAGCTTCATCCTGTCACCTTACTATTGTGTCAAAGTCTATTTAAAAAGTTTAAAAGACGCATGTAAACAACAACATCGGCAATGTTTATTCAATGGGCATATTTAAGTATTAAAGCATCTCTACAAATGCATCCAAATTCACATTATTGAAGATTTAAGTCAAAAAGAAACCAACCATTGGATCCTTAGCATTTTCAGTTGTTTCAACAGATCTAACTTTCTCACCGTCAACCATAGTGGCATCCTGTGAGTTGGATGACGCTTCCTCTCCTTCTTCTTGTCTACCAACTTCTTCAGCCGCCCTTTTGGCAGCAGCTTCTTGCCTTGCCCTCTCCTCTTCCATAGATACTCTAAGTGCAAGAGCCAATTCAGGATCTAAGTTAGGGTCTACACCAAAATCAAATTCACCTCCACCTGCAGCTGCTGCCGCAGCCGCTGCAGCAAAACCACTTCCTCCTCCATCACCAGTGAATACAGGAGTGCTGCCAGAGAAATATATACATTTCAGTTGAAGAGATGTACCATAAAGAATTAACTATATTCTCCTAAGGGCAAATCAAGTCAGTTGCTTGCAAAATATCCTGCTATAACCATCAAGTTTCCAATGCTATCACTACATTCTGATGGGCATTGCTCTTTCCCTAATCAAATATATCAAAGTTTATGCTCAACTTATTGACAAGAAAAGACTAATCTAAGTCATTGGATCCATATCATTCTTGACAAGTAATCACCGATTTCCATCCTTGTAATTTCACCCAGTAATAAATTTATCAAATAGGACAGGACTTTCAAACCTGATAAGAACATCAGAGAGAGCATTTGGACCAGGTGGAACATGAACAATGTGGCTGCTATCATTGTTATTAACAGCAGTGAGTAGAGCCTCCAACTTTTCAGGTTTCCCATCATCTTCTTCTCCAAAGTTCACAATATCAATAGAAACACTGTTCTTTTTCAGTTTCTTTCCTATGATCTCCAGTGCCTTCTTTTCATACTTAACAGGACTGTGACACATTGAGTGTAAGAAAACCTTGATCTAATAAGAATGCACAAGAAAATTCCAATCAATATATAATCTACCTTCCAGCAAAAACAATGATTCTCTGCTGTTGATGTTTGTTTTGACGATGTTTAAGAGCCAGTTGAGCAATCTGGATACCAGCGGCTAAGTTCATATCACCTCCCATTTCAAGACCTATGAAAGCCAGAAAGAGAGATCTTTTTCATGTGAAAGAACATACAATGCTTGTTGTACTGAGATAGGAGAAAACAACACAACTAAGAACAAACCCCCAGAGTCTGTTATCCATATGATGAGTTTTGGCTCAAAGTTCCAAGACGAACAGGCATTTCACAAAAGTCTACTAGTAGTAACAATTAATCATGCATTCATTTCAAGCTCAGGAACAGATTCAATTCGCACCAATATTTCAACAGACTATCAATCAGCTAAACAAACCATTCTTCAATCAGAAACAACTTCAACTCTAAATTTACTACAAAACACTTACTAGAGCTCAACTCAGGTACTTCATGCCTTTCCATATAACCTATATTTAAAAAACTTTTCTCTCTCATTCAAAATTCTGAACAAACTCCTTATCTGCAAAAATTTCCTAGTAGTGGCAAAAGTTCCAAATTCTGTCATCATCAAGCCTCTATCTGATAAAAGCTACCCTAACTTATTAAAACAAACCCTAAGACCACCACCAACTCGGAAAAACAAATCTGCCAAAGACATAGAAAACAAAACAAAAGAGAAGAATCCAATGACATTACCGTGCATACAAGCGAGAATTTTTCCGAGATCACTGGTAGGAGTGGTCAAGACACGCACTCCCTTCCCACCCATTGTCAGAATTCCCACCGTATTCTCCGGATTTGACTGTCATTCACCAACAAAATTAAAATAAAAAAAAATACATAAAAGAAAACCCTTTTCATCAAAGTAACAGAAACCCAGAACCCTAATTCACACCAGAGACCAAAAAGCTCAAAACTTGCAAAACAGTAACAAAATGCTTCGGCTTTACATATACATAAAGAAAACATATTTCCTCAAAGTAACCGCAGCCCAGAACCTTTATTCACACCAGAGACCAAAAATCTCAAAACTTTCCCAAAACAAGATTAAAAATTTTACTTGAGTTTTGGCACCACAAATGAAATTAACGGCGTCAGCTTGAGCTTGTAAACGCGACGGCGAGTAGTCCCCATTTCGCATCCACTCTGAGTTGTCGATGCATATCATAGTCGCCTAACGGAACACAAAAACACAATTACAAGATTATAAATTATTTTCAGTAATCGATTGATCAGAATTAGATGAAAACGAAAGATTAGAATCTGATACCTCGAGAACCATATTAGCGAGAGACTGAAAGATGTGTGAAAGAAAGTTCTGGATCCAAAGAGGGACGTTTCTTGCTTAACAAGAGCTGTTTTACTTGTTGGGTTTTAACTAGTTTACAAACTTCATGGGTTTATTTGGACCCTTTCAGTTCTTTCTTTCTTCCGAAGAAATTTAGTTTATAAATTTTTTAATTATAATAGTAAAATATTATATATTTGATTATCTAATTTTTACTTTATTAATTATTATAAATAAAAAAATAAACTTGAATGAATTTTAAATTTTTATTTTTAAAGAGACTATGGATATAGCGTGAAATTAAAATAAAAAAATAACAAATAAGTAAATGTAGAAATAATGGTCCTTTATATTTAATTTTTAACAGTTATTTTATTTTATTTGTAGTAAAATAAAATTTTTATAATTCTTTAATTTTATTCTTATCAAAAGATAATTAAATTTATTTAGAATAAATAATTTATTGAATCATTGAAAAATTATTTAACATATAAAATATTTTGATTAATTATTTACGAACTAAATCATATAATAATCAAAATATTCATTTTTATACGATTCTAATTTTTTTACCAAGTTGTGACTTGCGATTAAGAGTTCTGATACTTCAAGTTGTCAACCCATCATCGCTTGGGAGCAGTTTTGGAAATTTTTGGACCAATAACTGTTGAAAGTGTGATTGTTGGGAGCAAATAGATGGAAAGGAAAAAGGAAACTAAATGCAGAGGCTAGGAGAAAATGGTCACAGTACCTGATCTGGTGGCTTGAATTATGACTGACGGCAATTACACAGATTCAAAATTGCCTTTGGAGGTGAAGCCAGCTATTATATTGTTCGAAAGGACATGTCGTCTATAGAAAAGGGTTTACCGTAATGTTTTATTCCAGAATCAAGAACCAATGAACCATTCTGCATTTTTCATACTTGAAGGTTTACTCATACAAAGTGTAGAAGTTTAATATCACCCTCACCAACGAGAGGAAATAAACAAGGGCCATAAACATGCTCAAGGCTAAAGAACGCCGGTAACAAGAATTCCTTTTGATTCACATAAGCCTGAACAGGCTGATATTAATTAACAAGAATTGTCAAATGCAAAAAAAGCAGACTACCACATTACCCGTAAAAACCTAAAATTGGTAACATCTAACTCAACCAATTCACAGACATGGTACAAAGGTAACATAAGCTTGTGAGTTTCCAAAGAAAAAAATTACGGAAGTTGATGGGAAAAACTGGCTATTGTCAACTTAATCAGGTGTTTTCTATCTCTCTTCATCCCACTTGCTCTTGGGTATCTCACCAGAATCCGCAATGACTACCTTCTTTCTAGGTTTTCCGCTGTAGGTTCCTGCTCCCCCTTCGATTGCGTAAACATTGTCCATGCCCTGAATAACCTTGCCAAAGACAACATGCTCTCCATCCAACCTAATATATTGACGTGTCAATTTTGTCCACACATCAACACCCTAATCTGATCTGCAACATATACTACAGCATTTTGTGGAGAAAATTATGCACATATACTACAGTAGGTCTGGGCTAATGCATAATTGGTTAATCAAAGGCAAATTCTTCATGAACCTTGCACATAAGATTGATTGAACTGATTAATGGTCAAGCAACTGAATTGTATCAAGGGATAAAAATGTTGTCATTTACCCACTAGTTGATTCACTTTAAAGCCTAAAAAGCAAAATGAATCACTTGATCAAAGTAGGATAACTAAGATGTTTCATGCAACCCTTTGTTCAACAGTCCACCAGATAAAATCTTACCAGCTAGCCTTGACAGTGGTGATAAAAAACTGAGAGCCATTTGAATCAGGTCCAGAATTCACCATAGAAACAACTCCTGCAGAAGTAAATGACCAACCCCTGTAAAATGGTAGTCAAGAAAAACTGATGGCTCCCGCAACACTGACTGAATGTTTGGGGCCACCTGTAAACTGATTAAAGAAAAAGTCAAAAATTGAACTGTTGAAGCACCTGCATGTGAATGCTTTATCTTAAAATTTTCATCAGGAAATGTGCCACCATAAATAGACTCACTTCCCTTCCCATCTCCACGAACTATGTCACCACCTTGAATCACGAACCCTGACACAATACGATGAAAGGGTGTGCCCTTATAGTAAAGAGGTTTCCCACTTGAACCCTTCCCTTTCTCCCCTGCAAGTCAGTAAACTTACAACCTGGATGTAGAATTTATTTAAAACATTCCTTTAGTAAAGAAGAATAAAAAGAAAAAAGAGGTCTAAGTACCTGTGCACAAAGCCCTGAAGTTTTCTGCAAAGAAAAGCTCAAGTGTTATCAGTAAAAAGAGAAGTAATTGAATCAAATAGTTTGGCAGTGTTGTACTAGTACAGTGAATGCAAATGATTCTAGCCCACTTGATGGCTAATGATGAGTACAAGATGCCCAACATAATTAAATCATTATTTAAGGTGCAACAAGAAATTCTGCACAACTTTTATTTCTCAGTTGCAAAGATACAGCTTGTGATTCCTAAATTTCTTCCATCAGTTTGTGATGCTTGTTTGAAGCAGCATAAATATTTGAATTTTTTTCTTTTGGAAATCAAATATTTGAATGTTTTGATTGTGCTTGGTAGTTGTGTGAACTGGATAAGACAGCAAACTCCTTTCATAGTGCAGGCATCAGTCAGATAATTGAATTTTATGATTACTACCGGAGAAAAACACTCTGTATGATCTATATGCAATAGGTGTTAACAAACTAACAAAATTTAAACAACGTACCTACAGTTTTTGGTACAACCTGTCCGTATAAACCAATAACAATTCTACCTGCAAGAGAAGCAACGTTACCACATTATGAAAAAGCAACAATGAAGTAGAGATTGCAATTTGAGGTCAATTGCAACAGGACGAGCATGGTTCATATGGTAATCTACTTTTACTGATCTTTACAGGGAAATAATTGGATAAAAGGAGTTGTGAATGAGAATTTATGGCAAATATAAAGCAATGATTAAAAAATCAAACCAGTTTGATTGGTTTAACATAAAAATTTTGAACCGTTTAACTTATTAGTTCGGTTTATCTTAATAATTTTGTTATTAAAAATCGATTAATTTATTAATTAATCGATCGATTTTCGTAAACTAAACAGTTTTTATAAACTATAATAAATTGGTTAGTTTTTATTTGACAGTTTTCTTTATCAATTAAACTCTAATTTCTTCAATAGACAAAGATAATCTCCTTCTTCAATCGTATTTTAAATTCTTTAATTTTATTAATTTTTATTATATTTCAGTTTTATGACAGTCTAATGCCGATTGAACCTTTAAATCTCTTATTTTATTGGTTTAATTTTTAGTCCGATTTTTAAAACATTAATACAAAGTCAAGTACTGCCGGATAAAGCTTTAATTGTGCAGATCTAAGAGGTATACCTAAACGCTGTTCTTCAATATCAACATCCAAGTATACTCTATGCGTGATCTCATAAACCTCATCTGGCTTGTCTTCAACCTGTGTAATAAACTAGATAAATTTCTTCCCAAGCACCAAAAGAAGAACAAAGTTAAACACATTAAAAGACATGCGCTCACAAGTTAAATACATTACAGTCTAGTAAAACAACGAAAAATGTGAGCTTGGACTTAGCTGCAGCAACAAAGAAACAGCATGATATATATCAATGCAATGGCACCGAAAAGGAAAAAAGTTCAACCACTACCATTTATGTGACCAGAATTACATGATTTAATATACTCATTTTGGAAAATGTCTCTCAAATTCCTAATTCTAACTCCACATAATTCCTCAATCCTTTTTTGATCCAGACAGTGTGATTCATGAAGAGCTAACCTAACATAATCTAAATGCTAAATAAAAGAAAATTAAACGTAGATCAATATGGAGTAAACGACATTCTACCAATATCAATGTTGCATAGAAGCTCCTCACGGCGTCTCAATTATCAACAATCTATTAAAACGTACCAAAAACAAGAACCCGCATCACAATCAACTGCATTAATGCTCATCCAGACCACAAAAACCGAAATCATCAATCAGATCCACAAAACACACATCAAGCAGCACTAAAATTTATCAAAAGGAACAACATAATTACACCTGTTTTGGGTTGGTGAATACGAAAATGAGACAAACCAAGACGACTGTGACGAGAAGGAGGCTCTTAGGATGAACCCAACCTGGCATGTCTCCACGTATCATATATGACCAACTTTTTTGTTCTTACTTGCTCTCCTACACCATCAAGATCTCAACTTTCTTCAATCCCATCTCCATAAACTCCAAAATCTCAAACGCCCACCTTTCCTCTTCTCGTAACTTCAACGAGGACACTCACAGTGGCCTCCAAGAGTGACAGAATTGCAGGTAACACTAACAGAGGTTGAATCCGATCTCGTTCATCGTCGTTGTGTTGTTTTAATTACTTCGAGCCCATCAAGTCATCGGCTTGAATTGTGGACAGAACCACCTGGGATCTCCCAAAGCCCAACATATTCTTTGTAGAGTCAGTCTCAGTGGGCATGTGATGAACCCACGAAAGCCTACTCCAAACTCGGAGGCAAGACATTTTTTTTTTTTTAAGGTAAATCAGAAGACAATTACACGATTTATGATTCTATAATGATATTTTTGTTTACTTAAGGAATAAGAACTCCTTAGAACCAATTATTTCCAATTTTATCACATTGAAAATTTTCAATTTTATTTTTTTAAAATATAACTTAGTAATAAAAATATTTCTTTCATTAAAATAAATGCCAAAAAGAGAATTGCATGTTTATAAATTTACTCTCATATTGTTGTTCTTTTTCTATTAAAAATATTTTTTATTAAATTATATTAAAACAAATTTAAGTTTTAATTAATTTTAAAAAAATTCACACTAATGTGAAAAATTAAAACAGCACTTGACGATCATTAACCATTTACAATAATAATGCTAAATTTAATTAATATTAGAATTTAATCAAAATTTTGTTCAACAAAAAAATTAATTTTTTTTTTAATTTTACCAAACCTCTCTAATTTTGGCATGCTGTCATTATTGAGTCACACAAGAAATCATAATAATTTTATTATTACAATGATATAATTTAATTGATATCCTTTAATTTTCCATACATAAGTCTTAGCAAAATCACGATTAGAATTGGGCATGGCAAAAAAAAAAAAGAAAAATTAACTCAGTCTTAAGTAAGGGATTTGAAATAAATTATTTAGGTTTTTTGGCTAACTTTAAACTTTTTTTAATTTCTAATTTTGGATCAGACTTAGCCTCATATTCCACAACTTGGTCCAATCCGAAATTCGACCATTTTTGTTAAAAATAGTTGTTTTGTTATTGTAACAAAATAACATTATTTTGTGTTTGCTCTATATTTGCCGTCTCAAATGTATCCTGTAACTTCTTCATAAGCTATTTTCATTGACAAAATACCCCACAAGCCATCACTTGCAATGATTAATCTTCAAGATCACTTCTTATATAGGTGATCCTGGTTCTGATATGGCCATTGGCTTTATAAATTTATTGTTAAAAAGTTAAATACTCACACATGCTTACACATTTAGCCAATAAAGAATTTTAGACT
>JANQAP020000592.1:1888752-1904316 GCA_026874005.2 Erythroxylum coriaceum | reverse complement strand
ACATGCTTTTTTTGTAGAAATAATACACTTATAAGAGAGTTTACCTCAAACAACGCACGATGACTAAGACAATAATCAAAAAACGATCAGAAAATGCGAGAGAAGGAGTCGGAAAACTCTGGAGCGAATGGTTTGTGAGTAGAGGAGAAATGAAGGCGCGAGGGGAAGGGAGGGGGTCGGCGCCCGACTTATAGTCGCTGGATTACCGACGGAACATAACATTCTGTCGGTAATCTAGGTTTCCAAACGACGCAACCGCCGACAGTTACCGACGGACAAGCCTATTCTGTCGGTAATCCAGCGGCAATTTAATACGGTGAAAACTTAAATACCGATGGAACAATAATTTCGTCAGTAATCTAGGTTTCCCTGTCGACACTTACCGACGACAACAAAATTCCGTTAGTAAAAGAGCGGCAACTCAACCCTGGTAAACTCAAATACCGACAGAATAACAAATCCATCGGTAATCTAGGTTTCTCTGGAAATAGTTCCCAACGGACACAAAACATTCCGTCGGTATACTAGGGTTATCTACCGATAGTTACCGACGAAAACATTATTCTGTCGGTGATTAACGCTTATCGTCTCATCTTCATCGAAACGACGACGTTTGTTTACAATTTTTCGACGGAAAGAGCTATCCATCGGTAAATAAGCTACCAGATATTGCGGCGAAAAGAGCTTCCGTCGGTAAATGAAAGCTTTTTACCAATGATAAGTTGACCGTCGATAAATCGGTGAAGCAATTAAATTGCGGGAACGGTTCCTGCATTTTTTCCCGACACCGTGAGTTTTGGCATCGCTATGTGCCGTCAGAGATTTTGCACGAAAGTTTTCCCTACAGTATTACCGACGGATGTATTGTCCGTCGCTAAATCACCTTATTTTCTAACGGAATGTTTACGTTTCGTCGATAAGTAGCGACAGAATAATTTTCGTCGGAAATGTTCCGACGCTATTACGTGATTTTCTTATAGTGATAATTGTCTTCTATTATTTAAGAATAAAATCATAGTTATGTTTATTGTAAGGCTTGTTGAACAAACTCAAGGCTATTTTATCTTGAAGATATTTATCTTAAATTAACGTGTCCTACTTAACTAAATTTGTGCAATTTAGATGAGAAAACTTATAATCATATGGATTTAGAGGTAGGGTTAGGAATAATATATGTGATATATTCTGGCAAAGAGTTGTCGCCTAACAGATCTAGAAATCATATAAAATGTTATTGGTAAAGTTGTAATCTATCTTATTTAAATATTGTTAGTTTGTTGAGCAAACTCAAGATTAACTATTTTTGAATGAGATCCTATCCCACTAGGAAATTATTTGATCTCAATCTAGTAGAGAGGGCTATTATTTTGAATAAAATAATAGGAGTAATCAAATATTTATTAAAGTCTTTGTTTTATTTGATTTTATGGTATAAACTAATACATGCTCTTTTTATGTCTTTCAGTTATTAAACTAGAAGATGAGTACCAATCTGACGTTAAGGAGTATCATGGATGCTAACAAGTTAACTGGACCTAACTTCTCGGACTAGTTTTGCAGCTTAAGAATTGTTCTCAAGTAAGAAAAGAAGTTTATGTTCTTGACACTACTGTTTCAGATCCTAGTTTAGATGTGACTAATGAGGCTTGAAAGAGATATTAGCATTATATTGATGACATTGAACAAGCTACATGCGTGATGTTAGCTAGTATGTCTCAGGAGCTTCAGAAGCAATATGAGAACATGGATATTCCTGCTATAATTGTTTCATCTCAAGGAGTTGTTTGTTGCACAAAGTAGGGTGGAGAGGTATCAATTCTTTAAGACATTACTTCAATAAAAGCTGGCAGAAATACCTTCAATGAACCTACACATGTTGAAGATGATTGGGTGTACTGAAAAATTAACCCAATTAGGTATTGTCATGAATTAAGAATTGAGTGCTAATTTGGTACGACAGTCCTTTAGTTGGAGCTTTTCATAACTCGTTATGAACTTCCACATGAATTAAAAGTATATGTCATTGCCCGAACTACTGAATATACTCAAGACTGCAGAGGGGTGCCTTAAGAAGGAACTCATTTCTGTTCTTATTGTGGATTCTTCTAAGAGCAAGAAAAATGGATCTAAAAAGAATAATAACAACAAACAGAAGGCTTCTGCTAGAGTAGTAAAGATAAAAGGAGGTGTCAAGAAGAAGAGCAATGACAACGCACATGTTTTCAGTACAAAGTCAATGGACACTATAAGAGGAACTGCCTAGCTTATCTTACTACTCTGAAAGATAAGAAGCTTAAAGAAGTTGTTTCTTCAGGTATGTTTATGATTAAGATCAATCTTTCTACTTTTGTTTCATATTCTTGGGTATTAAATACTGGATATCAATCTCACATTTGTGGTATTAAATACTGGATATCAATCTCACATTTGTAATACATGCAGATGTTAACATGGAGTAGATTATTGAGGAAAGCTGAAGTAAACCTACGAGTAGGCAATGGAGAAAGAGTTATTGCATTAACTGTAGGAACTTATAGTATAGCTTTGCCTTTTGTCCTAGAACTACAACTAAAAAATTGTTCTTATGTTCCAGTTGTTACTAGAAACATCATTTCTATTTCTTATTTATATTTAAATGGATTTGTCTTTATTATTAAGAATAAGATTTGCTCATTCTGTAAAGATGATGTTTATTATGGATCTGGATTACTTACAAATGGTTTGTATGATGTTTATTATAGATCTGAATTACTTACAAATGGTTTGTATGAGTTAGATCTTGCAAGGCCAATTCTTAACATAAATTGCAAGAAAAGAAAGTTAAGTGACCAAAATCTATCTTATTTGTAGGTCATATCAACGAAACTAGAAGCATAAAGTTACATAAAGAAGGATATTTGGATCCTCTTGATTATGAATCATATGAAACTTGTGAGTCTTATTTGTTAGGAAAGATGAACAAACTACCCTTTAGTGGAAAGGAAGAACATGCAAATGAATTACTAGAGCTCATTGATTCAGATGTATGTGGCCTTATGTTTACTTGTGTTAGAGGTGGATTCTCATATTTCATTGCATTCACAGATGATCATTTTAGATATAGTTATATGTACTTAATGAAACAAAAGTCTAAATCATTTGAAAATTTTAAAGAATTTAGGCTTGAGGTTAAGAAATAAACTGCCAAAAGTATTAAGACACTTAAATCATATCGAGGTGGTGAATACTTAGAGCACAAGATTCTTGTTTACTTAAAAGATAATGAGATTATTTCACAATGGACTCCTCTCTGAACTTCACAATTTAATGGAGTATCTAAGAACAGAAATCATACTCTATTAGATATGATACGTTCCATGATGAGTCATATAGTCCTTCCTAGGGATATGCCATTGAAAATGTTGCTTACCTTCTAAATAGAGTTCCATCCAAATCGGTTGACAAAACACCATATAAGATATGGACTGGTAGAAGACCAAGGTTGTCACACTTAAAGATTTGGGGATATGATGTTTATATGAAGCATGCAATATTCGATAAGTTTCAAGTTAAATCAGATAAATGCAATTTGTGGCATATCCAAAATAGAGCATCAGATATAAATGTTACCATCCTTTTGAGCAAAATGTGTTTGTCTCAAGATATACTATACTCTTAAAAAGAGAATTAATTCTCACTGAAAGTAATGGGAGTGAGGTAGAACTTAGAGAAGTTCAAGAGCCATAAATTCACATCTAGATGGAACAAGAACCTCAAGTTGGTACATATGATGTAGAACTAAGGGGTCCTTTTTAACAAAGAACTAAATAGGATATATGATTGGTCTTATAATCGTGGTTACATAGATGCTTTTTATGCAAAATTTTTAACTGGAGGTACACGAAAATTAGTAGCATTGACTCATTTTCTTGATAGGAGAGAGCTGTTCAAGAATTCTTGTTTAGGCAGTTCATACCATCCATACATAGTGTTTTGATCTAAGATTTCAATTCTTTAGTGTTTCCGCATGGATCTAAGCTAAGTAATTTTATAACATCCGCAGGAATTCAGATCTCTTTGGTTCAACTAAGACAGTAATATGGAGAAGACAAAATTGTTTCAAGCACCAACAGAACCAGAAGCGCCCCTTGTTTCAAATAGAGGAGGACAGGTTATTCACATTTCAGTTGATGGTCAAAGCTGAATTGAAAGTTAAGCTTGGCATAGTAGAAGTCATCAGTTCGAGCCTGAAAAATAATTAAAATAATTCAAAATTTTGAATTATTAATTATTTTATATTTTATCAAAATTTTGAATTATTTTAAAAGACATATAGTCCATGACGCACTAATAAGATACATCGTCCCCCCATTAGATTAGATCTACATATAAGAAAAGGGAAGGATAATGTATCGCTCATACATAATGGGCCTACTAATTTCAAAGAAGCAATGTCTGACATTGGATCTTTAAAATGGCATGAAGCCATGATATTTGAAATGGAATCTATATATACTAACCAAGTATGGACCTTGGTGGATGCACTTGATAGTATTATACCTATTGGATGCAAGTGGGTTTTTAAAAGAAAAACTGAGATAGATGGTAATGTACATATATACAAAGTGAAGTTAGTGGCTAAAGGTTACAAACAAAAACAAGGAGTTGATTTTGATAAAACCTTTTCACCAATAGTTGTGATAAAATCCATAAGGATCTTATTTATTGTAGAAGCCTATCAAGATTATGAAATCTGGTAGATAAACGTCAAAACAACATTTCTAAATTGGAATTTACTTGAGGATGTGTATATGACAAAACCTGAGGGTTTTAAATCCAAGAGATTTCCTAATCAAGTATACAAGTTGCAAAAGTCTATTTATGGACTTAAGCAAGCATCACAGAGTTGGAATATCGATCTTGATGAGATAATTAAAGAGTTTGATTTTATAAAAATGAGGATGAACTATGTGTCTACAAGAAGGTTATTGGGAGTGCAATCATTTTCCTAATGTTACATGTGGATGACATATTGCTGATTGAAAATGACATACCAATGTTTGAGTCTATAAAGATTTAGTTATCTAAGAACTTCTCCATGAATGATATGGGAGAAGCAGCCTATATTTTCGTAATAAAGATATATAGAGATAGATCAAGGAGATTGTTTGGGTTATCCCAATCCACATACATAGACAAAGTGTTAAAAAGGTTTAGCATGGAGAATTCTAAGAGGGGATTCTTAACCATGTCGCATGGGATTTCTCTCTCACAGAGTATGTGTCCTAAAACACAAGAAGAGAGATATAAAATAGATTATGTTTCATATGCTTCGATAATTGGATCAATTATGTATAAGATGCTATGTACTAGACTTTGAGCATAATGAGTAGGTTTCAAACCAATCCAGGTGAGTGTCACTGAAAGGCTATGAAAAACATCTCAAAGTATTTGATAAGGACTAAAGATATTTTCTTGGTCTATGGAGAAGCTGAACTGAGAGTTTGGGTTATTCAGATGCTAGATTTTAGTCAGATTTAGATGATAGTAAATCACAGTCAGGGAACATCTTCACTTTAAATGGTTATACGGTTGGCTGGAAGAGTTCCAAATAGCCAACCATTACACATTCAACAATTAAGGCAGGGTATATTTCAGTATCTAAGGCAGCAAAAGAAGCAATTTTGATTAAAAAGTTCATCATTGAACTTAGAGTGGTTCATAGCATTGTTGAGCCTATAGTATTGTACTATCACAACAAGGCACCATTGGCGCAGACAAAGGAACCAAGGTCCCAGAAGAAACACTTTGCAATTAACAAAGTTGAAGATGCTTGACAATAAGATATCAAAAGAAACACTTAGCAATTAACTCAAAGAAATGCACAGAGAGGTGCTAGAGGCATAATTTAAACTACAAGGTGCTTAGCCTCAATAGAGATAGGAAATGATGGAGTTAGAGGAAATGTTTCAAAAATTCTTTTTTCAAACTAAACTACTCATGACATTATTCAACCACATAGAAATAGGTGGTCAACAAATGGGCTACTCATATGTCAACCAATATATGTATTTTGTACCCAAAAGCACTAATTAAATGGAGTTCCCTTTGTTTGATGGAATGGAATTTAATAATTAGGTGTTTAGAGAGGAGCAAAATTTTTGATATAGTTGGTGTTCATATAGTAGGAGCAGTTGCTAAATGGCATCAGCTCTTCCTCAAACATAGAATGATCTGTAGAGAATTCATTATGGAACAAGTATTTATTAGCTCTCACACAAAGATTATGGAATAAGGCCTTTGAGGATCCTATAGGAGATTTCAAGGTGCTACACTAGACTATTAGCATGCATGACTACTATTCCTTATTTAACATGTACTCATTCTGCCTTCAAATCCCTGAACTATACTTGATTGTTTTCTTCTTAAAGAGGTTAAAACATGAGATTGAGTTGCTTCTAAAATTGCTAAGGCCTAAAACACTATAATAAGGCTACATTAGTTAAGAAGCAAGAACCTATAGCATATGTCTATTTTCTTAACTATAAGGGAACTAATAAACCTTATACACACCATAATAATCCCACTTTTATTTCGTCTGCTTATTTTATACCAACTGTGAACTACCAAGATGGGCTCTTACCAACTCCTTCAAGGATAAAATTCAAATATACGCCCCATAAACCTCTCTCGAAACCATCCAAATAACTCAACATTAAAGAGTCCAAAGAAAAGAGAGCCAAGGGAGTTTATTTTTAGTGCAATGACAAATATACATCAAGTTATAAATGTAAGAAGAAACAATGAAACTTGTTCCTGGTAGAAGATAAAGACTTAGAAGCAATGATAGAGGTGGAATATGATAAGCAGACTTTGGTGGGACCACCCATTTTATCTTTATAAACCACATCAGGAACTTTTATAATGACCTTTTAACAAATGAGAGTGTTAAGAATACGTAGGGGGTCCTATACATATACTTATAGACAATGGGAGCAACCACAATTTTGTGGATGCATCACTAATTAAAAGGGTGATTATGATTGTTTTAAAATGAAAAACCTTAAAGTTACAGTAGGGGTAGACCTCAATTAGTCTATTAGAGTGTAAGAAGCTGGAGTGGCAAATGCAAGGGATGGTCTTTTCTTCTGATGCTTTAATATTACCCTTAAGAAGATGTGATTTAGTCTTGTGATTTCAATGGCTCTCCACTCTTAACAATGTCTTATGCAACTTTGGCAAACAAAAAAATGACATTTAATTAGAGTGTGGAACATGTTCGGTTCAACAATTATATAAGTCAACCCAAATCAGTAGCCCCAAAGATTTTTTCTTGTTATTATCTAAACCCCAATCTAATAGTCAACTCTATATGTTAAGGGTAATATGTTCCCTAATTCAACAATTCTAGGAGCTTTCAATAGAGAATAACTTCTTGAAAGAGGAACAATAAGTTATAACATGTCTCTTGGCAAAGTTCAGTCCATTATTAGTAGAACCTAAAGGATTACCCCTTCTTGATCTCATGACCGAAAAATTCCCCTCAATGGAGTGAAACCTGTTAACATAAGGCCCTACAAATATGAGAGTTTGTAGAAAAGCGTCATGTAGGAATTGATAAAGGATATCTTGAATTACAGGGTCATCCAATATAGTCATAATCATTTTTCTTTTCTAACTATTTTCATTAAAAAGAAAGATAACTCATGGCATTTGTGTGTTAATTAACATGAATTGAATAAGAATAACATTCATTAAGGATAAATTCCCTATATCCATCATAAAAAAAATGTTGGATAAATTTTATGGTACCACCTAGTTTTCTAAGCTAGATCTTAGGTCAAACTACCACCAGCTAAGAATGCACTCCTTTGATATCCATAAGATAGCCTTTAGGATGCATAAAGGGTATTACAAGTTTTTTATGATATCTTTTAGGTTCATTAATACCTCTTTTTACCTTGGAAGGCTTAATGAGCAAGTTGTTTAGAGGATACTTAAGGCTCTTCGTACTGATTTTCTTTGATGACATCCTTATTTACAATAAAACTTTTGAGGACCATGTTAGACACCTGAAAGTTACTTTGAAAATTTAAAGAGTAATCATCTTCTTCCCAAAGGCAACAAATGTAGCTTTGATGCCTCCTAAGTAAAGTACCAAAGGCATATTATCTCACTTTTTAGGATTGCTACTAACCCTAAGAGGGTGGAAACTATTTTTAAGTGGCTAAATCTTACTAATGTTACAAAATTAAGGGGCTTACTAGGTTCAGCTGGGTACTACAAATGATTTATTAAGCATTTTAGCATTGTCAGCAAGCCTTTAATGGAGTTACTCAAGAATAATATGTTTGAATGGAGTGACAAAGTTGAAGAAGCATTCTAAAGCTTAAAAACAACCTTTACTAATGTTCTTGTTTTGGAATTAACCAACTTCTCTAAACATTTTTTAGTTACGACAAATACTTGTGAATATGGTTTAAGAGCAACATCGAGTTAAGATGGACATCCTATAGCCTTTGTAAGTAAACTTCTTTTTGCTAGACATCAAGGATTATCTATGAATGAGAAGGAATTCTCGCGGTCATTATGGTAGCTAAAGATTGACATTAGTACCTGAAAGAAAGACCCTCCATCATTTATGTAGATCACAAAAGTTTGAAGTTTCTATTAGACAAAGAATGAATACACCATTATAACAAATATGACTCCCTAGATTATTAGTATATAACTTCGATAACAAGTATAAAAAGTGAAGGAAAAACTTTGCAATTCATGCTTTGTCCCAAGTTTCTTGTGTTGAGCTTTGTACATTAGCACTCTCTCAAGTTTAGACGAATCTATTAGAAGAGATAACAAAATAGCTAAGAAATTGATCCTACTATCAATCAAGATTAGACAAATCTATTGAAAGAGATTACAAAACAACTAGGAAACTGCTCCAATTGTGAATGACTTAATAAGGAAATCATCTAAAGGAAGTTAAATCTTGACCTCCTATCAATGGGCTAAAGGGATTCTATGGTGAAAAGAGAGAGTGGTGATTGCTTATGATAATAACTTGAGAACATGTATAGTACCAATGATGCATGGAAGTCCATTAAGAGGACATTCTAGTGTAATGGGAACTACTAAGAAATTGCGAACCTTGTTCCATTGGAAAGATATTCAAAGGGACGTTACAAATTATGTTAGAAGTTATCAAATTTGTTAGCTTAATAAGTATAAAACTACTCCTTAAGCTGGATTACTTCAACCTCTGCCCATTCTAGGGGGATGTTGGACAGGCATCCATATGAATTTCACTAAAAACCTTCTTACTTTGAATCATTGCTTAATGATTTTAGTAGTAATTGACAAATCTAATAAGTATGCTTGTTTCTTAGAATTGAAACATCCTTATTCAATAGAGGTAGTGGCCAAGATCTTCCTCTAATGTGTTTAAATTGTATGGCATACCTTAAACCACCATAAGCGACTGAGACATTGTGTTCTTGAGTCAATTTTGATAAGAGTTTTATAAATTACAGGGAGTATAATTTCATTTCTCATTTTTATATCATTTCTAAATGGATGGCCAAGCAGAAATCTTTAATCGCTCTTTAGAGACCTATCTGAGAGGCATGATAGGTGATTTCCTTAGGGCCTATTTGGTTAGATTTTAATTAATAGAACGGAAGAAAACGGAAGAGAACAGTTTATAGTAGAATGGAATATAATATAGTGAAAAGTTGTTTGGGAGGAATGGAAGGGTTCATAATGTAATGTAGTGAAATGTTGCTTAGAAGATGGATGGATGTAATGTAATGTATAATAAATGACTATTATACCCCTGAAATTAAAATGATTATTACAGGAGGTTTAACGCTATGATTTTAAAATAGAAATCATGTCCAATTAAAAAGTCACGGTTCAAGTCACAGCCGTGACAAATAATTTTTTATATATTTTCTATTTTAAAATAATAATATTTTATTATTTTATTATTAATTATATACAATTTATTATTAATTATATAAAAATATTATTATTAATTATTTAATTATTTTATTTTATTTTATTAAATGTTATTTTATTATATTATATGTGATTTATATTTTAAAATAATTTATTTATATTTTTATTTATATAGAAATATATACAAACAATTAAATAATAATTTTTTATATATTTTCGATTTTAAAATAATAAAAATTCAAATAAAAATTTTATTATTAATTATATAAAAATTTTATTATTAATTATTTAATAAATTTTGTTTTATTAAATTTTTTATTCTATTATATGTGATTTATATTTAAAAATAAATTATTTATATTTTTATTTATATAGAAATATATACAAACAATTAAAGAATAATTTTTTTAATTATATACAATTTTTGTGAATCGTAATAAATGAGTTTTGAGAAAAGAGGGCTAGGGTTAGAAGAAATAATTGGCATTAAGAAAATTACTAAGGGCATATTAGGTAATATGCATTTATTAGTTTACGTTCCATCCTAAACCTCCCAAATCAGAGGTTTCTTATTTTCACTATTTAGGATGGAATGGAACGTAACATGAAACCATCCGCTTCCTTCCCATTCTGTTCCATTTCATTATGAAACTCCCAACTAAACAATAGAAGTGTGCTACGTTTCATTCTATTCCATTAATAACCCCTCAATCAAACAGGGCCTTAGTAAGTAGTTTTAATGGCTTCCATTAGCGGAATGGTAGTATAATTCCACGTATCACTCTTCTATCAACAACACTCTATTTGAAGTATTATATGGCTACCCTCCTCTAATATATGTCCCTTAACTTGCTAAATATTCTACGTTAATGTTGGTTGACAACCATTTGCAACATAGAAAAGCATCAACTTAGGTAATCATATTGCACATGTAGAAGGCTCAAGAAAGGATGTGTCATTAAGCGAACAAGAAACGTAATGAGGGGGAATTTTGTATAAGAGATACGGTGTTTGTTAAACTTCAACCTTATATGCAAGTAACACTAGCTAATACATCCAACTAAAAGTTATTCCCTAGATTCTATGATCCCTTCAGAGTTATAGATAAGGTGGAATATGTTGCCGATAAATTGAAAATTTTTCCCCAAGGCACTTATATACAATGTCTTCCATGTGTCATAGCTAAAAAAGCATCTATTTTCCACTAGTGTAGTTTTTCCAACATCTCATTTGTGTGCTAATGGGATTAAAACCCATTCCTATATGTAAGCCTAAGACTAGAGGTTTATTTTTACGGTGGTGATCTACAACTCAACTACACCTGAAAAGAATAATAATATTGGGCCATAATAGTGATAAAGATTCGCCAATCATTTCTTTGTGTCCCTTAGTAAAGTTCCTCAATTATCATCATATAATGCTAGTTGATGGATAGAATAGAAAGATAATAGGATGAGGGAGGCATCATTTTCTTTTGCTCTATCTTGCCTGTTGTTTACAAGTTAGATCTTGCAATAAATACTGAAGAAGAATTGTTCTGATTTCTTACTAATTAAAAAAGTTTAAATGAATCTGAACTACCAAATGAACAAGCTTTGATCACAAATGCAATTCGGTCAAATATCTCTGCTGACTTTTAGCCCTTGTAGTCCTGTAAGATGCAGCTTTAATTGCAGCCTTGCATAAGAAAGTAAATAGAATCAAGTGGCGATCAATTTTTAGGAATGCCGCTAATTATAAATCAGTCGGCGGATCCCATTACGTGGACTCGCGTTCAAGGAAAATAAGATTTGCCTTGTGCTTTGGTCCATAACAGACAACTTTTCAACATCTTTTGACAATCCACCGAAGAAGATATGATTACATGACGCATTTGTCTTCAGAAAAATTCATCTTCCAAGACCAACAACTAAAAAGGCTGTTGCGATATCAGTAAAGTGTTCCCTCCTAAATACATCAGCCTACAATTCCACTTGTACATTCACATTACAGAATCTTCCTGTTTCAAATACGAACTTCATTTGCTTATTTACAGGCACTGAACCAAACACAGACATCAGTGAAAGAAATGGAAAAGGCAGGACAAGATCGAAATTGCATAGACAAAATCTAGAATTCCCAAAATGAAAAAAGAAAAGCATGTTCTTCTCATGTATACAGTCATGAAAGTTTTAGACGGATAGTTTACAATCTGGAGAGGAGACTCTTTCAGCTTTCCTGGCAAAAGCAAAATCCAAACACCTATATTTTAAGGTTGCAAATCTGGGAAGAATACACATCAAAGAGCAAGAACCTTAGAGCAAACCGAAAACAACCTACGCCTACAAATGAATAAAGGAAACAAGAGCAAAGAAAGTTGCACAGGCCATGGAAGAATGTTGTAGAACTGTAGGATAGGCTATCCGGTTAGAGTCTCCCATTGCCAAACCAGCTAACCATGATCCATCTGTTAACATGGTTTCGCCTGAACCAGTTTCAGTCCCTGCTGATCCTGAGATGGAACCTGAGTAGTCCAACCCGGACCCTGACCCTGAGTCTAAACCAGAGCCCGAACCAGTTCCTACTGTTGATCCCTGAGATGTTGATGACGACGTCATTGGTGTTGAATAACTTGTTGATTTCTGACTGCACATGTTAAAGGAAAATGTCACTTATTCTCACAGGAATATTTAATTCTGGACAGATTCTTTGGCATCAAAATAAAAGCCAACATTGATAGTAACCTAACAACCTCAATTAATCCCACATGAAATAAAGTAATCACACAAAAGGAAATCTTTGGCAATGCCAATTTGCCATCATCCTCCCCAAAGAAGAAGGTGAATCTAACATCACCACTTGCACATAATTAAACCATCCAGCGCACAGTCCCTTATCACTTTCAACAGCTGATTAATATCAGGAAAATCATGCAATTGCTTCCAACAAGAAAGAAGTCAAGAAAATAAACCACAAATCCACAAAAAAATCATACATTATGAAAGTAACAATTCACGATACTAACCTAACAAGAATGTAGTTAAGGCAGACAAACAATAGCAGTAGGACCATATCTTTATCACTATCCTATACCAATATCGTCAGGAATTAACCATTAGGAAAGTAACAAAGGAGGCTCTTCTTTTACCTTGGAGAAGATGGGCAAAATGTCACTGTATAATCAGCACCAGTGCAAGTAAATGTGCTAGTAGCATCGTCATAAGCATAGCTATACGATCTAGGACAAGCAGCCTTAAACATCTCCGAGTAAACGGACGGCTTACAAGTGTCGGGCGTGTTGAACGCACCACTGCAACAGTACTCAGGACTCCCAAACGCTTCGCACGCGCTCTTACAAGCTTCACCACCACTAACTTTAAGCTCCTGCGGACACTGTCGGTTAAGATCTGTGGAGCAACCCGTCGAAGCGCACATACCTGACCCTCCACTTCCTTCAATGAGCATAGGAACATTGTAGCCGTCGACGAGACTGACGTCATAAAAATCTTGCCCGCCTGTTCCGAGTGTGAACTCTGCGAGTGTCGCCGGCGGGACAGCCCCCAACCCGTTGCATTCTACTTGGCCGGAGCCACAGTCTCCGGTCAGGCAAGACCCAGAACCCGAATCATCGAAATTGCAACTTGTTCGGGCCCAAAAACGACCGGACCAGCCTGTTGGTGCTAGAAAAGAACGTGAAGTGTCCTTTGGGAGCTCAAATCCTGTGCTGTCAAGTCTAGGACTGCCTGCATTTGCCAGAATACCGGGCCAAACTGTGTATTCGCATCTGTTGACAAATGTGAAGGTTGCACCATACACGCCTATACACATTAACCCATCAAAACTCGTTAGCCTTGCAGATAAAGTTGTAAGCTTTTATTGATTTAATGTCGTTGAAACCAGTAAAGTTTAAAACTTTGGCTGTTCTGAGTGTTAACTATCCTCAAATAGTAACATTTCTGGTGTCCTTGGGACAAATGTTAGTGAATGCCCAAAACTTTAGCTAATTTCCCGTTGTTGAAACGATAAAAGATCAAAACTTGGGTAGTTCAGAGCGTTTCGTTCCATAATAGACGTTATATCTCTACGAAAGTGTGCACCAGGAGCAGGAAAACATCATTAAGATTTCTTTCTTTATAGAATGGAGGCATTTGCAGGGGAACATTATGCAACCTACCTTTAGTAGCCACAAGTAAAGTAACTAAGAAGAGAGGAAAGGTGGACGAGCAGTGACACAAGTGTTCCATGTGGATTAATTCTTTTCTTCTGTCTCTATGTACTCTTCCTTTGCCTTTCACAGCGGCTTATTTGGTTAGTTCCTGAAAGACCTTGCGAACAGTCTAATGACGCATCGAAAGTTGTAACCAAAGAGGTGAGCGCATTGCAGTGAAAGCAGGGAGTAGCAGCAATGGAAGATGAAGAGAGAGGAGGATGGGAGTGTGATTGGAGGGTCGATTCAATAACCATAAACAGGCAAAGGAGCTACTGGGAAGAAGCAGAAAGAGATAGATACAGAAAGCGCAGTAAAATCCAATTATCTCTACGGCCCTCTCTGTCTGTCATGTTAATATGCTACTGTATCAAAGCAGAGCTAAGCTATGATTCTTTTCTTTTTTCAAATTTGACATTCATTAGAGCTTGCCTATAGCTACATTGTTACATTTCCATAATTTTACTTTCTGGCGATTTTGTTACCTGAAACCTCGTTCACATCCTAGCCTCTTCCAAGTATTTGGGTTCTTGAAAAGAGCTTGTTACTTTTTCAAGGAATAAATCCGAAACAAGGTTAGTAGTATATTATACTTCTTAACATTTGTTGATAGCCGAATATGATTAAAAGAAAATTAATCTATAATTTTATCTTGAATAATTCAAAGGAATACATTAATTTGCATATTGTAAAGGCCTCTTTATTAAATAAAAATAAAGCTGTGTATTATCGTACTTTTCTTAATTAGGAAGTAATTTATCTGTTTCCAACAAAAATATTAATTAATAATAAAATATAAAAAATACTTTTAAATATAACAAAAATTCATTAAAGCTAACTCAATTATTTAGGATTAGACTCCAGTTATTCTAAGAACTCAACTACGCGTTTTAAATTATAGAAGAGCAGGCTGTGGTTGGACTTTGGAGCTGGTCCATTGAACCAAATAATGTCATTCCAGGAGACTAATAAGATGGAAATAGGTGAAAAAGCGGGGTACAAAATACAATTTAAATGAAAAATAGGAAAAGCTTTTAGGCGGACCCAACGCAATTTACATCAAGTGTCAGTGTCAGTGTCAGTGTCATATCCACATCCCAGTAGTTGCTATTTAGTATAGTAGTCGCAAATGAAATCTACTGTTGTCTTTTTTTTACTAATTTTGTGCCCTATTATTTTAATCATTTATTTATATAAATCTTATATAAATAAATGGTTGAAATAAAAAAGTACCAAATTAGTACAGAAAAAAAAGAACAAAGGATTAAGTCCCTCCATGTCACTCCATGTAGGCTCGGATGGGGACTCTTCTCAAAGTAAAATACAGGACAGAGCTATTGCCTATTGCCTATTGCCAAGCCATAGTTATATTTTTAACTAAATTATAAAATTTTAATTAATCTATATATAACATTAATAATTCTTCTTACATCCTTCAAAGT
>JANQAP020000592.1:1876234-1887799 GCA_026874005.2 Erythroxylum coriaceum | reverse complement strand
ATTTTAGTTTGATTGTAATCTCGAGTCTGATTGTAATTGTAATTTATTTTAGTCTGGTTATAATTTCAAATATTTTCGTTGAATTTTATTTTTTTAAATCAATGTTGTGGTTTAAATTTATGTATTTTTTATTTCAAATTTACTTTTTATTCTTAATATATTTTATTAATGAATTTATAACAGTTATAAATAAGAATTACAAATAAATATTAAAAATAAATTTACTATTATATTCAATATTAGTGTTATTTTAAATGTCTCAATAAGATCATTGTAATGATATATTTTGTATAAAGTAATATATATTTTAAATTTAATTACTTAGTAAATTATGTAAATAAATCAAATTGTGAGAAGCACATAAAAGGAATATGTTAAAAAGAAAATGAACAAATTGTCTTTTTATAACTTTTAATGCAGAATAGTAACACACCAAATTTAGTATATTAGTGTTGAATTTTGGTGTATTCCTTTGGAGCGAATTAATTGCACCATTAGTTGGAGATGGCCTAAATGATCCTCATACACGAATTCCTCATCTTGCCTTTCAACACTTAAGTGTCCCGTCAACATGCGAAAAATGTCGCATAATTCGAAGCCAAAGGTGTATATATGCATCTCTTTTCCAGGGATTTGCATCATATTGGAGGTCCACACAAACGGCTCCAAAGACCTTTCATGCAATCACTAAAAGCGCAAGTCTTTTTTTCTTTGGTTATTCCCCGGTACAAGTAAAAGCACATTAAAGAGGGAGTAATTTCTGCCTTTTGTCTCTTATACTATTCACAAAAAAATTTCACCTTTGAAAATTAAAAAAAGGCCAACTTTTGCGAGTAATTTTTGCATGTCAGTCGATGAATAATTGTAGCCGGTAGTTTTCAGAATTATGAAAAGTGAAAAAGTTAGGCTCACTTTGCAGAAAAAGATGTTGAATTCATCCGAGGACCAAACCATTTGAGTTGGCTACAGAGCAAACATCTCTTGGATTATCGGTGTAGTTTAGGACAGTCCTGTTCATATCGTCGCCCCATACTAGTACTACTTAAGGTGGATTTTTTTTTTTTTGGTTAATGTAAATTTGTACAGGACTTTCATTCAGGATTTTTGTTGGGATACAGTGCTCACTCGCATGCAAACCAAAATGCAGTGAATCCTACAAATTAACAACTGTGGCTTTTGAGTGTGTTGATCAATGCATGGAAGACCGCGCTCATCTGTCTTTATTATCTGTCTTCCACTCTTCAATCATGTTCCCACCACAAGCCGTGTCGTGTTGAATTTACCGCAAAAGGCTCATGTCCTCGAAGATAGAAAGCCCACGAGCCTTTAAAGTGTATCCAAGGATAACCCCAAGTCCCAAGTCCATGTTCCAAATTCCAAACTTGGGCCTATTGAAGCAAATGATTTGTTAGCAGATGTAATCAACTTAGATTAGCTCGACCAGTGTCAGCTAGCCTCTTGATCAGAAAGCAAAACGTATTAAACACTATCTCCACAAGATGATAGGCAATATCGAAAGCTTGATGCCTTTTATACCATGCAAACTCCAATCCAACTCTCCCCAACCAGAGTATACGTCTTCATTCTTGTCAGTTGGCTCCTTTCCTGTCACAACAACTCAAACTAGATACTTGGGACCAATAATATGCACATTTTAAAACCTTCCTAACGTCTCTTCAATGGTTAGTCAGTCTACCAATGTAAACGCTTGCATATCAGATTCCATTTAAATAAAGCGATGGAAAAGGAAGCAGAAAACCTTGTTTGAGGAGCTGATAACCTCGTATGTTCCTGAAATAAGGATTACATTTACAGGTATATAAGAGGAAAAATGTACAAGGTATGTGTGGCTTTTGAAGGTCCGTGTGATATTGCCATTTGTTATGCATTGCAGTTCACCTGATTTCTTACATAATAATGGTTGGGAAAGGAGAGACAGGAATAGTGATTTAGACTGACGAACAGCTTCTGCTGAATTGATGACGACGAGGCCTTCTTCAACTGGTGTTGTTCTGGAGTTATTCGACCCAATGTTAGTCAGAATAGAAATACATTTAAACCGAGACAAAAAACTGTCACAAAATCTGCTGCATCAGCGATAAGTTGCACTTGAACCACACCTCTCCTCAGCTGCTGGCATGGCTTGATATGTACATCATAGTCTTGTTCACCAGAGGGAGTTTTGCCCCATCTTTTCTTGCTCCCAGCAATTTCTGGCTGCAGGTTCCACCGAAAATGTACACAATTCAAGTTGATTTCTTATACATGAGAAGCTATTCATAACTCAACATAACAATGACCTGGCCTACATTATTTGTTCAACTCATGAGGGGCAATTGCCAAGTAAAACAGACAATGGCTGATCATTATATTTCAAATTACTTATTGCAAATAATTTACTATGTATACCATACGGTAGAAACAATTGGTCAGTAGAAGAAGTGCGAAAGTCTCACGGCAGTGCCCTCCAGTAACAGAGTTTGCACTTCTCTTGCCCAGCCGCTCACAAACACAAATATCAATAATTTGACTGCACATATAAGTTAGCGGAATATTTACACAGCATCTCAACTTATATTCACAGAATCGAATGCAAGTGTTAACAACATTAAAACCTTGACTGAGTAGTTTTCTTTGTGCAGTGTAGAGTAGTTTTTGACTTAGGATCTAGGTTGAGGATTGTGTACAGGATTCTGCCTTATTAATATATTTTCTTTTAACTTCCAAAAAAAAACATTAAAACCATCTATCATCACTCAATTATATTACTACCTGTAGTTACGAAACTACCCTCAAAAGACAACGATCAAACGCGGGTACACCGCAATTTCACCTGGTGTATGGTGGTGGGCAAAACATGATAATATAGTCGCCATTTGTACACGTGTACGTGCTGGTCGTATCATCGTACGCATAGCTATACGCGCGTGGGCAAGCATGCTTAAAGAACTGAGAATAGGCCGAAGGTCCACACGTGTCAGGCGTGGAATACGCTCCACTACAGCAATACCTCGGATCACCAAAAGCCTCGCACGCGCTCCTACACGCGACATTCATCACCCCGTCCAGACGCGCGGCCAGCTTCAACTCCCTCGGACACCCGCCGTTGAGATCAATCAAACAACCGGTAGCACTGCACCCACGTGAGCCGTTCCGGGGAACCAAAAGCATCGGAAGATTGAACCCGTCGACCAAGCTCACGTCGTAAAAATCCAACCCTCCGGCTCCGTTCAGCGTGAACTCCGCAAGCGTCGCCGGCGGCTTCGCGCCGCTCCCGGCGCATTCCACACTGCCGGATCCACAATCGCCTGTGAGGCAGGTGAACTTCCTGGTGGAGTCGAGGCCGCAAAGGCTTCTTCCCCACATCCGACCGGACCACGATTTGGGCACATGGACGGTTTCGGAGTCGCCGGGGTGCAGAACAAAGCCGGTGGTTGGAAGCGGCGGAGAGTTGGCGCCAGAGAGGAGGCCCGGCCACACGGTGTGACGGCAGCGGTTAATGAACTTGAAGGTCGCTGTTTGGAATCCTGTAAAAACATGTTAATTTTATGTTGTCTGATTGAGAAAACATAAAAAAGAGTTGAGGTTGTTATGGTTACATGATGTTAGTTACCTGGGAGAGAAGCTATCAAAAGGAGAGTGAGCAAAGTAGAGCGAACTGGAGTATCCATTTTGCTGAAGAAAATTGAAATTAGAATGGAGCATGTCAGTCAGAGAGTGTTAAATAAAATGGAATCAACTTTACTACTTTCCTTTGTGGAGAGGGCAGCCACCTGAAAACAACTGTTCTGGCGGTTATTGTTCACCCTTGTAAAAGTTGAGGTGGTACTTCAAGCATTTTAAGTCATTAATTTACGTTTCCATTGGTAGCATTTTAAGTGCTCCAAATTTATTCGATTTAGCTCGTTATTTTTAAGAATTCATTGGGATACTTTAATTCACTCTTTAATATCTAAAAGTTGGATTAGCGATCGGTGCTATGAATACCATACCGACATTATTATCAGATTGAGTTATGATATAATATTGGATCAGTATAAATTAATATCCGATACCATTTTAAGTAATTTTTTAAATTTATGAAATAGTCTTAATTTTTTTTTAAATTACAAAATAGTCCATTAGTATATTGTACTATATATTTTATAATTTTACATCAACCTTATCTCCAAAAATCATAATAATAAAATTTTAAAATAACAACAATTTATTTATTTTTATGAATATTAATTTTCACATATAAATAATAACTACAATTAATATGTAAAAAAGAGATCATTTAATCATCATACTAGTATAAAATTAAGAACAATACAACGTATTTAAAATATTACAATTTCATCTTATAATAAATAATAATTACATCAAAACATCAGATAAAAAACAATAAAGATCTTTAACTATCTAACTATTACAATTTACAATAAGAGTTCGTGATAAGGAAATTACGAACTAGAAGTGAAATATGAAAAAAAAGACATATATTATTTAATTTACTATCAATTAAATATATATTATTTAATATATTAATTATTAATAAGAATTTAAAATTTTTAATTTAGTATTATATAATTAATTAATTAAAATTAATTATTACTAAATTTATAAATAACTTAATTTAATTTATGAAATTAATGTAATAACTATTTTAAAATATAATTAAATTTAAAAAAATTTCAAAAATATATAAATTTCAAATAAATTTTGATTTAATAATTAAAATATATATAATAAATATTAGTTTATAAATAATAATTTTTAAATTATTTATTTTAAAAAGTAAAATATTTTTATTAATAATTTATTAATAAATATTATATAAAAGATTAAAATTAATTAAAATTAAAATAATATATTTTTAAGTTTTATTTAATGTATAATTATTATTAGTAATAAAAATATTTATTTTATTTTAAAATTAAAAATTAAAAAATCACAATAAAAGTTGAACTAAATAACTAATTTAAAAAACTTGGGTTAATTGCCAAAAAAAGTCCAAACTTTTGTCAATTTTTTAATTATAGCCCGAATTTTAGAAAGTAGCAATAAAATTTCTAAACTTTCAATTTTTTTCAATTCTAGCTCAAACTTCAAAAAGTACAATAAAATGCTCAACTTTCAATTTTCTTTAATTCGAGCCCGACATTATATGTTATTCTCCCGATGTCTTCAATCTTTTATTTTTTGTTTGTTCTTCTGACTTCCTAAATTATTCTCGCATTACAACATACTGTACCAGTAAGTTCTTCGTTTTTAGTTCATTCTCCTGATACCCTTAGTGTGAGGGTGTTTGGGCTACGTAATATGAAAATCGAAGGGTGAGAGCGTCGAGAGAACAAACTGAAAATGAAAGAAAAAACTGAAATTAAAACATAAGGTCATCGGGGTTGCGTAATCTGATTTAGATCATTGTTAAAAACAACCCAAATTAACACAACAAATTAAGATATCGTTTAATCACGTAATTAAAACAACAACGTCATTTTAATTATATGATTCAACGATATCTTCATTTATTGTGTTAATTTTGGTTGACATGTATTAATAGTTAAAGTGAAACACATAGTAAGTTATGTCAACAAACTTAACGAAAACACTAACGTCGAGCTAGAATTGAAAAAAAATGAAAGTTTGAGCATTTATTGCCACTTTTTGAAATTAGGGCTAGAATTGAAAAAAAAAAGAAAGTTTGGGTATTTTATTGCTTTTTTTTTAGTTCGGGCTATAATTAAAATTTTGACGAAATTTTAGGCTTTTTTTGGTAATTAACCCAAAAAACTTTGAAAAAAAGAAGAGGGAGGGACTAGTGAGAGGCGTAAGGAGTTTTTTGAAAAATTTTGAAAATTTTGCTAAACAATCTCCCTATTTTTCAAAGTTTACAGTTCCGGTCGATATTTGGCCAGTATTTAACCGATATCGATCGGTATCATATGAAACTGACCAGTACCTTTAAAATACTTTCATACCGTTTTTCGGCCAGTACAATACAAAACTCATAACTTTGTTAGTGACGAGCATGAAAGATTCGGCATTGAAAAAAACAGAGAAAAAGGAAGAGGGGTACAATACTAATTTATTATTGGATCGAATTCAAATTTAGTTTAAAAATTCATAAGATGTTATTATAGAATTTCAACATTTGAGATTTTTTTAAAGAATGTAGCTACAATTTCGGCTTATAAATATTAATTTGACTTTGAGTGATTTCTCTCTATTTCTTTCTTATTTATTGTTGTTATCTTTATTGTTTATTTATTCTTACTTAACACTTATTTTATAATCACTTTTGTTAGTGTAATGAAATTCTTTTGATGAATAAAAAGCCCCGTGAATAACTGCGTTGGAAAAAAAGGTGACTAATAGATTCAAGTCATATATTGCATAACACACGTAGAGGATTTATGTTTCCAAACCATTTATCATTTTTTTAGCTTCTGCTTTATCACTATCCGATAAATGAGAGATGTTTTAGGAATAAGTTTTTTGCTCCAAATTAGATCAAACTAATGGAATTCAGATGAGTAAGTTCTAAGCAAATGTAAGTGGGAGGAATTAGTGAAGTTCCTTGAGCTATTCCCATCCAACAGATTCTATCTTCCTCTTGTAGAAGATTATGTTGAGGTAACATGATTGTTAAGCTATTGGATACTCTGAAAAGTGCAACTCCAATTTACTCTTTAGATAAGATTAAACTTACTTTAGCTTTGAAAGGGATTCTACTTGTCAAGTGCATTAGTTCATTTTTACCAAGTAAGAGACTAAAATCAGTCCAAATATCTACCCAGAACCTAATCTTGCTCCCATTTCTCACATGATATTTGATTATAGGTTAAATCTGCTCCCTCAATTTTAGCATTTGAATAAGGCTCTATGATTACTTTTTAGAGATGCTCAATTGTCAGAAACTAGTATTTTTTAAGTTATACTCATTAATCCATTTTGACCACAAAGCTTCCTTATTATTGAGTAATCTCTATATTCTCTTAATAAGTAGGATTTTTTGCATAAGTAAAATTAAGACTAAACCAATTCCTCCTTCCTGTTTGGGGAGACACAGCTCCTCCCACTTCACTTTAGCTCCTTTTGAGTCATTTGCTTTACTTGTCTAGAGAAAATGTTTGATGCATCACTCTAGCTCCCTGATCAATTTCCTCAACATACAAAGGTGATCATTCTAGTGTATGTGAAGATTTCTTATGACTGATGAAATTAGTTACAGTCCCCCAACTATAGACAGAAATCTGTTGTGTTAAGCACTGATTATGGATTTAAAAATCTCTAATAAAGGGAAGCAACATGCAAATTTTAGCTTTTTAGTAGTAATGCTCACTCCTAAGTATCTAAAAGGAATATGATGAGGAGTTAATCCTATAATACCACTGAGTTCCTCGACATGTTGGAAGTATAAGGAAATATAGAGATAACTTTTCTAAAGATTGATCTTAAGACTTGACAATATTGAAAACTACTTTAGACTTCTTATAAGGAGGCTAAGAGAACATGATTCAGCTTCACAAAATATCATAAGGTCATCAAGAAAAGCCAAATGACTGTTCTTTAATCCCCTATAGTTATGATGAAACATAAATATACTATTATCTAAAGTAAAGAGCTCAATCATTATGGATAAAATTTTAATGAACAAAGTGAAAAGATAAGGGAAAGAGGGTCCCCCTGTCTAATGCCTTTGATCCCCTTGAATGTCTTGGAGGGATTCTTATTAATCAGGATGTTGAAGAGATGCACTCCTTGATGTTGTTCACAAAGCAATAGGGAAATCAAATGTTACCAGATAGCTTCTGATAAAATCCCAATTGATCATATCAAATGCTTTAGAGAAGTCCACCTTAAGATCATAACTCTTAATAGGCTTTTCAGAATCATAGTCTTTCATTAACTTGACCTACAGGATATTGTAACTAATTGTCATGTCAGCTATAAAAGCACCCTGAGTATGATTAATCAATCCTCTAAGGGAGTTTTTTAATTTGCTAACTAGTATTTTGGAGATCACTTTGTATGAAGTGTAGCAGCAAGAGATGAGGTAAATTTCTTTTATAGAGCTTGGATTAGAGCACTTAGGAATAAGACATACATAAGTTTTATTAATTTATCTTAACATTTTTAAGTTTGAGAAAAATTATTGGATTGAATCCACCATTAAGGTTCCTGTGATACCCCATGTAGCTTGAAAGTAGTGAGCACTATATCCATCAGGTCCAAGAGCTTTTAATGGATTCAAGCTGAATAAGGTTTGTTTAATCTCATGCCCTATGATTGGCCTGGTAAGGTATTCTTTCATCTATATATTGATTTCTTCTTTGATAACTAAAACTTAGATTCCAGTTCCTATTTTCACATATAATAGTAGGTCCTAGTAAACTCTTGAAACATTCCAAAGTGATTGCTTCAATCATCTCCTTATAACCTAAATAAGTAGCTCCATTTTCATCGTGAAGCATTGAGATTTAATTCCTATTCCTACGAGCAAGAATAGAATTATGAAAGAATTTGGAGTTAAAGTACCCTTCTTTAAGCCATTAATTCTTAGTCTTTTTATTCAAGATGGAATTGTGCATTAAGAGAGATGAGTTATATTCATTAAGCTTGACAGCTTCATTAAGTCCTAAGTTTTGAGGGGAGTTGTAACTATCCTCCTATGCTTTCCTGAGGTTTCCTTAGCAAGCTGCATATTTATAGTAGTTCATGAATTGAAAGTTTTTGTAAACTCCTTTAATTCCTTCTTGACTATCTTAAGTTTCCTCATTAGTTGGTAAGCTTTACGTCTCATCACTTTAGTAACCCAACCTGTTCTCACCATTTCCTCAACCCTCTCTACTAGTTAAACAATTGAAGAATCAGAATATAGCCTTTAAGCTAGCTATTACACTAAGCTTTTGTATCTCAATCCAGGTGTGATTAGAGTAAAGTGGTTCACCAAAGTAAGCAAAAGAATAAGGGAAATTTATAAGCCAAATTTCATTAACCATATCTTTATCTAGTTTTTTTCTTTTGAAAAAAATTCTACATTGTCTATTGTTCTAAGTGAAGAAATTACCACCATATCTCAAATCATTAACGCCTAGCAAATGAATTACTTCCTTCAACTCCTTCTCAATACCCCTCATCTTAACTCTATTCCCATTTGCTTCTAAAGGGGATAGTACAAAATTAAAATCTCCTACCAATATCTAGGGCTTTTTATGGAGGTATGAAAGCTTTATATATCCTCCCATAACTTGGCCCTTTGGAATATAAAGTTAGTGGTGTAAATAATGGAAATATCAAACAATGATGAGGTATTTTATATATAATAAGACAAATGTATAAGCTGATCTAAGGAGCTAGTTTTTAATATTTTTACCTTATCTGAGTTGTAAGAAATAACAATCGTGCCATTAAAATGATGATTGTGATTTGAGAGAGTCTTCCAATTAGCCCCCAAAAATCTTAAGCGAGATTAGAGGTGATTAACCTTCATTTTTGTTGCCACTAAGCCTAAAACAACATGCTTCTTTCCTAAAAAAAAACTCCTTGAAAGATTTCCTTTTAAGAGTGTTATAGATCCCTCTTATATTCTAGTTCAAAATAATTTTTAATGTAAAAAATATTAGTGCCTCTTTTATTTGTGATTTTGCTTTTACCATATTCATTTTCAGGATGTTATACTTATTACAATATAATTACTATAATAGAGTTTACTTGTACATTGTAGATCCAAGTAAAAAGGGAATTGATTAGGCATTTTATTATATTGTATATTTGATCCTAATGTATTGATTCTCTCTTCCCAATATTGTGGTATCATAGTTTGTGATTAAATATTTATGATAATTTTGTTTGAATGATGAAAGACAAATATTAAAAAATAATTTGTTTACATGATACCAGTTACCATCAGTGAAAAGGCAAGATAAAATAAGTTTTATTTGTGAAAAAAGGCATTTGTGCTTATTACTAAGGAGTCTCAATCTATATTAGATGAGGATTTGATCATCAAGTGTAGCTATTTTAGGCAATGGGCAAAAGACATGTTACTAATCATAATGTTAACAAGAGATGCTAGAACTTTGTAGAATAAGTTCGAGACATTTTACGCTTCGAAGATAAAAAATAAAAAGTTGTTCTTACTTAAAATATATGGAGGAAAATCCTATTTTTGATCATTTAAATGATTTTCAAGGTGGCCTTAATTAGTTGTCTTGATTTGAGTGTAAAGTATGATAATGAGATACAGGGATTTAGTGCTTAATACTATGCTATATTACTAAAAAAATTTATTTCTTTGACCAATTCTAGTGTTAGAGGTGTGATGAACATCAAGTATGTAAAATTTATGTTTTGAATAAAAAATGATAAGAAGATCATAATAAGATGTTTTGACTATTGAAAATAGGTGAGAAGAAAATCTAAAGGTTAGAAGGATAAAGAGAAAGGTACGAGGAGTTCAAGGTCCAAATATAAGAACCTTTTTATAATCACTATGGTAAAGCAAGATATATTAAGAAGTATTGTTTCAAGCTAAAAGGGAGATGATATAGGAAAATAAGGATGATGTAATGAAAACCATATTGTTATTATTCTTGTTGCTTATGATGAAACTGTCATTAATTTAGTATTTTATAAGTTAGGTCGTACACATTTATACTTCCTATCATGTCATGCCAAGGAAGGAGTTTTCACATCTTATAATCCAAGTGATTTTGGAGTATTGAAAATGGTTAACGATGGACATGATTTAGGGTGATTAGCATGAAAACAAATTGTCGAAGTTAGTTCTTAAACATTTCAAACATACATTTGGCAACCATTTAAATTTGATATTTACAAAAAGCTTGATGATGATGGTTATTGCAATATCTTTAATGATAGGCAATGAAAACTTACAAAAGGTTCATTGATTGTAGTTTAAGGTAGCAAATCCTTTAACTTGCATATGATGTAAGGTTCTATTTCAAGTGGTTTAGTGAATATGGTGGATAGTAATGCTTCATCAATATTATAGCATAGAAGACTCAGTCATATAAATGTAAAGGGGATTGATTACTTGGCTAATAAAATTTTACTTTATAGGATTAAGGAAGCTGTGTTTGATAAATGTGTTTATTGCTTAGTTGGAAAAAAAGAGAAGAGTTTCTTTTAAGAGTCATTCTCCTTTTAGAAAGTGGATTTGCTAAATCTTGCATACTCTAGTGTTTGTTGTCCTTTTAAGGTAATGTCATATAATTGAGCTCTTCGATTTGATTAACTTTGTTGAGGATCGTTTTAAGAAACTATAAGTTTATACTTTGATGGACAAAGTTTTAGTTATTAGGAAATTCTTTGAATTTCAAACTTTGTTGACAAACAAATTGACAAGAAATTAAAATGTATATGCAATAACAATGGTGGTGAATATTATATACCTTTTTAATAACTATTACATATAACAAGGTACTAAACATTAGAAAATACCTTTTAGTATTCCTCGGTTAAGTTGTAACTTCCCGTTACCCAAGTTGAGCCCAGAATAGTAAATATGAGAGATTATTGAGAAGTTAGAAATTGCATTTCATGCTCATGCAC
>JANQAP020000592.1:1854785-1876134 GCA_026874005.2 Erythroxylum coriaceum | reverse complement strand
CATGTACAGATTCTTTTTGGAAAGCTACAATGTATGTACATTCGGTATTTATGAAATGAAAAGAGGAAATTCGTTTAAAAAAAATATTTGGTGACTTTCTTGTATGATAGTAGATGCCATGATTCAGCAGGATAAATTACCATGTGATATAGTGAAAGTGAGGCTGTAACACGCCGTTGTTATAGGGTATATACTGGAATGTCATATACGTGTTCCGGTATGTACCTTATAGCAGCGGGGGCACTACATAAGTAGTAGAGAGGATGAATAAAACTTTGATGGAGAGAGTTAGATGTTTACTTGTAAAAACAAAGTTGCCAAATTCTTTTTAGGCAGAAGCACTTTCCATAGTTTCTCATGTTAACAATCTCCTTTTTTTGCTTTGGATGGTATTATCTCTAATAGAGTTTGATTTCATAGAAGCATCTTATGATCCTTTGAGAATTTTTTTGTTAGGTAAAGTATTTATACATGTTCCTAATGATGAGAGGTTGAAGCTAAATGTTAAAACTAAGTAGTGTATCTTTGTTGATTATAGTTAAGATGTATTTGACTATTATTTATATGATATAGTAGTAGAGAAGAAACTTTTCAGAAGCCATGGTGTAGTGTACTTTGAGGACCAATCTATTGAGGATATTAAAAAGGCTAAAAAGAATGATTTTTAAAGAATGACAAGTTGATTGATGTTGAGCTACTTTCTTTAAATGTGCACCAAATGCTACTAAAATGATCTTCAGGATGCTAAGATCGAAGACTACAATGAAAATGATGATCAAACATAAAAAGATTAGCAGAGTGTAGACATTTTAGATACCCCAATATATGATGTTATAGCTAATTAATAACTAGCAAATATAAAGTTAACAATCGTAAATTCTCTATAAACTTCTCTAAAGAGATCTGTTAAAGAGAGAAGTCCTCATCACATTACCCTCCTAATGAGTGTATGCTTATTACTAATAGAGGAGAATCTGAAGCTTTAAAGAAGCTATGGATAGTGAGTAGAAAGAAAATAGTTAGAACTTATAGAGGATGAAATGAAATCCTTATATAATAATTACATTTGATTAGGTTAAACTACATAAGGATTGAAAAGCTTAAATAACTAGTAGGTCTTTCATATCAATTCTTAATACAAAATTAAATTGATTGTCAAGGACTTTAGCCATAAAAAGGCAGTTAATTTAATGAAATATTTTATACGAATGTGAAAATGTCATCCATCTAAGTTATGTTAGGTTTAGCAACACGCCATAACCTAGATGTTAAGTAAATGGATGTGAAGACCACTTTTTCTATGATGATTTGAATTAGGAGATTTATATGAAACAACCAGAAGGCTTCAAAGTCAAAGAGAAAAAAGATTATGTCTACGAATTGAGGAAGATCTTGTATGGTTTGAAAAAAGTACTAAGATAATGGTATGGGAAGTTTGATTATGTAATGAGAAAGTAAAGCTTCAAGAAAACTTCATTTAAGTGTTGAGTTTTTATCCAAAAATTCTATAAAGATAGCTTTGTTATTTTATTATTCTATATCAATTACATGCTTATTACTAGTGAAACTGCTTTTATTAATATAAAGTTGAAATAGAATTTAAATAAGTCTTTTATTATGAAAAACTTAGGGGCAGTAACGCAGATTCTTAGCATGAAGATTATCTGTATAAGAAGGTTAAGAAGTCACGACCATTATAAAAGAAGCACATTAAGGAGGTCTTTCAAAGATTCAATATAAGCAAAGTTAAGGAGGGGAATACACCTCTTCTTATGCACTTTAAATTGTGTAAAAATTAATGTATTTTTATTGATGAAGAAAAGGAAGATATAAAAGCCAAAGTTCCTAATGCTTCAATTATTGGTAGTTTGATATATGCAATAGTTTGTATAACTTGATATTGCACACATTATTAGTGTTGTTAGCCATTTTCTTTTTAGCATAAGAAGAGAGTATTGGCATATAATGAATTGGATTTTGAGATATCGATGTACCTCTTTTAGTTTGAATTTGCATTTTGAAAAAAGAAAACTTATTGTTTTTGTATACAAATATTCAAATATAGTAGAAAATGTTAATACAATGAAGTTTACTTCAAGCTATTCAATTCCTTTTACAGAGGATAATCCAAGTTGTAGAAATGCACTACTTTGTTAACTATGCAAATAGAGTTTATTACTGTTATTGAAACTTATAGAGAAATACTATGAATTAAGAGATTTGTGAGAGAGGTCAACCTTGTAAAAGAGAGGTATGTGCCACATTGTGATATCTATAATATAATGCAACTTGATAAGGATTTTACATTCCACAGTAGCTCAAAGTACATTGATGTTAGGTACCATTAGATTAGGGATATTTTGTATTTTGATTTGTTTAAGTTATCAAAGATTCATACAGATGATAATGATACTAATATGATTGTTGTGCCTTTTTCAAAGGGGAATTTAGATGCATGGTCTCCTTTACATACTCAAAAGGGGGAGAATTGTTAAGTCTTTTTTCCTCTTATCTGTAAATTGATATAAATTTATTATGATCGTCCCATCATTTTTAGGTATTCATTTTGGTATTTCGACTCACTTATTAATGTTCAAGACATCGACTAGTGGTGAGCATGAAAGAGTGAACAAAAAATGAAGAAAGTAAAAAAAGAAAAAAGAGGAAAGAATATCAAAAAATCTGTTTGGTAAAAGACATAAATCTCCCATTTAATTTAAGAAACCTTAAAAAAAACTTCCTGATCTTTAAAATTATCAAAAAAACTCCTAGTTTTCTATTATCTAAAAAACTCCTCCTTTTATATTTCGATTAAAAAATAACAATAAAATACTAGCTTTATAAATATTACCCTCGTAATAATTAAATGTTATTTACATAATAATTCAACCTAACTATTATTTTCGAACTGAACTAATTAAATTTGACTCAAAATAATAATTTATTATAATTATTTTAAATTATTAATTTAAGTCAAATTTAATTGATTTGAACTGTAAAAGCTAATTTGAAATACCATATTAGTGACATATAATTAATCCATGACTTATGTTCATAATACATGTATTTTTTTTAATCAAAGACTAAGGAAATGGGTTTTTCTAGAGAATTAAAAACTAGGAAGAATTTTTTTTGAGAATTTTAAAAATTATGATATTTTTTAAAAGTTTCTTAAATTACAGAAAAAGTTTATGCCTTTTACACAATTTTTTAAAACCAAATTTATTTTTTTGTCCGGTTTGGAGTCCTTCACCACTCAGACTCAGTCGAGATCAAATTTTATTAAAGAATTCTTGAGACGCTATACAATCTAAATAGTGGAGATCTCATTCGAAAGACACTGGTTGTGTTTTTAACTCATGTTGAATGATTTCTCTTAATTTATTTATTTATTGTTATTATCTTAATTCTTTATTTCTTTTATTTTGGCACTTGTTTTATGACCACTTATTTTTTAGTAAAAATCTTTTGATATAATATAATTCTTTTAAAGATTGGAGATTACGTATTTTTTACCTTTAATTAACGAAATTTTTCTTAAAAATATTAATATCTCTTGTATTTCTAATTTGCCTTTAACTATACTCATGAATCCAAAAACAAAAACAAAAAGTTTTGACTGAATTATACTCGATCTTGTATATATTAGTGCTTTATTCTCGACACCTATCCTACCGTCCATAATTACTTATTGTAATAACCTGCAATTGCAATTAGTGTTTTTTGTATTTAAACCTTGACATTGTTGTGTCACTGGTCCGAACAAACTAGCTGGCCTCAAACTCAATCACAAGTGGAACAATAATGAAATAATTATATCTGAAGTGGATATAATTACAATCCCAAGTTTGGATCTTTTCTGTATCTAGTTGCAAGCAAGTCATCTTCATCAACTTTACTTTATGTCTTTCCCCTTAATATGTTTAAGTAACATCCTCCTGAAAGTTACCCTGTACTTGATTTATAAGGCCAGTTCTTAAACTTTGGGCTTAGTCAAATGGGCCATCAAATCCTTGAGGCCGTACACATAAGGAATGGATCCAGTAGCATATGGCTATTCAATTTTCATGCCCATTTCTCTTTTAAAACAGGGCAAATACGGGCCTATTGACTTTTTAAAGTCGGGAGTATTTGAATGATGAAAGAATTAGAATTTCAGTAGTTGTTAAAAGGGTGGAGTTATGTAAAAGATTAATGGAAGTTTGATGTAATACTAGAGAAGTTTCCTTTTGTTTATGCAAACAAACTACTTTTAAGGCACAAATTTCACACTTTAACTACGAATTTGAAGAAATAGAATGGGAAAAGAAAAGTCCAGATCATATAAAATACCAACAACTGCAGCTTTGACACTATAAAAGTGGCCTTTTTCAAGTGTGTAGGATTTTTTGATTCCAAAATTTATTGGAGGCCATAAAGAGAAGCAAATATGATTGTGTTGGGTTGATAAACGGGTCCACTAACTTTAGACTTTAGCTGCTCTCCAAGTCAATGCAAGCTTTTAATTAAAAAGCAAAAGGAATTAGTATGGTCAGAACCCGAAAGGAGTAGGAAAGATATAACATTAGATTTGTTATAAATTGAACATTATATAAGCTTTACCTGTATTAGATTTAGCTTCAATAATGTGTTTATGAATCCTTTCCTCGTCAAAATAAAAGGAACATATTGTATGTAAAAGTCCTCCTAATTTTTGTTGCTATTGAAACCAAAAGTTTTAGTTTAGGAATTATGAATCCAAGATCTCATTTCAGGTGGGACTCAAATCATTGAGAGACGATTTTTGAACAAAAGGATTGATGGGCATGATGATATATTCTACTTTAAAGAGGAACAAAGTCCTTGTGTGTTGGCCAATATAATTCTATGCATCCTTGTATGGAATAGGATGACAACTACTTAGGATGACAAATCATTGTCCATGATCTATCAACAGTTTTGATTAGTTGATGGCCTTTTGTAAGGCATGGCAGACCTAATTAATTCTTTGACATGCTAATTGTAGATCTTTACCTAGCTTTTCTTTGTGTCCATAATGGGGATTCTTAACGTACATTTTATTCAATTGTTTTTTTCTTACTCGGCCAAAATTATCAGACCAAAATCACTTGTCCAAATGGTCCCCTATTTGTGTCTCCAAGTAAAGAGCAAAGACAGTATTTAACAGAATTAGCATGCCTTGTCTAGACTCATCAATGGAGCTCTCAATTGTGGGAAATTAATGTCCAATTCTGTCTTTTGATGATTTAATATAGGTTCAAAAATTTCTCATCTCCAATAATGTTTGAGATTGTCTTGTTACATCAAATGTTTTTTCCTAAGAACTGAAAGCTCCCTGTTTTTGTATGGATACTAAAGAATGTAAAACCAAGTACGACGCGGTCAAAAACCACATTTCTTGCAGAGCAAGGATGTTAAGTGAAAGAAACTAGCAATAGAATCTCTTAGTTTTAACCTTGGAAATTGGGAATAATGACAAGGGCAAGCATTTCAGGTTTAAAAAAAAAGAAAATTAAAATCATTTACCGCTTTACTCCACCTGACAATTATCATCAAGTTGATCAAGTTTCATAGGGAGGCATCAGGAACTCAAGTACGTTCGTATACGATCAAAAGGTGGATATGAATTGATGAAGGACAGATATTACGGTGGACGCAAGCATGCAGGAATGTAGTGGTGCTTTGGTCTGCACTCAATCTAGTCAAAGGAGACAAGAGTTACAGGGAATGTTTCTGGTCCAACTATGGTTGGAAAGCATGACCTAACAAGGAGTGAAAAAATGGTGCCCAACAATGCCCATAAATATGTTTACCTGCAACAAACACAAAGCTTTTTCTTTTTTCTTGTGCCTGGATGTGATGTCCTGCCATTTCTTTAGCTATACTGAGGTAGGATATTGGATTTTATTTTCTTAATTTATAAGAAGACAAAATCATTATGATCAACAATCATGAGATGCAATATAATCAGTAATCTCTCTGAGTAACTGGTTTGTTCAAATTCAAAAATAAAGGACTGGCCTGATAATTTCTAAACCCAGTACTGAAAGAGACAGGCGTGGAGGTGGTCTAATAGTTATCTCTGTGGGAACTATTATTACCAATTAATGTTGCTTCCTTCTTCTCTCAAAAAAAAAAAATGTTGCTTCCTTCGGTACATTATTTCCTGTGCTAATCGGGCCCTCGACTGTAAGTTATTCCGTTTCTCATTCTGTGTAATCATACACAAAGAAACTGAGAAACATGAGTATTTTTCTTCTGAAAAGAAGGTCCACTTCAATTCAAATTGGACGAAATTAAAAGAAATGGAAGACATTTTTGTAGTTAGTGACAATAGCTATCATCATTCTCCAATACATATGTTGCAGAAATAACTTGTTCCATGCACAGGTATTATTTGAAGATCAGAAAGCATCGTGATACATAGTCTTAAGTACACAAATCTTTCAAAAAGAAAAAGTTGCACATAGAGCATACTATATTAATGGGATTCATGTTAGAACAATTATCGTGGTCTACAATAACATCACGATAGTTGCTTTGCATAACCCTTAGTTAAAGAGATATGCATCTATAGCTGTCTATAAATATAATTATAACTTAAACTACTTAAAAGGGTAGGGGATTTAGCTACTTTTTAAGCGAGAAAGAGATCTTTTTATCCCGTAACCTTTGAAGAGGCCACAGAGAATAAGATGATGATGAAAGTGAAATGAAGTGTAAAGAGCAAAGCAAGAAAAGTGAAATGAAGAGAATATATGGGGTTCTACTAAATAGATGAAAGAGAATTTGAATGCAAAGTAAAACCCACAAATTATATTGTAAAGGAGATGCCATTTCCAAAGTCACATGACCTAAATTAACCAGAACTTCTCTGGTTTGTTGTCCTCTTTCATTAACCATCATACATACATTTCTTATTTATAAATTTACAAGTACAGCAGTAAGCATGTAATCCTATGTGCTTGTAAGTGTAGTTGTAAGGAAGTCCATGTGATGTAAATAAGAAAAGCAGCTTTTTTCTTCTAACATTGTGAAAGGACCACGCTTGCGTTGCCTGCAATCATGCGGTCTACTTCGTTATAATTCCCACCTCTCTCCTTCACTCTTTCCCTTTGCCTTAATTGGTTTTCTTCATAGCCTCTTCTCTCTTCTTTTATCTTTCTTAATTCCTCCCTTCTACTAATGGCTCCTATTTACCTTCTAGGCCCCAACTATTAGTTCGTTTATTATGAAGTTGGTGTTCCTATTGTTATAGTAAGTGATAAGAATCATTCTCCTATTCAGTAATGACCTACTCTAATGTCTTCAATATCTTATTAGGTATGCGAACCCTATAAGATTAAGAATAAAACAAACAAGTTAATGTAATTTCACAAGCGCAAAATGAAGTTTCAATCAAGCAAAAAACCGGTATAAGGACCAAATTTAAGGTAAACTTTGACCAAGTATTATTCAACTATATTTTTAATGAACTTATGATTACTCATAAACATGACTAATTGATTATCCTACACATAAGTCCTTATATTCTCATAACAACAACGGTAACATTTAGCCAAATTATGCATTTAAAATAACAAAGAAAATACTATTTATTTTTCTATTGTCTAGTAGGTCAGTGGCACTATGGAAACTAAGGGGAACAAGGAAGGGTAAATTAGGAAGAAGAAGAAGAAAGGATTGGTGGTAATAATCAGCTCGAGAAGCGCGGAGACCCACTCGTGCGGACAAGCGAATCACGCTCTCTAAATTATTATTAACGTTAACCGAAACCAAAAAGCAATAATTAGTTTTAAATTAATTATTAACTATTAATTAAAAAAACTATTTTTTTTCACAAAAGGGCTCAAAAACCAGGGAAATTTCGCCAAATACCACCGAACTCTTTCCCTTTTTTTGTAATTTAATTTTCTCAAAAGGGGGATTTTACTCTCTTCCCCAAAACCTGTCATCCAACAACATACATGTGTACCTTTCAAACATCTGCTTTTCCCTGCCTTTCCCTGTCTTATATATATCACTATCTCTACATGCTTCCCTTCATCGATCACAGTTCTATTGTTTCACCAAAAACCCTTCTCTTATTGCATTGAAAGGACAATATCTGTAAGTTCAGCATTGGAGAATTTTAGTGGGAAGAGTGAGAGAGCATTGGTTGTGTTTTTGTGTGTCTGTGATCAGATATGGCAGCTTCTGATAAGGTGGTGGAGACTGTAATAGTAGGGAATTATGTGGAAATGGAAACTGAAGGCAAGCCTGCGGACGTCAAGACAAGGCTCTCTAAGATCTTATGGCATGGTGGTTCTGTTTATGATGCATGGTTTAGTTGCGCTTCTAATCAGGTTTGTCAAACCTTTCAGTCTTGTTTAGTTTCTAGTTCCTGGAGGGTTTGCTGTGATAAGTTCCACATAGCGTGTTTGTTTAAACTGACAATTTTTGTTTTGGTTTTGGACTTTTGGTTTGTGTTGCGTCAGGTGGCTCAAGTGTTGCTTACCTTGCCATACTCATTTTCCCAACTAGGGATGCTATCGGGCATAATGTTTCAGCTATTCTATGGGTTGCTGGGTAGCTGGACAGCTTATTTGATTAGCATACTCTATGTAGAGTACAGAACCAGGAGAGAAAGAGAAAAGGTTGATTTCAGGAACCATGTAATCCAGGTACAATTTGGACCTCTCAAGAAAGAGACAAAATTTTCTTATAATTGTACTGCTTGTTAGTTCATATCGTAACAAGGGTCACCAATCTTTTCTATGTTTTCAAACAAACTATCCCAACTGAGTAGTGGTTTGAAGTTCTTGATGGTCTCCTTGGGAAACACTGGAGGAACGTGGGCTTGGCATTTAACTGCACTTTTCTTCTGTTTGGATCTGTCATTCAACTCATAGCTTGTGCAAGGTACCTAACCTATTGTAACCTTTCTCTCTGACCCCTCCTTTTTAACGCTATCTACACTTAAGAGTCTCGTCCATTTTAATTTGTTTTTCTTTGTCCTGCAGTAACATATATTACATAAACGACAATCTGGACAAGAGAACTTGGACGTACATTTTCGGGGCATGTTGTGCCACCACGGTGTTTATTCCTTCGTTTCGCAACTACAGAATCTGGTCGTTTCTTGGCCTCGTGATGACTACTTACACTGCTTGGTATCTTACCATTGCTTCTCTCCTCCACGGTCAGGTATGTGTGTATATATATATAATATCAATTAGTTCCTAAGATTCACAGACCATTGGACCGTCCAGACATTAAGAATGCATGTTTTGCAGCCTAACTGGTCCACATCACGACTCCCATTGCATAGGGGACAGCCTGTCCTTCACATGTTGACCTTGTTTGAGCTCTGTCAAAGTTGGACCAACCTAGTCTAATAATGTCTTCTGAAGGAAAAGACCAGGGCTTTCTTTTATAGTCACGATTGTTTTTACAATCACAAGGATTCTAATCTTAACAAAGAAAAGCTAGAGTACCACTAATCAGACTGATAGTTATACTAAGGTTTTATATTTAGTTAACGTTTTTAGATGTCATAAGCTCTTAAAACCGAAGTTAATGTGCTTATTTATGTATAATAATCCGTAGGTGGAGGGTGTGAAGCATACAGGTCCAGCAAAGATTGTGCTCTACTTCACTGGTGCTACAAACATTCTCTACACATTTGGGGGACATGCTGTTACTGTGTAAGACAAGCTTAGATGTAGAATTCTGTCTTTGAATGGTATTAAGTTGTTTGCATGAACCTGGTCGTAGATAGAGAAAAAGTTTGTACACGTGTATAAGGAACAAAGGTTAAAACAAAAGGGCTTAACGTCATTCTTGAAATGACTAAAACTCCACTTGTTTAGACATAATCTGACCATGTGATCTAATGACCAAACCTTGTCTCAGTTCCTATTTCCCATGTACATATGTGTTCTTCACTTCTTTGTATTGTAGTTGTTGCATAAGTTCTCGAAATTGCCCTTCTTAGGCGTGGTTAAAAAGCACAGTGTCTCCTTGGGAACCTTTCTCTTAGCTTTTTCTATGTAGAAAGTCAATCATCTTTTGTGTTTCCTGCTTTTATTTTTACCATGAGACGGCAAGAAAGAGGTTCCAATGTATCAGTGAATTCTGGCTACTTGTTAGATTCCATGTTCCTTTTTTTTTTTTTCATACAGAGAAGATTGCATTTCCTTTTCTCATAATTTTCTTAAAGCACTCCATTATTTTAGACACGCGTGCTCATAGACTATGCTAAAACCTGAGTTTGGGCTCCTCAACATGCTTGCGTGTATTTAAAGCATAAAAATGAAATAGGAATACTGCAATGCAATGTATTAGCCGGTATGGGAGGTAAGCACAATGAATTGGAGCTGAAACAAATTCTTATGGAACAGGGAAATCATGCATGCAATGTGGAAGCCACAGAAGTTCAAGGCCATATACTTAATGGCTACTTTGTATGTACTGACACTGACACTGCCCTCTGCAGTAGCAGTATATTGGGCATTTGGGGACTTGCTTCTCGACCACTCCAATGCCTTTTCTCTCCTTCCAAGATCTCAGTTCAGAGACGTCGCTGTCATTTTGATGCTCATCCACCAGGCACGTCCCTCCTCATAAATCATTCTCACAAACAGCAGAACACTTTAATATTAAAACCTACACACATTTCTAGTGTTCATGCATGAAATGTCTATTACTGTTTTCCTGTAAAAAGCTACGATTAATGTAAAAGCTGAAAACTTTAGTATTAATGGCTTGAAGGGTCCCTTTTTTGCAGTTCATAACGTTTGGGTTCGCATGCACACCATTGTACTTTGTGTGGGAGAAGGCAATTGGTATGCATGAATGCAAAAGCCTGTGCAAGAGGGCCGCTGCTAGATTGCCTGTGGTCGTTCCTATCTGGTTTTTGGCTATCATCTTCCCTTTTTTCGGACCAATAAACTCCACTGTTGGATCACTCCTCGTCAGCTTCACAGTCTACATCATCCCTGCCATGGCACACATCTTCACCTTTAAATCAGCGGCTGCAAGAGAGGTATCCTACTTCATTACCATGCTCTTCTACACACTCCAAAACTCAATACTCTTAGTTAATTGTCAATCCACATGGGAAATAAAAGTCAACCCACTTTGGTCAAATTTAGACTGAATATTGCTATTAAGTAGAAAAATAAAATAAAAATGTCTAAAACACTAAGGAAATGCAGGTGGTAACCTTTAGTGTGGTCACAGTCTACCAGACCAGTTCCTGACTTCTCTCCTAAAATGATAATTGTAGGCATGAAAATGGATAAGTGGGCCTAAACTAAAGAACTATAATCAAAAGCAAACATATAGATGTCTAACGAAAAGGTCTTAAATGACAACTTTTACTAGAATTGAAGTTGGTTTTCTGCAACGATGCGATAAAATTGGCTTAAATTCTGGCTGCAACACTTTAATGCTGAACATCTGTTCAGACTTGATTCCTGAAGTCTGTTTTGTACCCAAAAGACCTGTCTTTCTTTGGCAGACATCGTACAAAATACACACGATTGAATCAGATTCATACCGTGTACAAGGACGAGGTCAAGAAACTGTGAGCCCCCCAAGAAGAAACGAATCTTAATAAAACGTAGAATATGCAAATTCTAATAAGGTAAGGACTATGTACTGACGTGTTTTTTATTTTGTTGTGATATGTAGAACGCAGTGGAGCCACCTCCGAAGTGTTTCGGGAGATGGGTAGGGACGTTCGTGATCAATGTGTTTGTGGTGGTTTGGGTTCTGATTGTTGGGTTTGGTTTTGGAGGGTGGGCTAGTATGACCAACTTTGTACGCCAGATTGACACATTTGGGCTCTTTGCCAAGTGCTACCAATGCCCACCTCCCACCGTGGCACAACCGCCAACGATGCCACACTCCAATGCCACGGCTGCTCCTCCTCTCCACCACTATCCTCATCAGAACCACACTCGCACCCTTTGATTTGGTCACATCAACAATGCTAACTCCAACAACTTGCTCGTGTCTCCAGTTACCAAATGTGCTGTGCCAACCATATACAAACACGTTCCGCTATGTTCCTATGATCAGTATGTTGTTAACTAAGCTTATATGAGATTATGAGTTCATGAATTCGACCACAACCCACCTTCCTCACCACTGTCCACCTCCAGTCAGGAACAGGAAAAGAAAAATGTTGTACTAAAATTTTTGGAAATATTTGTATTTTTAGCTACATTTTATTGCCAATGCCCACTCCTCTCCAAGTCTGGACCTTTCAATTTCATCGACACAGTCTTTAAGGATTCTCTAAATTTCATTAAACAAGTGAAGAAGTATATGGTATATGCTTCAGTTTACAGGTGAAGACATATGAAACAAGGCAGCCTAGATTCTGAAAATGACTTATCATTGAAACACGATAATCATGTGATAACAGGATGGAATATATTCAAGAGCATATTTCGCTTTATCAGTTACTTATCCGAAGCTCATTCTGTGCCTGTAAAAGACCAGCAACGGCCAGAGGGAACCATAATAATTAAGAAGAGAAGTGAAAAAGGTGGCGTGAATGGCGTACAACTGTATAAGGATTGAGTTGAGAGATATTGCTACAGTTACGTTTTTTAAGGAGAAGTAAGGCTGCAGCTGAGACATCAGTATGTAGAGAGAATCTAATGATCTACTGTTTATCTATATCGCGAAAGTTTATGTACATGTAGCAGACAGTGAATGCCATGGAGAGACCATAAGCCCTTTACAAGTGCATTCGACCCCATAAAAACGAAGACTTTTGTCTTTTCAAGCAAAAAGAATCAGCAGCATGGTTCCTCTTTTATTCACTAGACAACAAAGTCAATGATGTGTACATGGGAGACATGTTCCTATATTGCTGTAGATATTCACATCATCCATAGTTTTTCTTTCTGGCAAAAGAGGGTCCTGTGACCTCAAAATAACAGGAGTTAAGTACGGCTAATGAGACAACAGGGATAAGCTTCATTCTGCAAATACAGCTGAAAAGGAGACCTTTTTCTCGTTAATTGTTAATTAATCAACCATTAAGCTTTAAGTTTATATTCATTCTCATTCTAAATAGAGTAAGTGTCCAAAGTAGGGTAATGAACACAGTCAAATGTCCAGTAAATCAAATCCTTACCTGATAATTGGTGGCAATTAATTCCATACAAGCTAATTAGGTTGGTTAACAAGAATTTGGCAACTCACCGCAGTTGGAGTTATACTGAAACCATCTATGGTAAATGAATTTAGATGTGCTTCCCTTGCAGAAGAAAAGCTATAACCGGCTTCACATTTTAGTTAGGCGTTGAGCGATGCGGTAAGACCTCAAAGCAATTCATCCTATCTTCCAACTGTTGTCGGCCTCTACATTCAAAGTTGGGATAGGCATACTAGCCCACCAAATGGTTAAGATAATAATCGTTGTTTCTTTTGTTTGCCTCAAAACAGCAAGGACCAAAGTTGTCAGCTGAGTCACATGAATGTTAAGTTCACTCTTGATACTTAATTTGTATAACTTATATTTATTTTTTATTTTATGCAATTTCTTCTGCTCAATTTTATTTTAAATATACTTGTTAATTCCTAATAGCATCTAAAAGGAAGAGAGGGATTAAATTGAGTGTTTATAAAATTTAACAAACTTTTTATATATATATATAAATGAATTGCTTAATATAAATTAATTAAAAAACTGAATGATAATTTAATGAGGATAACAAAGAGAAAATACAAATCTATTTGTACTGGTTTAGAAAACAGCTTTACCTATTTCCACTTCTAAGATTCTTCTTGGTGTTCCACTATAATTTTTCTTTTAAGGCGAATAATAACTTTTTTATAATCTTTATACAATCTTCTTCCAAAGTGAAAAGAAGCTTCAATACCCCCAAGTGTAATAATGTAATGCTCCAAACAAATCCTACAATTCAAAATACCTCACTTTATCACTTGATAATTCTAAAAAAGGCTCATTCACACAAATATGAGACAATAATGCTCAAATAATTGAAAAAATTTGAGTAAAATACACCCAAATACTTCTTGATACTAAATATATATATATATTTGAGACCCTTACTAGACGTTGTTGGTGTCAAAATTTAGCCGGTACAATAACTAGTTATAGTGCATTAATTGTTGAGACATTGCTCAACTACTAAGTATATTGAGCAACCAATATGCCACATTGATTGACTAATATATCAACCAATGTCATAAGAAACTCTCGATGCATCAAATTTAATAAGTTTAACCTATAATGGTCAACCACTATCTTATATAGATCAATTAATCCCCCCAAAAAAATGATTTTAACTACTTTAAATGCTCTAACTTAATTTATTTAATGTAATTATGATTTAAACACTTTTTAAAATATTCCCTAAAGAGTTTTTAAAAGATTAAAAGGTTTTTCCATTAAAACTAGAAGCTTAAATGCCTCTTGATAAATGAAAAACTCATACAATAAATTGAAATGAAATGTTATTCATGGTGAAAAAATATAAAATGAACTTGATTTTCTTTTATTCTTGGTTTTATCTTCATTTCGATGATTTTAAACTTTGAATTCTCTTTATCAACTTCATAAATTATCTTATTGAGTTTAGGATTTCATTTTGTTCTTAAATTGCTTTTAATCAAACTAATAAATTCCTTAGTAGTAACTATGTTTCGTTATCATCAAAACATTGATTAAAACCTCCCTTAGTCAACAATCTGCTCCTTTTTGATGATGATAAAATATTTGTGATATTAGAGAACAATAATAAAATTAAGCACACAGACAGTTATTCATATCAAGGTAATGATTAGCTCCCTTTAATTCATATATAAAACAAAATTCAATATCAAGAACTAAAGAGATATTCAATATCAAAGAAGTATCATATATTTAGATAATATAAATTTACTCAGGTATATCATATAAAGTGTAAGAAATACAAAAACGAAAAAATGATCACTCTCCTTTAATTTCTTCACCTCTAAATCTATTATCACTATTTTCCTCCATTTTCTAGTATCATAAAAAGGAAATTAGATATCTAAAAATGCAACAAATAAAATATCATGAATCAAGCTAACTTAACTAAAAGATCAAAATGAATTGATTAATAAAAAAGAGTACTGAATATTTAAAGAGTCAAAACAAAAGGTCAATTTTGATATAAGCATATTGTGTCTAATTTGAAGGCGAAAAATAGCCTTTGCATAATCCTTCTCAACAATGAGAAACCATTTACAATCTTTTTCTAAGGTGAAGAAGAACCTCATTATCCCCAAGTACAATAAATAATGCCCCCAAACAAATCTTACAACTCAAAATATCACATAAATATGAGATAATAATGCTCAAATGATTAAAAAACACTTGCTTAAATGATTGAAAAAACACTTGTTCAAATGATTGAAAAAATGCTTGAAATTTTATATAAAGGACACTAAAATAATTTTTAATGCTAAAACTAATAAAAATATATTTATAGAGTTTTCATATCCTTATTAGTCGTTGGTGCCAAAAATTAGTAGATACAACAACTAGATACAATGCCTTAGTTGTTGAGACAATAGACGACGAGTAGGCAGATTGGTTGACCAATAGAGCACATCAACCGACCAATACATCAACTAATATCATAATAAACTCTTGGTGCATCAAATTTAATAACTTTAACCTATATTGGTCGACCACTATTTTATATAAGTCAACTAACCAGCTAAAAGAACATGATTTTAATGATTTCAAATGTTTAAACTCAATTTGTTTAATGTAATAATGATTTAACCACTTCCCAAAATATTTCCTAAAGATTGTTTAAAAGATCATAAGGTTTTTCTATTAGAACCAAAATCTTTAATGCCTTTCGATAAATGAAAAGACTCATGTAATGAATTGAAATGAAATATTTATTTATGGTGACAAAAATATAAAACAACTTTGATAAGTCTTGATCTTCTTTTATTTTGACTTTATCCTTATTTCGATGATTGCAGACTTTAACTTCTCTTTATCAATTTCATAAATTATCTTCTTGAGTTTATGACTTCATTTTGTTCTTAAATTACTTTTCATCAAAATAATAAATCTATTAGTATTAAATATGTTTTGTTATCATCAAAATGTTGCTTAAAACTTCCCCTTGGTTTAACAATTTCCCTCTTTTTGACGATGACAAAACATTTGTGAAATTAGAGAACAATAATAAAATTCAGCACACAAATAACTATCCATATCAAGATAATGATCAGGTATGACAGGCCCTATCCTACAATGATTAGGCGACCTACCCGGTACTCTACGATGGCCCTCCAGTTCATATCCGAATCGTCTGGAAAGTTCTTATGAAGCTAGGCCTATGGCCCTTGTTAAAGAAAAGCTTCAACTCAACAATAAGAAATGTAAACAATAGAGTTTTGTTTTTCAATTTAATAAAATTTCGGTAGCACAATGACTGTATTTTGATCCTAAAAATTTCAAAGTTCCTAAACGTTCAAAGCACTTCTATTATCACATCAATTTCTCAACTACAAATTGTGGACTTCAAATCCACTCACATATAACCTTAAATAGTTACATCAATAAACTTTGAAAAGCTAAAACAAAATCATTCATTTCATTAAAAAACCTTTATACACATCCATTTTTTACATAAATGTACATTCCAAAACATGTTCAAGGATATGCAATAGTTCTAAAAAATATGTACAGGCAAAAATGCCTATACAGTGGCACGTGATGAAGTTGACTACTCATGAGGTGGAGTCCCTGCTATTAAAGCCCCTGCGTGTGCACCTGGGAGGATTTATTTAAAAACATAAAATAGGGTGTAAGCTAAACCAACTCAGTGAGTGTAAATAAAATTATTTGCAAATCATTTGTAATCATTGACACCTCCCTAAAAGAAATTCATTTCATAAAGTATAAGACAATACTAATATAAAACATATAAGCCTTTTAAAACCAAATTTCTCAATTTTACTATTAAAGTAAATAGTGGCGGCATTATTTATTATCATGAACTTTTTATACGATATAGCCTACCATAAAGTTCTTTGCACTATGATACCCTTAGGTATAAGGTTACAAAGTTGGTTCTGCAATGTTTACTCGTGACTGGTTAACCACTAGTTACGGAGTTGGTTCTACATCGCTTATCCGTAATAGGTTAACCACTATAGACTAATAGTTATGGAGTTGGTTCTGCATCGCTTACCCGTAACAATTTTGGCTAGCACTTTATATACTCAATACGTGTAAAGGGTGACTCACTGGACTGAACTATTGACAGACACAATACCACCCATTGTTAGTAACTGACGCCCCCCGAACACTGCCATGCACGTTTGGAATACTTTGACCGATATAATATCATGTAATAAGCCTAACGTTGTACCATAGGCTAAAAACGAAATCATTTTTCTGTGTACTTTAACTTATGGAATAAAGCTTAAACCATTTGTAAAGTCATTTATACAATTTTGAAATAAAAAACAAATGGGAGACATCTGGAGCTTGTCACGAGAGTGAAATTGCCTTTAAACCCTGTATGTTCAAAATTTTCAACTTCTTTCAATTTCATAATCAAATAATTGAATGTATAATTTTAAATCACATGCCATCAATTCTTTTGCAAAGAAGTTATTTAAATGAAACAATTAAAATACACTCACCGTTGTGCAAACTTATTGTCAAGTACACTCACGCGTTTGGTACCTTTCCTTTATCTACACAAACGCATTTTTCTTGGTCATTTATTTCCAAATTTGGGAATAAGACATTAAAACTATAGTTCAGTTTAACCAAATTTGATATTAGTATTTAATAGCATAACACGTACGCTAATTGTATTTTTGCTTACTTTCGTAAGCTATCCTATTGGTCTCCATTTCTAAATAAAACTTCAAAGTTCACTTAAGCATCATATTTTACCCATTCTAACTTACTAGTTTCTTCAAAACACAATCTCACCCAATTTAATTCACCATATCACAATCATGCATAATGAATCACGATTACGATCCATGTCCATAATCCATGCCTCCACTTGTTCCTTAATTTTCAAATATCAAACGTTCAAATTAGGTTTTGAAGTCTTCTAGACATTTGTTCGCCTATGTTTCTAGTTTTCATGTCATCAAAAATCATGTCATGTCAACTTTTAAATTATGAAACATGTACCAAATATCACAAGCTGCTTCAATATAGGGATAGTATTAAGTTACCATATTCAATCTCAATTTTTAATATCATTAAGCTAGAATTAGGTCTAAGTCTCTTCTAGAGAGTTTTAGTACTATGTCTTAGGTTTCATTTATAGTTGAAATCACCTGATTTGGAGTTCTGTAGACTAAGTTATGGCCAAAATACTAGGATTGTTCAAGTAAATCAAGAATCCTAAGACAAAATTTCACTAAACATAGCTAGGAAAACTTACCACTTTCTTTCAATCTTTTGGAAAATTGCAAGCTTTCTTCAAATCATGCTCCAAACCATGGAAAATCAATTGCATCCTTCTTCTCTCAAGCTTGGCCGAAACCCACCTTTGGCTCTTTCCTTTCTTCTTTTGTTTTTCACTCACGAGTAACTCTCTTTTGCTCTCACGGCTATGACAAAAAGAATGAAGCAATTGTCTAAGTTTATTCCTTTAACACATGACACATGTCATCTTCCATCATGAATCATGAATCCACTATTCAGCAAGTAAAAAGACCAATTTGCCCCTAATCACTATGCAAAAAGATAAAATTGTCCCTTAATGAATTTAATTCACCGACTAATCGAATTACAATCAGAAATTATTCCGCAACTTATAATAAAATTGCCCGTAAAATACTCTTATTAGGTTCAATAAGTATTAACAGGATGCTTTAAAAATATTTGAATGGGGTTAAAAAATCAATATCCATTATTTTCCAAAAAGGGCATTTTAAGTCCTAAACTTCCTGAATTCCCTAAATCCATCCAATCGGAATTATTTTCGATCCTTTTTAGTACCATTAAACTCTAATACTTATTATGAATATTTTCAATTCTTTTCAGGTCAGGTCCTCAAAAATCATTATTCACACGAAAAATACTATTTTTTGAACATAAAAATTTACCTTCACTGAAAGGAAAGGTTTGGGGTTTTACAAGGTCCCCTTTAATTCATATATAAAATATAAGTCAATATCAAGAACTAACGAAATATTCAATCTAAAGAAATATTCAATATCAAAGAAATAATCATACATGTAGATAATATAAATTTATTCAAGCTTAACACATAAAGTGCAAGAAGTACAAAAACAAAAAAAAAATGATTACTCTCCCTTAATTTTGTCACCCCTAAATCTAATATCACTATTCTTTCTCCTCCTTTTCATAATCATGAAAAAGAAACTAGTTATCTAAAAATGGAAAATATAAAATGTCATGAATCAAGCTAACTTGATTAAAAGATCAAAACAAATTAATTAAGATTGATAAACTTTTGCACAAAGAGTGTTATTGAATATTTAAAGTGTCAGAACAAAAGATCAATTTTGACATAAGCATCCTTAATTGTGTATAATTTGAAAATTCTCCAATTTTGGCATTATGCCTAAGTTAAAAAATTCAATTAAGGCAACAAGCACAAATTTTGACAAAGTCTGGGGTTGGAATTAAAGAAAAGCACAAGCAAAATTGCAATACCCAACAATCAATTTTATAAAAGAATGTAAAATTTTAAAATCCCCAAAATTTTAAAATTTAATATAAAAATCGCCCAAAGTGCCAAAATTGAAAAAATCAAATAAATATTAATATAGGTGAAAGGGAGAAAACCTTGAATCCTTTTAAAATTTAACTATTAAAGCATCTATTTGAAAAGATAACTCTTAAAGAAAAAAATTTGAAATTCCCCATATTTGAACTAAGAATGACAAAGTTTCTATTTGATGCTATATAAAGAGATTTTTATGCAATGGAGGAATGTTTTTAAAAGAAAAGAGAGAATATTTCTTAGGATTTTGGAATATATAAATAACTAAGATGAAAAATAGAAGATAAGAGGAGGAGGAGAGGTTAAATAGGGATGACTAATTGACCATATGGCTCAACTAGTAATTAAATAAGTTACAAACTCATTGCAATGAAAGAACTTCTTATTCAAGAGGATATTGGTCGAGCATTTGAATACATTAGTTCACCAATGTATGTAAATCGTTAACTAGAGAAGTGACCAAACTCTTTACAAATTCACTACAAAGAAATAACTATTTGGTTAAGGTGACATTGGTTGACCACAAGAGCACATTGGTGGATCACTGTATCTAAGTGTTTCCAAATTAGCGATCAAACACCTAGCAAACTTATTGGAAGTAGGGGAGGGTGTATTTTAAGAACACTGATTGACCATATTGAGATATTAGTCAACAAATTAACCGAATAACTTGGTAAAACAACTTTTGAACTCAAACATAAACATCAAAACCCTTAATGAATCATAGAAAAATCAATAAAAAACTACTATAAATATTAAATAAGACTTTAATAAAATAGAATCATGCCCAATTTTCTCTTATACCATCATCCATTAGTTTAGTTAAACTCAAATTTACACATGAATGCAGGATATCATATATTACTAAATCATGAACTAATAATTACCTTTTTTTAAGATTACCTGTGAATGGTTTGAATGATGATTCTTCTTGAATTTTCAATCTATTGGAAACATCTTATCATTCGTTTATCATCCTCACTTGGCTTTTTTAAAGAGAATTTGATCATTCTTGTTCTCTTTAAAGATTATTCTACATTTTACATAAATAATTTCGAGAATTTCTTAGACATAAGAAGGTTAGAATGATAAAAACATATACCCTTAAAAATAATATTACCATCTCTACTACATATCTTTTTCTCTTTAAGAAACCTATAAAATAAGCCAATAAATGTGTTTTAGGTACTCAAATGAGCTTAGGTCCTTAGTTGTTAGTCTTCTTCTTCTTTTCAATGCACTTCTTTAAGGGTTTGCTTACCATATTTTCTTAATTAAACAAAATCTATCAGTATGTCCATACTTACCATAAAAATGACATATTATGTCATATGAGTGAGAATGATACATAAATGCATTACTTGGTGTTTTTGTATCTCTATATATAATGAGAAACCTTCATTTGGACATTAAATGTGTTGAATGGTTGATGCGGTTCTGCAAGTTCACGGGTCTCAAGTAGTATAGTATAATATCGTCCCACAGGGAGTAATTGTGTAAGTACTAGGCTTGGATTACTCAATACTTACACAATTAATTGGACTAAGCAGTTGAGTAAGAATGGGGAATTAAATTAAGGAATTTAACTATCAAAAATAATAAAACTA